>JAQMYJ010000016.1:20187381-20201092 GCA_030014305.1 Clarias laeviceps | reverse complement strand
TTTTGGTCTTGCTTTCCTGGGAAGGTCTTCATGAGAGACAGTTTCATCATGGAGCTTGATGGGTTTTGCAAATGTACTTGACAATACTATTCTTGTAAGAACTGTTTCAGAACAGCTGACCTTCGAGTTAAAAAAAAACAACTTACTGATATTTTTTACTTAATTATCTAATGCCATATGTGTTATTTTATACTTTTAAAAGGCTCAGTGTTCTATTTTTCTAAAATGTAGAAAATGAATCTAAACTTCTGTCCAAACTTTTGACTGGTACCGTACATTGAATCTAAAAAAAAGAAAATAAAACTAAACTTAAAAATAAAACTAAAAAACTAAAAATTTACATTTTTTTCATGAGGCTAAGAGATAGAAACAGTCTATAAAACATTCTATTAAAAACAGTTTTCCAAACTACGTAATGTAAATATTTGGTGCATCACATTTAATCCTTTAATTGGCAACATGCACTGGACTCCTTATTGGAGTTGTAGCCATGTGGTGACAAATCAAAGAAAGGCTTTACACAATACTTAAACCTGCCATATGGGGCTATATGATTATTAAACCATGTACGTATCACACCATCCATTCTTTACTAAATCCCTTGTATCATACTATAAAGGGATGTCTTCCATCTCTGATCTGACCTCGAGTGTCCCACAATCCATGGCCTGACTTTGTTCATCTCCTTCCTGCATTTGCTCATTAGTCCTGGTATCTCCATTCAGTAGCTCATTCTGCACATTCCTCTCGGCCAGCTCAGTGACTTTCTCTCGAGCGTGCCGAATCGTGTCTTTCCGTCTGTAGTTGTAGAAGTTCATGGCGAAAAGGAAAAGGCCAGCAGTGAGCATCACAGCGCCACACATGTAGAACATGTAGCTGTAGTCGCCAAACATGTCTACTAGTGCACCTGTAGAAAAAAAGAGCAAGTGGTAAAGCCAGGGTTTAAAGTCTAAGGATGGGTTTAAGCTTCATGTGAATGGTTCATTTCCTAGTAACACCTTCAGATTCTGGGATACAGTCAATGATGATCAACTCCTAGGGTCCAAACAACTTATTAGTATGGATCTAGCTAAAATGTGTCAGTTTAAGGTAGTCTTTCAGTGATACCTTGTGTTTAGAACTTTATCCAGTACAGATGTTTGACCATGCAATAGTTTTATCCACAACATCCCTAGTAACTGCATAAGTTATTGGTACTGGAGAGAATCACCTTAAAAAGTAAATTAAAAAGGACTAAAGTCTGAAAAGTCTGGGATTTCTGAAATTAAAGTGAAAATTCTGACAAAACAATCAGAATCCTAAGAGTAAACACTGAATTCTGAAAAAAGAAAAAATCCTGAGATTAATGTAAAAATTTTGAGGAAAAAGTCAATATTCTGTGACCAATGTCAGAATTTTGAGTAAAAAAAAAAAAAAGATTAAACCCTGAATTCTGAGAGAGAAAAAAGTCTGAATCCTGAGGTAAATTGTCAAAATTTAGGAATGGAAAAAAAGGCTAATTTTCTGAGGAAAAAAAGGCAAAATTCTAAGGGTAAACTCTGAATTCTGAAAAAAGTAAAAAATCTTGAGATTAATGTCAAAATTCTGAGAAAAATTTAATATTGTGAGACCAATGTCAGAGTTCTGAGGTTAAAAAAAATAAGATTAAACCCTGAATTCAGAGAGAAAAATGTCAGAAGTCTGAGGTAAACTGAGGAAAAAAAGGCAAAATTCTGAAATTAATGACTGAATTCTGAGATTGAAGTCTGAATTCTAAAAAAAGTAAAAAAAAAAAAAAAAAACTGTGATTAAAGTCAATATTCAGCAAATCTATCCTTAGCGTTAGCACATAGCATTCTTGTCACTGAGTAGTTAACCGAGATGCTTATCTGTTCTCAAACATGAAACTTTTTAAAAAGTGCGATTGGGGATGGGATTTTTTTTCCTTTACAGAAATGAAAATTAGGCCCAAATGTCTCATCTATGCCTAAAAAATATTTTGAAAACTAAAGAAAATATTGTCGAACAAAATTGGAAAAGTCAGCCGACGAATTTTAAAAATCAAACTCACTCATTTCACTCATACTGAAGGAAAACTTTACAGACTGCTGGAAACCATATTACATCCATATTGATAATTAAATATGAGCCTAGTGCATCAAAGACCTGGGAAATGTCTAGCGTTAAAATATTTCTATCATCCTTCTGCCCTCACGCAGATGCAGACTGGCCAACAGGTGGCACCGCAGAGCCGAAGGTCAGCTTTCAGGGCAGCCAAACCAATTAAAACCCTGCTCCTAATGAGTCCTTCCTCTGTGAAGATGATGATGGGGGAGTTTCACCGTGCCCCGCAGTCTCCACCACCCCAAACAACATCAGTGCCCGTGTTTTGATTGATCGTGGCGTGCCGTGTTTCGGGGGATGGTGTGCGCTGATGTCCAGAATCCTCATTAAGTTGGGCGCTTGATTGGCGCGGCAGTCATTCCAGTCCATCTGTTAAAGTTGCCTTATTTTTTTTCTCCTCCTCTCACATGTGTACTCATTGCTTAATGATCACACAGGGCATCTAATGAGTGAGGGGATGAACCGAGATTCATTAAAATATGGGAAAGCGAAAGGCTAATTACTGCCATTTTCTATCTTCTTCCTCATTAGGCTGACCTCGAGGTTCTGGGGAGTGGCACATAAAGTCTACATGTAAAAAGGAGACACGCTATAGCGGGACGTAATAACTCTGAGTGTGAGAGAGGGAGGACGGGAGGAAGCACACATCGGTGCTTATTTACTCTATTAAACACCGGTCTCAGAACCAAGGTCTCACAACAGATCAATGAGGCGCAGATATTTCTGCCTCATTAAACTAGAAGCAGACCGGGTTGCCAGGTCCTGCGTGACAAAGTTTGCCTGATATGAATCAGAATGGCTCAAGAACGAAGAGTCAAAGTTTGAACAAGAAACTGCTGTATGAAACAGAAACAATGTTGAGATCTTTGCTTCCATGTGTGGGTCTTTGCTTCTCAGCTCCAAGTACACAACAAAACAGATGTGGTGCATCATTTAGGCCATATTATTTCAATTAAAACTCCCAGCCCACATCTATACAAATCATAGTGTTCCCAATGTTACGCCATCTCATTTCAATCAGCTGGTCTTCATACTAAATCCAAGACAGGCTGTGAAATGGCTTCTTCTTCTTCTTCTTCTTCTTGGTATCATATGAAACAATTACTTCAAATCCCTTTGACAAAAACATGATTGCTTGAGATAACTGTGTTCTTTTCTCCTTTTTTCTTTAAATCCCAGTAAGGAAAAAAAAAAAGTATGTCAGCACAGATGTGATATCTGGAAATACATGAAACATTAAATTATCTTGAGCTCAAGGGAAGATGAAATCCACCCCCCCCCACACACACACACACACACACACATGGCAAGCAAAGCTAGAAGGGCCGGAATAACCTTTGGCTCAGCTGTCTTTAATGTGCTTTCACCTCTGAGAGTTGGACCGTTGCTCGGAGGACAGACTGACCGCTGCTAAAGACACATCAAGCTAAAGTCTACAGTGCAAACTCCAGCGTCCTGGACAAACGTTAAACACAGAATGAATTTCCTTAATTTTTTTTTGCGATTTTTAAAATATGCGCCGATTCCTGATGGGAAATGACATTTGATTGCAAGCATTTCTATGGATCGGACTTTGTGCGTTTAATATCTACTCATCCAGTATTTTAACCTGCACACACACTCGGATTACTCAGACCCATTACATGATAGAAGTAGAGCAGCTGAGGTGGCACAGGCAGCATTACCAGCTTAGCGCCTGCTGGCCGAAAGGGACCGAGGGCCGGAATGAGCGAAAAGCGTAAGGAGACTTCATTACACTCAGAGCTACTTCGCTTTGGAAAAACGCTGTAATTTACACACGAAAGCGAATCCTCACGCGGCCAGAAAGCCAGAGCGACTGCGGACGATTTGCAGCACTAAATAACCGTGACCAATTACGGCCTCACCCCCACCACCTCCTCCGCCCTCCCCGCTAACACACACACACACACACACACACACTTTTTCCTGAGGCCCTACGTGTACCGCCACGGTGCCTCCCTTACCAACCATAATCCAATTCTGCTGGAATGTCTTACAATAATGATACCCTGGAAAGCTTTCCCACCCTGTCCTGTATTCTTCCATTAGTTATGCATGCAGCACAGAGAGAGAGAGATAGAGAGAGAGAGACAGAGAGAGAGAGATAACAGACTGATTTATTCAAGTGCAATTTAGTTTCTTTTTGCCATCTTGAAATATAAGTGACCTTTTTCTTTGGAGGAAATGACAATGGAATAGGAAAAAAAAAAAAGAGTAAACACCTTCTGTCATTTATCACTTTGTAAAGCGCTTTGTTCGCATATCTAGAAAAGTTCTACATAAGTTGAATGCCTTTTGTACTTGCTTATATTTCCCACAAAATGTTTGTCTTTATGTGAATTGTATTTCAACACACTTGTAAAAGTTTTAATAGTGAAAGTTAACGAGTGCAATAAGAAATCTGAATTAGGCATCTTGAATGATTTTCTTTTGCTCACTTGAATAAAAAGGCCTAAGTTTCCTGGAAACAGTCTAAAACCAAGCACCGCACCATATTTTCATTCTCTGTTGGAACAGCAGGGCGTTTTTATTGTTTAACAAAATTATAAAAGTTTAAAATAAGATTTCCTAGCCAACCGCAATAATATTTACTTATAATATTGTTTTTTAAATATTAATATTATTATTAGTAGTAGTAGTAGTATTAGTATTATAAATTTTTATTAACCAAGAAATCTTTTAAGGTTTTAATTCATTCATTCTTGTTTTGGGATAAAAATTGCATTGAGTTTTTTTTCATATTTTGTCTCCTGTGGTTTGTTTACTGTCATGTTCTTGAAATACTGGCAATACTGAATAAACTAATATCATGCAAAGCCTTTTCCCCCAGGAGCTATGGCATATTCTAATATTACCCACATTTACATACCACCAATCCACTAAACCCACCTGCAATGGGTGGTCCAAGCAGAACCGGGCAGCACTCAAAGATTGTGACGAGTCCCACGGCGCTGGAGAACTTGCTCGGTCCTACCACATCCATGAGACACTCGAAAAGCAGGGCGAACACCATGCCGTACACCAGGCCGTAACACAATGCATACGCCATCAACCCCCAATAACCGGAAGCCAGCGGGCACAGCAGGTGGCACACGCCATTGTAGGTAATGGCAAAGCTGAAGAGGTACTGGATCCTGGGCCTCACACGAGCGGTGTTGGCGAGGATGCCCGTGCCTGGCCGGGCAAACATGTCCACAAGCGCCAGTGCAGAGAGCAAGCTGGCAGCCGAGTACTCGTCCATGCCACGGTGCTTGGCATACGGTGCCAGAAAGATCATTGGCGCAACAATGCCAAAGAACATTAGCATGTTTCCTATTAGGTAGATGATAAAACCACGGTGATGGAAGAGAGACAGGTCCATAAAGCAGCTGACACTTTTTGAGCAGCACCTCTTTGCTTTGGGTTGCACCTGGGCTTCATTTTCACAACAATTTATCTTCACGGCTCCATTTGTCTCGGGTCTGCGGGGGCCACCTACTATTGAGTAACAAGAAAAGTTTTCAGAGATATGCAAGTATGCCTGTTATTATTGCACAGAGTTTTGTTTGGCAATATCCACATATATCTTTTGTACACCAGCTTAAATTCAAAACGTTTTACCAAGAAAACTGACAAGTTTTCTTATAATCATCAATCCCTAACCTCCTGCCAATGCCATGGAACAACCACAGTTGGTTATAGACTTCAGTAAACTCTAGCGTACATCTACTATTATGCAACAAGGCACATTTGCTAGACCGGAAACACACAAAACATGACACCAAAAGATAACCAACACCCCTACCATCATTTAGAGGTCTCATTAGTGATCCGGCCACACAGCAGTTCAGCAGCATGGCCCCGAGGATACAGAAGCTTCCCCTCCAGCCAAAACGTTCAAACAGGAACTGGTTCAGTGGTGCCAGCGTGCAGAGGAAAACCGGACTACCTGCCATGGCCAGGCCATTGGCGATGGGCCTCCTGACCTGGAAGTACTTCCCAATTATAGTCAGGGACGGCTGGAGGTTAAAAGAAAGTCCAAGACCTGCAGGAAAATTAAGATGGAAGTTAACACAAGTTCCATTTTCAAAGCCGGTATGGCCATTCACGACCGCACCGCTCCACATGATTAAATTAAGGCCGATCCCACTCAGTTCGCATTAGCGTTCCATCTCATTTCACATTGCCGACTAAAAACTCATTAACAGAACCTGAAATAATTTCTCAAATGAATCTGCGAGGTAAATGGTAATAAATTAGACTCTCTTTACCAAAGAAAATCCAATTTAATGCTGTCTCATTCTCTAAACGAGCATCTTATTCATTGAACAGGATCGCATATGAAGAAGGAGAGCTTGAGGTTGGATTGATATATTCCCAGCATTCAGGAATCTGCAGAATGAAGGCTTCATGCTCTCTTGCTGTCTGCCATTCATTATAGTTGCTTTTTTTGTGGAGATAAGCAAAAATTCCTTTAAAACTTTTCTACATGGGATAAATGACATTTCCTACTAAGAGATTTCATAGCGCATGCATGCTGGTTATGTCGTAATGCATTCAGAATAATGATCTGCTAACAGAGTTACACAATGTGGTTATTCATACAAATGTAGACGTTTTATCTTCAGTTTGGCGCTGTGTGTTCTTCTCTTTTGCACGACCATAAACAAATCCTTTTATAACTTTGTGCTATAAGGTCAAATGTGCAACTGTATAACAGAAAATGTGATTTGATTCCCCAGGTTTAGGCTACAAACTGTTCACTGATGAAGACATGGGTATAATAGTTTTAAGAAAAGATTTCAACTGATATTGCCCTGTAGTTGGACAGGGTACAAAAATGGAATTGTGACAGTACCAGTATTTGAACTTACAACCTTATGAAACCATTGCAATATGCAATGTAATATACTGTGGTCCCATCCCGGGGTCAAAATCACAGAGTGGTCTCTGTTACGGGCAAATACTGCTCATAATCTCAGAACCAGGGAGCAGACAAACGGGCTAAACTGACTGACGTCACTCAGGTTCCACCATATTGAGAATGTGTCTGTTCCCCGAGCTAAATAAAAATGTAGAAATACTGTAGAAATTTAGTTTTAGTAACCTACAGTAATCAACATTAGCTCATACTTGTAATGACACAGACATAATCCTAGATTCCTATTTAACACTTTTGCAGAATTAACAAGGAATAAGACCAGCACAGAAACATGCACACCAATTGTATGCATTAATGTTTTTTCAACAACAAAATTGAAAATATGAAGTGAAAAAATTTTGTGGAAAAAAAAAAGTTTTTAAACATGAAAATTCCATAACTAACAATGTACTGTACAGTAGCTGACAAAATAACCACACCAGATCAGTGGGTAGAATGTCTTACTCTGTTTTGAGGGACTGGACTAATTTTACTAAATTTACTAATCAGCTGATCAAAATTAACTTGTGCGCTAGATCCCAATCCACTGGGTGATAACTGCTAGCTTAAAAAGATTTAGGTACGTAGTCAGTGCTAAGTGAAGAACTGAATATTTTTTAAAAAATGTCCAATTATTTCTGTGATTATCTGTTTGAATACACGTACAGGTACGGGATATATATATTTTCATATATTTTGTTGTTGGTGTGCATGTTTCTGTGGTGGTCTTTATTCCTAATTAATTTTGCAAATGTACTCAATAGGAATCTTCTGAGTATTTCTACATTTATGTTTAGCCCGAGGAACAGACGCAGTCTCAATATGGTGGAACCTGTGTGACGATTCTGTGCAGCAGACGGTCAGTTTAGCCTGTTTGTCTGCTCTGTTTGACTGATACTTGTCTGCTCATTGTCACTGATTAGCTAGCCCTATTCTGAGTGTACGGGCATGTTATTCCACAAGTTCTGACGCGTATCTTTCTTATTGAACTGGTTTACTCACGACTCGGACGTGCATAAGTTCTTTGTCTCTTGTTTTATTTTTGACATCAAAGTTCAACAGTCCTCATAGTTTCTTGCATAAATCCACTGTGGTTACAACAACCTATTTGCTGTATCTTTTAGTTTGCGTTATTACGTTACGGTTACAACAACCTATTTGCTGTATCTTTTAGTTTACGACATTACGGTCAAAAGCTTGTGTTCTCCACACTTCCGTATCTTAACAACAACTAAAAAAAGTGCTTGATAGACATGCAACTACATAACTATGGAATGACATCACAGAGCAACTTATAAAATGATGTCACAGTGCAACTTACGATTATCATACTAAATGCTTAACCAAAAAACTTAATGCTTAACTAATGAAATGGAAATAAACACAATAACAAAATTATAAAAATGAAATATGGCTCTAACACACTGAGACTATGAGCTAACAGGTCAGCTTTACCCTCAGAACTACTCCAATTATCTATAAAGCCTACATTATTTTCACAGCACCAACTAGACATACAGCGGTTCAGCAACCATAACCTGCTATAAGCTACATCGCCACACTACACCAGGATGGGGCCAGAGTATATTACGTCACATACTGCAAGAGTATCAGATTGTCGGTTCAAATACTGGTATTTCCACAACTCATTCCGATCTTCTTGTAATTTAAGGTACACCAAACGTGTAAATTGCCCACCTCTCCAAGGTCACAACTGTGTAATTCTTTATAAATTACATAATGTACATTAATCTTGTCTTACATGCATCCTGTTTAAATACATACTGTACGATATATATATACTGTATATATACAGTATGTAGAGTGTTAGTAAATTCAAACGACCTCCTGGAGGAACTGTGACTCAGTGTTTGAGTCTACGAGAGAAATAGCTCCAGGTTAAAATGAATATCTCTAAGTGTAAGGCTTAGCTGTCCTAGTGATGAATGACTGGAGTGGATTCGGAACAGCTGGAATACCGTAGCATGTGCCTGAGGAGAAGAAAATGGAAACTAATACACATCCTGAGCTTATCAAGCCATCACAATAATTTTTTAATAAAGACTTTTAATTTCGTCCGGCGTAAGCCTAGACCCCATGTGGACCTTTTGCTGAAAGCATTACTCCATTGATGGTGACCTCGAAATAATACAAAAGAACCAAGAGGGTCATCGCGAGTCTCAGTAGGACTTCTGTGCCCACTCAATCCACACATAAATCCTCCATGGCAGACTGTCGGTGGGTAATGAGGCTCGCTGGGCACGTGCTCTGGGTAACCAGCTTGGCACGTACGATCCTTCCCTCAGAGGGAAGAGCCAGGACAGTGCAGACTTAATTACACCCAGAGAGAGAGAGAGAGAGAGCGACAGAGAGAGAACAATAGACAGATAGATAATCAGTGGGTGGGTTGTGAAAAAGACAAAGAAAGATTGTGAAGGAAAAAGAGGAAGATGTGACATAGAGAGCCAGAACAAAAGACAAAAGAATTAGTGTACAAGCAAGTGATCCATGGAATGATATCTTTTCCCTGAGGCATGACACGAGAGCGAAACCCGAGAATAACCTCCAGACCTGCAGGACAGAGGGCCGATAAACAAGTGGAACTCTGGTCCTCCCTATACACACTCCAATTACAGTCACTCCAGAGAGCTCAACTCCGACACTCGGATGGACAAAGTCCTAATGAAGAGATCAGCTAGTGACAGAGCCCTGGGAATAAAGGTTCCCCCGAATTCAGCTCAATTTGACTTGTACACGGCCAAAACACAGTATTGGTGCTGATTAATTTTTTTTTATGTTATACATATAATACCAAAAATGTGTGTGAAGGAAGAAAGAAGCTACTTCTGAAGTTTATGCAACATGGAAGTGACCAATCGTACTACCCTAAAAACTTCAGATGTTTTGGAGAGATGATTTTATATGTGCCCCAAAAATGGCCATTTTTCAGCGTTATACTGTCTCACTTCATATAATATTCATTTAAAATGCAAATTAAGCATATTTCTTCATGAGTATTGATACTAAAATTGGTTAGTTTCTTGGAATTGGAAGATTCTAGTAGCATATGACCTCTAAAAATTGTTGCCTAAACTGGTTTTTGGTGAAAGCTTAAAAAGCAAAACATCTGTAGTGTCCGTAACCCATGTCAAATTCATGTTGCAATATCTTAACTATTTAGCATTTTAGAATGATACACTTTTTCAGGTTTATGTCTTTTCATGTGAAATGAAAATTGGCCAAGTTTCATTTGAATGACAGTTAATTAAATCATTGAAAGACTTGAATACTAAAAAATTATGGACTCTAATTAAAAGGGCATGAAATTAATATTTAGCAAATTTGTTTCTTTTAATCTGATAAAATTATAAATGTGTGTGCATATTTACAGAAAACAAAGCATGGATCAGGAGATAATAAGTATTAAGTATTATTTAAAAAATGGTGTTATATGATCCTGCCTGAAAATTCACTTTTTTACCTACTGTAGCTGAGGGACTTTTTAGCATCGATACCATGTTTTGGCCGATAGTGTTTTAAATGTTAAAACTAAAAAGAGTTCAATGTTAGTGTGGAAATAGCATGTTCATATAGCTATAGCGTAATTTTAAAGGATCTAAAAAAGTGATGACCGCAGGAAAGAAGGGAGTCGTGTCTGTACCTCCGATGATCCCGACACATATGTACAAGTGAGTGATGGTTCTGCTGAACGAAGCCGCTACCATCGACACGCTGCACATGAGGCCTCCTGTGATAACCACAGGTCTGCTGCCATAGCGATTCACCAACACACTGCTCACTGGACCTGCACACAGACAGACAGACAGGAAGAGGGTGAATTACTACAGTTAGGGATGTACAAGGTGCTGAGTGTCAACAGACAAGGCCATTAGAGGGCGCCTGTAAGAACTTAGTCACTCATCGTTCATACCGCTTTATCCTGTATTCAGGGTCACGGGGGGCCTGGAGCCTATCCCAGGAGACAATCCATTGCAGGGCACACACACATACACACACTACACGCAATTTGGGAATGGCAGTTAGCTTATTCTGCATGTCTTTGGACTGTGGGAGGAAACCGGAGTACCTGGAGGAAACCCACCAAGCGCGGGAAGAATATGCAAACTCCATGCACACAGAGATGGGAATCGAACCCGAACCTTGGAGGTGCAAGGTGACCACTACAACACCGTACCTGTAAGAGCTGACAACCTTATTTATTATTTATAAGATGCTTAATCTTAATCTCTTAATTTAGTTTTATTATTAAGGTTTTATTATAATTCACCCACTATTGGCAACTACATACATAAGGAAGAACTAGAGTATAGTTGTAAAAAATAGTTTTTAGGTCACTTTAAATTTCTAATCCAAGCTAATTAAACCTTAAGCATTCTTGAATTTGAAATCAAAAAAGGAAAAAAATTAATAAATAAAAGGAAAAAAAATCATTTAATGTGACATTGAGCTGTCTATTCTTTTGTACAGCATGCAAGACTTGATTATGATATTATTGTAATTTTATCACTGTAAAAAGGAATGACAAAATGTGTTATCTTGGCAAAATTGTACATTGTAGTGATTCTTTCATTAACAGGATGAACAAAAGGGTTAAAAATCAAAGTAAGAGAGGAGAAAAGACTGAAGGCAGGGTCTCATTTGCATCATACTTTGCATAATTTGATGAAAACAATAGCTTTGTTTAGCAGCATTAAGCCCAAAATCTCTGACAGACATGACAGGAAACTGCCTCAGCGCTCATCTCATCTCATCTCATCTCGTCTCATCTCATCCTGCTTCGTCTCGCAGTTTAGCAGCAAACACTTTTGAAGACACCTATTAGATTACAATCACGTTTCATATTGCTTTGATATTTATGTAAAACAACTGCAGAGGAAGAAAATTATCAACTAAATTATCCACATCAATCAGCAAGTCAGACTGTCTTTTTCGGAAGAAAATTAAAGACAGAAAAAAAAGGCACCCGGTGTTAAAATGCCAAATCATTACCAAAAGGACATTCCTTAAATCGGACGGAACTGCAGACGTATAATCTAACTTTAAAGGACAAATCTGTTTGCTATTCCAGGTTTGATTCAAAAGGTCAAAGAAGGCTTTTGCAATTATAAAATGAGTGCATACAAACAGGAAAAAAGTTGTTGAGAAAAAAGTGGGTTGTGTTGATAAAACTGTGAATTTTGTTGGAGATTAATCAGAAAACATAAGAAGGGAAATAAGGTAATGGAATGGAGGAAAATAGTGTGTTTAACATGAAATCAAGTGCTTATAGATTATTAGCAAAAAATAATGTAAAAAGGTTACATTTAGAACGTTACATGTGTAATATAAAAAAAGATTGTGAGATTACTATAGTAAGAAAATAAAACAAATCATATGAGCAGTTTGAGTTTCATTTGGAAAATATTAAAAAGGAAAATGTAATCTAAGATTGGGATTTAAGAATGCAAGCCTGTTTAACTTTAAATATGTTTTGAGATTATTAGGAAAACCTTACAACAGTGTTTCCCCGAAATCTGGGCATCTGTGGGTATTGTAGGTTATCAGCAAGACATCATTTAGACCCAATAAATAAAATGTTTTTAATTAAAAAAATTATTTTCTAATGAGGTTCAATGTTTCTATTAATTTATTGTTTATTAAGAATTAGTTTCTTATTAATTATTTACATTTTAAAAAGTAACCATAACTAATAAAAAACAAAGACATGAGACAGCATGATATTCTTCATTTATCTTACATTTGGGAATGGCTGGATTAGAAGAAAAAAGTTTATGTAACATACAGTATGCTCAGCTTAACATTGTCAGCTTTATTTGAACTTAATAGGGTAGAATTAGTGGTAAAAAAAATTTAATGTAAGCTAAAAAAAATAAATAAATAAACAATTCAGCACATTCAGCTTAAAATTATGCCCAGTGTTTGAGAATACTGTAACTAGAAAATATTTGAGAAATTGATATTCAACTTAAAGGAAAACATTATGGGGTGGTGGGGAAGTTCACTGTAAGATTAAAAAACATGTTCAGCGCTAAGCCTTGTTGGAGATGAAAAGGAAATCATTATGGTAAATTAAATGTAAGAGAAATACATATGTCCAACCTAAAAATGTGAGTTTGGTTTCAGTTAAATAGGAAAATATTGATTAAAGTTAAGTTAAGAAAGCGCAAGCTGATAGACCGCATGTTCAACTGTCTGGCTGTTGAGATTAATGAGGAAATATTATGAGAGATAATTATGTATAAATTAGAATAGAAGTAAGAACATCCTAAATTGAATGTTTAAGTAAAAGTGAATGTTTTTAGATTAATAAGAAATGGTTACAGTAAATATATGGTTACCTTGAATATATATATTTTCCCTTATAAAATATATAAACATTATATGTTTTATAAAACGTTATTTTTTTCAAATGTAACTATTTCTTATTAGTAACAGAATACAGTTAGTGAGAAAAATGAATGTAACATGGAAATCACACAACTGAAAGGCACTTAAAGGAACATGAAAGGAGAAATATTACAATAAAGGGAAAAATATAGTCAAGTTTCACAAAATTTTGTCAAAGTATAGTAAGTCCCTCCCCGACATAAGAATAAGTTTCATTCCAGTTCATAAGTCGGATTTGTTCGTAAGTCAGACAAAGTGAGTCTTATACACCTTTTACAC
>JAQMYJ010000016.1:20176348-20186986 GCA_030014305.1 Clarias laeviceps | reverse complement strand
ATATCCAGGTCAGTGTAAGAATATTATTGCTAGACAATTTCTAACATCATATCTCTGTATTGGTTCTCGGTCTGTTTGCAAGCTTAATTTTGGAATAGCTTAATTATACTTATTTTATACTTATTAATACTTTATTTTGTTGTTAAATATATATCTTTTTTTGACAAATTCCGCCTTGTGGATTATAAATGGTTATAAGAATTCGGGCTCATCTCTGATTGGCTAGGTTTTTTACTAAGGGTAAAATAGGAGCCAATCCTTTTACCGCATGAAATCTCAGTATGAGTCTAAAACGCAAATAATTTTAAATCAGATGGTTGATTAATGACGAGGATTATTGTCCAAGTGTAACAGCTTGTTTAGCATTCAAAAAACATATATTTTTTATTGTCCATCTATGGGCACTGTAAAATTTCTATTAAAAATGTTTTTGTTAGTATTTCTTTTTAGATTTTTGATATTATTAAGTACTGTGCGTAAGTTGAGGAAATAGCACGTTAAAGTAACCAGGATCAGGATTGTTGTTCTGGTAAAGTCGATTACAGATGACTCATCCTGCGCTGACGCCATTTACGGCATCACAATGAAGTAGAGCTAGAAAATATTAATCACCCCATTATTATGGGCTGTTTGTGCGTTTGTCTGATCCCATGATGCACCACGTAGGAGAAAAGCTCGCGCCACAATCAACAAGCTGATGATCACTCGCCGAGATTCTGTTTTGAAAGGATGATTTATTTCGGCTTCAGAGTCGCTAATGGCCTGTTGTTATCCTTCATTTCGGGTGCTTACAAGCTTGTAAAACTTTTATGATTATGTGGTTGGGCTGTAAATTATGTAGGGCGGGTCTCGCTTTCATGAGCACGGCGAAAGCACTAATCAACTGAGCGAGCGCTAGAAGAGAGGAAAAGAGAACAGGAAGCGAAAAAAGGCACATGAGAAGGAGATGTTTGCTTCCTTTCGCTTAATCAGAGGCTAAAAATATGCTGAAAAACAGCCTTATTTACAGGCGTAAAGCTGATCACTTCACAGTGTAGCGAGAACGTACATTATTTTATTTCTAAGCAACAGTAGATTTTTTTTTACAATGCATGTGTGGTACTATTTGTATGCGAGTAATGACATCACAAAAAATTTTGCCCTCTTTACTTAATTAAAATGAATGATTTATTTATGTACAGAATATTAGAGCAAAAGTTAGTGCCCCAAGTTGTATAATACACTGAAGGAAAATCAGAAATATATATTTTGCTTTATTTAGTTAAGGCTTGTTTTTTTTTTGTTAGTTTTTTGTCCCTAAAGCCATATTTCCCTAAATTGCGACCTTATTAGGAAACTTCTTAAAATTTCATATTCAATATTTTATTTTATTTTATTTTATTTTATTTTATTTTATTTTATTTATTTATTTATTTATTTTATTATTATTATTATTTTTTTTAATCACAAAAAAAAACATGCAGGTTCCAAAAATCTTGTGTTATGAAAACCTGCTGAACGTGAGCAGCAGAAGAGCAGAGCGGATTAGCGCGTGGCTCTGCGTTCGTTTCGCGAGGTGACATTTCCTCAGGAGGGATTTCAATATCTCCTAAAATCCCAGTCACCTGAGGAAGACGGGGGTCATCACACATCACGGAGTTCCCATGGGGAGCGACGCTGAAGGGGAAAAATGCAGTGGTGTCTGTGCGTGATGAATTTCTGCTGTCTTTCTTCCAGTGAGCGCAGGGTGACATTGGGAAAGGAGCCAAGGGCGTTATGATGAAGGCCACGCCGTCACCGTTACACAGGGGAACTCTGTCTCTATCTCTGTTAATGATGATGGTTCTCTGAAACCTTAGCGCTCTGCAGCTTTATGCCTCTTTGTGGGACTAATTTTATTGCTCATTAAAAAAAAAACGGAATTAAAGTGGTGCGATTACAGACCCTTTCAGCTCAGTGCTTAGCACTGTCACCTTTCACCTCCAGGCTCCGGGTTCGATTCCCGCCTCAGTTCTATGGGCTTGGTGCTTGGTGGATTTCCTCCTGGTACTCTAGTTTCCTCCCACACTCCAAAGACATACAGGTTACAATAACTGGCGTTCCCAAATTGCCCGTAGTGTGTGAATGTTGACCAGAGATCCTGCCATGGTCATAAAATGGGAATAAATACATTGGTCACCACTGGTCTCCACGGTTCCTAGCTGGACTACAGACGTTCCTATAAGAGTAGAAGGATAGATTCCGTTCCGTATGGCAATCAGGCGACACACCACCAAAGGGATAAAAGGAGAATTTTTAACTGTCACTGTTCTCAGCAGTTACTCCCGCCTGCCTGCATATGGTCCAATCAGCATCAAGGTTTGTTCCATGGAGCATTGCACTGCGCCTGTCACTTTCGGGGTGATTTCAGTCTGGTTGAAAATCACCCAGATATTTCTCATGCATTGTCATATGAAATTTCTTTTTTCAAACTGTAGACACTTCGGGTTCTGGAAGGGATCGCAAACGTGTTTTCATCATATGTACATCCTAAAATTTGCAGGAGTAGCAACCTCGCGGGATTCACGTCATGGCTAATAGTCATTCGACATGGCTAATATTACCTCATCTCAGAGCAACTCGATCCTGTCTTTAAGACAAAAAAAAACAATCAATATTTGTTAGATGTATAAACATTTTGGATATTTGCGTAGCTTGCTGCCATCTTTGGATGTGTTCCAAATCATTTGGGAACGCTAATACAAGAAAACGTGATTAAACACTTTTGTGCCCTCCTGTGGACACTGCATGTAACTGCATGAGAACTAGGCTACGATACAGCGGTGTCCGTTGATTACAATTTTATTTTAAGACTCCTGAGTAATAATCTGAAATAAGCATTTAAACTTTAAACTTTAGTATTTTTTTTCTTTTTAATCCTACTTGTGTTTAGTTAATGTGGAACAGCCCCGCCTACAAAATTGTCCACGAGTCACCGCTGCAATAGGCGGAGACTTGATGATAATCAAGGTAATTAGCTTTGATCAGAAGGTGTTGATTAATTATCTATAACAGGACTTCTGTGTTTAGTAACAGATACAGCGACATTCCGCTTAAACTCACAGACGTTGAACACAACTGTAATTGGATAAAAAGTATGATTTGGTCCAAGAGGCACAGAACACTTCCAGGCATGTTGTGAAAGGAAACGAATGTTACGAGGGGGAAACGAATGTTGATTATTTTCCTGCATTTCATGATTCTCATTCCTTATTTAATGATTATCTTCTCATTACATTTTCCTGTAAGCACAAAATAAGACAAAATAATTGAATGTTTTTTTGGATTGTAAAGGTGCAAAATAAAAACAACAGACTCATAAAATTGTATTATTGATTTAAAAAGAAATTGTACAACTTACAGCATTGCACAAAACTAAAAGTATTCCCGAGGAGTAGTTTGTACAAATTACTGCAGCTGAGTAAAAATCACATGATCATCATTTTTCAAACTGCTCTTCAATCTGAACTCGACTTTCAGACTCGATTATTATAATGAGTTCTAGTCATGTGACTAAATACTTTTGGAATAAATTTTGGAAAGTTTCTTAAAAATTACATTCTGAAATTATATCGCATATTATTTTGACTTTTTTTTAACTGCATTCATTTCTTGGGGCATTTGTCATGTTATACTTTTTTTTTAAACTAAGCATTGTAAATAGTTTAAATATCTTGAGTCTAGTCAAATTTATCAAGATTACAACAAACCAAATACAAGATTATTATGCTTATTTCTAGACATTTTTAAGTGTTTAATTTCTAGTTTTAAGCAATTATTTCTCGAAAGAAGTAAAATTACTTGCCAATAGAACAAGTTTTAACAATGTTAACAATGGTTTTTTTTTAAGAATGTCTAGAAATGGTTTGTTTTAATCTTATTTTTATAAATTCGGCCAGAATAAAATAATTTTTATTTATTTCACAAAAAAAAAAATTTGGAAAAGGCAAGTCTGAATTCGTCTTTAATCCTTCTTTTGATTCCTAAAACCAATTTTGACAAACAGTTTAAAAAATGAACAATGAGCCATTTAGACTCTTTAACCCTACATTGTCTAGACGAAGCCGTAAAGATGTTATGAAGAACTTAACAGTAAGTTTTTCTTGTAGTAAAAGTTTTGAGTAGATTCAATGATCCCTTATGGAACAATTTTCCCAGTTTTTTTTTTTTTGACAAACTTTTTTCATGACATCTTAGGAAAAAATGTTTATGAACGCATTGGTTTGACCGTTAAAGATTTCACACACGAAAAAAGCTTACAAGTGTTTCCCTATCAGAAAGAGTTCCAAGTACAAACTCCGTTAGAAAGTTACGCCCACTTAATGATTCAAAGAACCCTTGAAGAACTTGACACAACACATCTCGAGTAGCATCCATATCTTCAGATCAAACTAAAGCTCTGTCCAGATACAATACTGTCAAAATGACAAACTTTATAGCGTTGCCCTTTTTCATATTCCACAAACAAAGAGCGCTGCCTGTGCGCTAACACACCATCCTCTGAATACTAATCCAGTCCAGGATCTTGCAACGACCAAGAAATCGGCTCTTCTAAAGCAGTGAAGTTTAAAACACATTAGTATTCACAGACAAGCTTGAAAAAAAAAAGAAAAGAAAAAAATCCGCAGTGCTTATGAAAGATGGAAGAATCTCACCTCCTGCATACGTAACAGCCAGCATGATGGAGGAAACCCAGGCGATCTGGCTGTAGGACACGCTGAAGTGCCGCTGGATCTCCTTGAAGTACATGGTCAGGGCTTTGGGAAAAGCGTAGGAGAAGCCGAGGGAGATGAAGGCGCCGAGCACCACCACCCAGCCCCAGCCTCCGTCCGGAGGGCTGGAGCGTGAAGCCGAGGCCATGAGCGAGCGGATAGAAGCGAAGCGAGCGGAAATGTAGAGAAGGGAATGAGTGAAAGGTTAAGGATGAGGGCCAGGAGGTTCCTCTAGAGGTCGACCTTTGTACCTTATGCTAAGTCAATCAATGTTTGACAGTGCTACTCAATACCATGTGACATTGTGGTAATCACCGGTGATGAACGGCCGATACGTGTTATTATAATGCACAAGATCTACTTATTTTCACTGTTTGTTGAGGTAACACTCCACTAGGGTCTAGTTTCATACAAGACTTAAAACTAGACCTAAGTTCTATTTAGGAAAAAATATTATAATAATAATAATAATAATAAAGTAAATAAATGAATGCTTATGCAGCTGGATGAAAAACTCTATCAAGAAGAAGAAAAGAACGTCACAGTTTAAGGTAAGAGTATTTTCGTGTATTATTCACTAATTTAAATTTATACAGGTGTAGGAAGTTCTTTTCCCCAAGCTCTGCATTGCGAAGAGCACATTTCCAGGTGATCTCTAAATCTTGTCTTTCTGATATCGGCCAGAAGTAACCGGTTCCTCATTGATGACAGCAACTCAGTAGAAGCAACTTCCCAATAGTTGCGGTTTACCATAAAACATCCAAAAGATACAGTAATTATATTATTTAAAGGGAAAATATGAAGTATGAATAAACGTCATCATTTGAAATCTACCAACTCCACATAATGAGCAGTTCCAGGGATGTTTTAAAAGAAACCATTAAATGTCTTCATGTCTTCAAGTCACGTTACTCAAATGTCCTTAATTCAAGCTGTTAAGTCTCCTGCTACCTCACCTATGAGTAATGAGTTAGTTTTTGTTGTTCTTGAATACCTACAGTGGGATTTGAACTCGGACCCTCGACGATGATGATGACGATGATGAGGCAAGAGCTTCCCGACAAGACTGTACGTGAGCCGAGCTGTTTTATTAAAGGTGAGCTCCAGGTAAGCATGTGTCTCAGCGTGATCAAGGCTCAGTTGGAATGTTTGTGACATGCTGTCCCTGCGGGGAAACAGGACTGAGACTACCGGCTGGGGAGCAGAAGGTGTTAAGCTCATTTTTATTGTCCATAAGCATTTAATTGTCATTACACACTGTAACTTATTTGTCTTCACTTTAACAATTGTCTTCTCTAGACATACTATCTCCCTTTATAATTGTGCATGCGTGTGTATATACTGGTGCATCTCAATAAATTCGAATATCATTGAAAAGTTGATTTATTTCTGTAATTCAATTAACAAAGTGAAGCTCATATTATATAGATTCATTACATACATACTGATACATTTCAAGTGTTTATTTTCTTTAATTTTGATGATTATGGCTTAAAGCTAATGAAAACCTAAAATTCTGTATCTCAGAAAATTTGAGGGCGGAACGGTGGTGTAGTGGTTAGCACTGTCGCCTTGCACCTCCAGGGTCCAGGTTCGATTCTCGGCCAGGCTCGATTCCCGTCTCTGTGTGCATGTTCTCCCCGTGCTTGGTGGGTTTCCTCCGGGTACTCCGGTTTCCTCCCACAGTCCAAAGACATGCAGGTTTCTCCTTGAAACTAACATAAACCTTGAAACCTAATTGGCGTTCCCAAATTGCCCGTAGTGTGATACTATGTGTGTGTGCCCTGCGATGGATTGGCACCCTGTCCAGGGTGTACCCCGCCTTGTGCCCTAAGCCTCCTGGGATAGGCTTCAGGATCTCTGCAACCCTGAATACAGGATAAAGCGGTATAGAAGATGAGTGAGTGAGAAACTTTGAGTTTTACTTAAGACCAATAAAAAAAGGTTTTTAACACAGAAATGTTGGACTACTGAAAAAAGTTTGAACATGTACAGAAGTCAGTACTTGGTCGGGGTTCACTTTGCATGAATTACTTCAGCGATGCGGTGTGGCATGGAGTCGATCGGTCTGTGGCTCTGCTGAGGTGTTATGGAAGCCCAGGCTGCTCTGATAGCAGCCTTCAGCTCTGCTGCATTGTTGGATCTGGTGTCTCGCATCTTTCTTCACGAATTTGAGTTTGCCAGCCAATCAAGCACAGGGATACCATGGTACTTAAACCAGGTATTAGTACTTTTGGCAGTGTGGGCAGGTGCCAAGTCCTGCTGGAAAATTAAACCGGCATCAGCTTACTTTCATCTGAAAAGAGGACTTTGGCCCACTGAGCAACAGTCCAGTCCTTTTTGTCCTGGATACGTCTGTGTGTGGTGGCTCTTGAAGAACTGACTCCAGCTGCCGTCCACTCCATGTCACTCTTGCTTGTGCACCTTTTTCTACCTCATTTCCTTGTAATCAACTTTCCATTCATGTGCTTGGACGCAGCGCTCTGTAAACAGCCAGCCTACTGAATCAGACAGACCATTTAAAGGCTCAGGAAACATTTGCAAGTTTTTTTAGTTAATTGGTTGATTTATTTTCTGAGATACTGAATTTTGAGTTTTCATTAGCTGTAAGCCATTAATCATTTTACAAGAAATAAAAATAACAAATTAACAGAAATAAACACTTGAAATATATCAGTTGCAATCTATATATGACTTTCACTTTTCTTATTGAATTATTGAAATAAATCACCTTTTCAATGATATACTACTTTATTGAATTTATTAAAACGACTCCAGCGCATTAAAATTCACTTCTACCACTTCAGCACTGTTATTTTAGCAGTGAACTAATACAGTATGAACTAATCCCAGTAAAAATATTTTAAGTTTTGATTCTCTAATTGATCTTGATGGTGCAGGTTAAACGTCAGGCAGATATGTAAGAACTGCAAAAGTTTAAATAAATTCTGTGCAGCGGTCGATTTAAGACACGCCCACAGTTTGACGGATGCACAGGACGCTGTTTTGGTGCAGGTTTAACTTCTAAGAACTGAGAAGTTTCATCACAGTCTGTCCAGTTTTGTGTGATGCTGAGACAAAATCTGGCAGGACAGACAGACAGACAGAAAGTTTTCAGACCCTTGTTTCAGGTCCTCCAATTGTGTTTGTTTATACTGTCTATTTTATTGTATTTTTTCCCTCCTTCCCCTAAGTTTCTTCTCTTGTGTTTGTTTAATCCATGCTTTTGTCTGACCTGCTGCAGAAATGTCAATTTCACTCAGGATTGATGAAAATTCATCTTATTTATGTAAACAGAGCGGACTGTAGTTATTTTCTCTTTGTCTTTTATATTATTACTGACTTATTTCTAAAATCTACATTGTAACAATATTGTACATTGAGATGTCTTACTTTACATTAATGTTATTACACATACATGTTGCATTGTAACTATACTTGCTATTGCTTACTATTTTCATGTTACTGCGTTCTTCGTAACTGTTTACAGTTGTTGTAATTACATAATCATGGTTTTATTGATTCCCACAGAGTGTTTGTAATTACATCATTACAAACCTGTTTTAGTCGTTCCATAGAAAGTCAATTGTAATTACATGATTATTGCATTACTATGTGGTTTAAAGGCAAAAAGTTGATGAGAATTAATGTTATTACATGGTTATTACATTGTAATGACAATCTGGGATTTTACTGCTTTCCAGAAATTCCAGTTGTACTAATATTACATTGTTACTATGTAATAACCTTCCTTTTGTAGTAAAGTTAAAACTAGAATCATAATTGCATTGTTGCATGTTGATTATATAATTACACTATTTGAAGTGTAATTTATTACACAGGTATTAGAATGCAAATTTTTATACGATTTTAATGACACTTTTATTTGTAATAGCTATTTATTACACATTGATTCTTCTTTTAACTGGTTGCCTTTAATCCAATGATAAACTCTCCCAGTGTTACAGGGTGAAAATAAACTTGCAATACGTTCTCTATGACAGATTTAACCAACAAGAGACAGAACTTTTTTTTCTTGTTTTATTTTCAAATTATGTGCAATGTGAATTTCACAGTAGAGATCAACGTATATTTAAACAAACTCTCATACCATACACTCAGGCAAACAAACAAACAAAAAAAAGTATCTAACTCAAAAACACTACGCAGCTATGAATGCAAAGACAAGGAGGCGGATTGGCTTTTATTGTTGCAGCAGGAGACATGAGACGAGTGTTGTTCAAACTCTTTGCAAACTTTTTTTTTTTTTTTTTTTTACATTGACAACTTGACTGGCGTTTAGGAAATTTTAAACTAGTACTGCTGTTACATTTAGTGTCTGTAATGCTTACAGCAAAATCAGAGGAGAAAAGGGGGTTTAAAAAAAAAACAAAAAAGAAAACAGGATAATAGGAAAAACCTTACCAAAGTGGAAATTTAAAATAGAAAATTAGCACAGCAACATGGAAGAGAAAAAAACAAAACATCAATTATTCAAGTTGAAAAAAAATTAGATTAATATCCTGTTTAAAAAAAACAAAAAAAAAAACTGTGCAAGTACAGCAACGCATTTTACATGAATATCAAACCGTAGTCAATACAGTACTGGGTAATAATCAGTAATTACTCCTGAGAATGGTCCGGTTCTGGTTCTCATGCTACTGAGCTTTGTTTTAAGTCTTGACGAAGGCAACTTATTGCACCAGAGTCACGGCTAAGCTCGTTCAGCTTCCGTCCCTTCGGGACTCCACACGAGAAAACTCCAGAGAATACCTTTCACGTGTGTGTGTGTGTGTGCGCGCCTGTTTTACGCCGCCGATCCGAGGTCCACGTAGGACACGGTCTGGAGTGGGAGCGGGCATTCGTTTCGAACGTGAGAGCTTGAATGGCTTCGCCAAGTGTGTATAGAAATAGAGCTTGCGATTGAGACCGAGAGCCAATGTAGTGCAACAGGAACCAAGAGAATGTACAAATGAACAGAACCAAAGACAAGCAGTGATGCTCAAAACACATGGAGCTAAAACAGAACTTTTAACTCAGTGGTGTGTACGTGTTTTTCTTTTTTTTTCTTTTTTTTTTATGTGCATTTCTGTACAGGATTGTCAACGAAAAAAAGCAGCACTGTGAAACATTGTGTTGATGGACAGATGGTTCACTCGCTGATGTTCTTCCTAGGAATTGCATGTGGCACCAACTCAATTGACTGGCAAAAAAAAAGATAAATCATATAAACCCCGTAAAAGGGTGAAAGTACTTTGCTCAGATGAATGCCTAATGCATTTTTTTTCTCTTAGGATGACAGGAAAATAAAACCTGAAAGAAAACATTTTAATGTGTCTTTAATGTGTACCTCCCTACTGAAAGGGAGAATTTTGTGTTTTGTTTTTCCTTTCAAGCAACTATTAATGCATGTGAAATGGAGTCCTGCTGGCGTCGACCTTGACAAGTCACATGCCACATGCTTAGTAACACTCCACAGCTCTGGTATGACCATTAAATGCGCAATCAAAATGGTATTTGAATAAAAAAAAAAATAATAATAAAAAATAAAAATAAACACTGATGTCTGAGCTTGAAATCTGTGTTTACCGACATGTTAAAATAAATGAAATAAAAACAAAAAAAAAAAGTGATCTATTTATCTCTGGGATTATCCCTACAAGGTCGAAAGTGGGGACGATGGCTTGTCCGCAGAACTGCTAGAGTTGAGGACCTTTAGCTTAAACTACGGCCGCTCTGCAGGACACTACACTGATCCACTCCAATATGGAGACCGAGTACAACATCGTATCCTCGCTATAAAATGGCGCTGGTGATGCGAAAAACAAATTGCAAATATATAGCTGGATAGGAGCAAGTCTACAACCGTGTGTCAGTGTGTCATCATTATCCAGATCACACTGCTCCC
>JAQMYJ010000016.1:20153152-20176338 GCA_030014305.1 Clarias laeviceps | reverse complement strand
CACAACCCCCCCCCCCCCACACACACACACACAAAAAAAAGCTGTTAGCTGATGAGTTGCATTAGAGAGCATAGAAAGCACCAAACTAATTAGAACTACGGCTCTCCAGCAATGGAGGCCCTGAGAAATGGCAAAAATAAAAATAATAATATTATAATAAAATGCTATAGAAAAGGATTCATGGGAATCTATGAAGCAGCTCAAGAGACATGGGTTATGAGGAGGAGGAAAAAAAATATTTATCACATGAAGGAAAAAAATTCTGGTCTTCCAGAGGCAAAAGAAGAAATTTTAGCTGTTTTTGTGTTGAAGTAACGTTATCGCTGTCCACTGAAATAAAAACATTCCTCAAGTCAGGAGGACCACTATTACAGCCATACTTCTCATGAAACACTAAAATAAATCTTATTACAAGTTATAAGCACAGATGTTAGTCTACAAGACGCTCCAGGCGGTACTTCAACACAACAATCGTTAAAATAAAATGCACTGACTTACTCGCCCTCTCCGTATTTTGGTGTTGGAAGTACGAGTCACATGGTCGTGTTTTTTTTTTTTTTTTTTTTTTGTTCCCCTCATATGTCTGATTTTTTTTTTTTTGCAATTTTTGTTTTTCTTTTTTGATTTGTTTTTGTCCCCACCTATCACTCATGTCCCTTTGAGGGCTCCTTAGGAAGCAGCTGAGATGGATGTACAAATTGAATTTAAATAAAAATCTAAAATAAAAAGTAAATAAAACCCTAACAGAAAAGCAAAAACAAACAGTCAGTAAAGCATCTGGATCGACACATTAAAAGGCTAACTACAACAACATAAAACGTCATTTTAAAAAGACCAAATAAAATAATTATCCACTCACAATTAGACTACACTATATTAATGATTACAAAGCGACTAAATAATCACCAACAAAAAAAAAAAAAAAAAAGATTTTCTCCATAGTTGGTTTAAAGGATCATTAAGAGGAAAAAAAACAAACAAACAAAAAAATTTATTATTCAGTATTCTAGCTACCTAACGATGGGCACCTCATCCCACCAGACCCGTATGAGTGTATTGATATATTTATATAGCTATTTATATATATATATATTTTTTTTTTTTATTACTTTATTGTCGTTTGACACACGCGGTTTGTCCTTTCCAAAAAGGACATCATCTATTCCTATGTTCCACTGCACACCAACAAAACCAATAATAATAATTAAAAAAAGACAAAAAAATAAAAAAAACTCACCTAAGCCGCGGAGATAAAAAGACAAAATGGCTCAAGACACAAACAATGTGATAATTGCACTTAGAATTTGTTTGTTTTAACTGTAAAACAAGCAACAGCGAGGACACTTTGTTCTTGTCTCTTATAGATTAAAAATACTGCCGTCTTCACAAGAAGCGCTCCTCTGAGGTCATCGAATTTCGCTCGATTTTAAGACTCCCCTCCTCTCGTGTCTGGAGATTCGAACAGCACCATAGGCGGGGAACAGAACTCCTGACTCCCCCTTTTCCTGAAACAAAAAACAAAAAACAAAAAAAAAAAAAACATACAAACAAAAAAAACCAAACAAACAAACAAAAAAAAAATCCCTGCTTCTCACTTTCTCAAGCGGATCAAAGCACTTTCTGGAGACACTGAGGGTACAGCTTGGCTACGACGCACTCGAAATGGCGGCCGAGATCCCAGAGTCGCTCTGGCGTCTCGTAGATTTTGCTCCAGCTGTCATCCCCTTCGTCGTACTGGTAGAGAGAGTTCTTGCGGCTGGTGCGGAACACGTGCTCCTCCACCGTGACCTGGGTGGCGCGCACGAACAGGTGCAGGTGTCCTCCTAACATCATCGCTTTGATGTAGGGGCTGGCAGCCTGCTCGAAGGGCAAGTCCTGTCGCTGGCTCCAACTGTTTTGCTCGAGGTCAAACACCTCCACCGTGAAGGTGCGCTGGTGGTTGCGGCACACGCCGCCGATGTAGTAGATGCGGTGACCGTGCAGCGCCGCCAGTCCTTGGCTGCGGGGGATGTTCATGGGTGCTAGGTGGCTCCAGTAATCCTTATAGGGGTCAAAGCAGAAGAAGTATTCGCCTGAAAAGTGTGGGGAGGGAGGGAAAAAAAAAAAACATGGACTGAAGTGAAGAATCAATTTCACATTTTACACCATTACAGAATCAGAAGAATGTCTGTACAGGCAGTCCTCGACTTACAAACATTCGATTTACAAATGAGCCGCCGTTCTATGGCGGAAGTGGCTCATGTGTACTGTACAAAAAAAAAAAAAAAAAAAAAAAAGGGGCCCTACAGTTAACCAGATACCAATATTAACAATTATATACAATATTTTCTGTGTGTAAGTGAACGTATAAAATGTCTAAAGTGTGTGTGTAAATAAATAAGTATCTCTACCACTACACTGAGGATGGGAATCACCACAAACCACTTGATTACCAAATAATCACCAAACCCAAGTGATGACTGGATCTGTTTTCCGATTCCATTAGTATCACAATCTTACACATAACCTGATTCAATATACGTTTTACCCGCGAAGTCGCAGTTCAGAGTTTCAGTTTCGTGGCTTCAGTCATTCATGGATTTTTGCCTTAGAACCTAACTAATAAATATCCTCAGCAAATTTTTTTTGTCTTTTTTCGTGGCAATATATAATTTTTCATTCTTCATTTTAACGCTAAGCTATTAAGAACAGTATAATTTACTAATTCTGCAACATAAATCCAGCTAAATTTCCATATAAAATATAATACCGTATACATTTTTTAATACAGTAGAGAGAACAACGCAACCGTAGAGGAAAACAGCAGCTTGTGATGGTGAATTATTACCGTATTTACCCTACAATACTGATACCAAAGAAAACGACAGAGCATAAAGAAAACACGCTCGCATGTATTACAGTACATATAGGGGTAACATCGTTGTTTACGTTGTCTAGCACTGCAGGAGACAGCAGTACAGTATTTATTATTTTATAAGGGTAAAGTATTAAACTTTGAGTTTGAAATTAAATCATTTTGGGAGCACATTTAGGGTTTAAACTATAAAAATGGGCTTTTTTTTTCTTCACAATTTCGGGGGTCGACTGTAGTGTAGAGCGCACGACCTGTAGGATTATAGAGGAACTGCAACCTTTTACCACCTGAAATGCAAAACATATATAAAATTTAAAAAATAAAAAAGATTTTTGAGTCTATGTGTCATGAATTGCCACACAAAATAATCGTGATGTACATCTCTACTCTACACATGTGTTAACCTTTAAAGCAGGGTATACGCCCAACATTAATTGTTTTCTGGATGGGATAATGATTAAAACTAGCCTTTGTTTTTTTGAGATTTCAACAGGACGCATTAAAGTGTGGAGAGAGAAAAAACGAGTCAGCCATCGTGCACTGCTCGGATCAGACCCAGTGTGTCGGCCATTGAGGGAAGGATTAGCAAGAGAAACAAGATGGAGGACGTGTTGGATGGAAGAGCTTCTGCTTAGGATGTTGTTCTCAACCGGTATAAATATTTCTACAGCTTAACAAAATTGCTGAGGAGAATTTTCATATAAATGTGGAACGATACAAAAATAAATTTGTATGTCCCATAAAGATTAGCAAAAAATATTTAAACACTCACCCTGGAGAACATAGATGCGATCCTTATACTCTACAGCACTGTGGAACTCCATGGCGACGGGCATCGGACTAACGGCGATCCAGCAGTCGTCCCTGGCATCGTAGCACTCGACCGATTTGAGAGCGTTGCGCCCGTCGCCCTCGTAGACCCGCCCTCCGAGAGCGTACACCTTCCCGCAGCAGTGCGCCAGGCGGCATCCGATCCTCGCTCTCAGCATGGGCGCACGTGCCAGCCACCGGTTGCCGGCGTGCTCATACAGCCAGACGTCACTTTCCGCGCGATGATCGATGCACGTCTCGCTGCTCCCTGGTCGATAACCTCCGGCGATGATGATGTCGTTCTCGGGCGTGATGAGGATCCCGACCTCACGCAGATCGTTGGGCGGTTTGCACAGCTTGTACACTTTGCCCGTGGCTGTGTCCAGACATGGTACCGTCTGCTTTTTGGCTGAGTGCTTGTGTGCGGCGTCGAAACAGATCACCATCTCGGACGCCGTCATGCCTAGGCGTTGCGGGCAGCCGTTGGCGCCGTTAGTTCGGCTCTTTTCTGTAGGCTCCACGGGCAGCGCCAGGGCGAATGGGGCAGGGATGCGGCTCACGAAGGCCTCGTCTAGCAGCGGCAGCCGGATACACTTTGCAAAGACGTCGGCGAGGAAGGGCTGCCGACGCACGGGGTCGTGCTCCAGCCAGCGCACGATGCCCTCGTACACGTGCTCCTCTTTGTCCACGTTCAGGTCGTCGCTATCCAGAATTCCCACCAGCTGCTCTTTGGTCAGATGAAGGAACTCGGGTTCGTCTACGGCGCACAGAAACTTCCTGCGCACGTAGTCCTGGGATCGTTCGCGGAGCTCCCGGTGTCCGTACGTGTCTGCGAACATGAACACGCCAATGCAGTTCTGTGGCTCCAGTCGGCTGATCATGAAGTGAGCGCACTGGTCTTGCAGCGCCGGGATTTGGAAGAGACTCGCTGCAGTAAACAGAGTTTGCACGTTGTGCTCGGACAGAGCGACGCGCGAGGTGTAGGCGTAGTCCAGCACCAGGCTCATGGATTCTGACTCCACGCCCACGATGCGCACCTCGCGCTGGCTGCTCTCCGTAAGGCCGCTGGTGAACATTGATCTGATGTGACGGGAGAGAATACAACAACATGAGTGCGGTTGTAGTAAGAGATTCAGAAGTGTTTGCGGTAATAATGACGGTTTTCAATATGCTACAATATTCTAACTTCAATAAGAAAATGTCTGCAACTGCAATTTTCCAACGATCTTTACTTGTGTGTATTTATGTTATCGTCAGATGCAGTAATTTTGTGCACCTCAATCAAGTGATGTCTCGGTTTAAAAAAAAATAATTTTTTTAATTTAAAAAAAAAAAAAACAGTTCATTCAATCTCTTGTAATGCCGTCGACCCCCAAAATTTCAGGAAATGTTTGGTGTGGTCACAAAAAATGCCTGAATACTTTTTTTTTTTTTTTTTAAATAGTTTAAACCCTAAATATGTTCGCAAAAATTATATATTGCCACAAAAAAAAAAAACGCGGAGGATATTTGCATTTATGCAAAATTGCAGGGTGTTTCCACAAAATTATTATTCACGTTCTAAGGAAAAATCTGAACACGACTGAGGCGGCAAACTCTGAACCGTGACTTTGCGCGGGACGACTGTAAATTAAATTCACAGTTTGTACTCCCTTGTTTTTTTTGCTTGAAACAATCCAATACATAACTTGGTGTTTGATGTTCGACACAATTAAAAGTTCAACGACAGCAATGTTTGACTGTAGAACACGTGTTATTTGACCTTTTTGCCCTTTTTTACTGCCACCGGTTTGACAGAATATGTAAAGGATAACCATGTATGAGCAAAGAATATTTATTTATTTAAAAAAAAAATAATAATAACACATTACATCTTATGATTAATAAAATGTCTGATGTATTTCTCTGTAGCTTTGGACGTGTATACGTGTCTTGCGTTCACTACTACCAAAAGTAGCATGTCTGTTTTTGAAGCATACTGAGCATGTCTATCATATCTCTAATATTGCAGATCTCTCCCAGAAGAGACCCCAGACCACAGCAAAGATAAAAATCAAATGCCGTATATTCTACCTGAAGTAAGGACTGATTGCAGCGAGGACATTTCTGTGACAGGCGAAGGTCTCGCCATTGTCCACCTCCACGACGATGTCAGTCAGCTGCGCTTCATCGTACAGGGCTTTAAGCTGCTGGAGAATGGTGCAGGCGTGCAGGGCGTCTACCCCGTTATAGCTTGTGCTTGAAGGAGTCCCATTTTGTACTTGTAACAGCTTCCCAATGTCTGTATCAAGAACAAGAAAGAAAGTGTGCACAAGTTTAAACCCGAGTCAGAGAAATGAATCAATCACTTCTTGTTGCGTTTTATCTCCGATCTGTTAAACCATGTAAACACTAACAGGCCAAACTGTTTAAACAAATGTATTTCATGATCGATTAATCAAAAAGTTATTTCGACAACTTGTGGCAGAAAAAACAGACATTTATGACACAAGAAAAGAGAGAATTCTTGTTTGAAACAAAATGTGCATATTTATATATATTTCTGTGACAGGCGATTTGTTTATTATATACACACGCAATTATTTGTCACATGGATTTTTTTTTCCCGCCCCTGCATTTCACAGTCAGGAAGTTGGGGTTCAGCTAGAACACAATGCCCCCCCTCCCCCGCCTTTAGCAGAAACTTGCTCAAGGGCTCAGCAGTGGCTACTTAGCAGTGCTGAGGCTTGAACCCCTGACCTTTCAATCAGTAACCCAGTGCCTTAAGCCACCACTGCCCCCACCTCTGTTGTAAACATTTTCCTCTCCACAGTAGTCTTATTCAGCAAGATAGTATTTAGCAAGTTAACAAAGACCCTTTAACACTATATAAATATCCCTGTGCACATCTCATAACCAGGTACTAAGACTTGTTTTAAAGAAACGCAAGCAGCAAGACAAAAGGTTTCTGCGAGATGCAAACTCTATATGTGCTTCAAGGAATAAGAAGTGATCTTGCATGTAGGCACAGTTTATTTTTATTTTTTTCCAGAAGGACTTCTGACCCATCCCACCTCCTCCCACAGAAACTTGAGGAATCCCACCTACCCCAGACTCGTTTAACCAACAAGCAGAGGAAACGTCCTGAGGTGACTCGTAATGATGAGTTTAGGTTCACTCGGAATATTTCTTTGTGGCAACATAACCGATCCAAATAGAAAATTAACCAGTTTTACAAACTAGTCCACTGATTCAGAATCCTACTAACAGACGACAGGTTTGAAAACAACCCAAAAACAACAGCATGTGGAAAAAAAAATCTGAAAGTTGTTTAAAATAAATTGCTAGCTTTCTTCATACACTTTTGTTTCTTTAAATTGCATGCTTTATCTAAAATAAAACTGCATGTATGAGGGGCTTTCAAGACTAAGGAAGACTTTTGATTGTGCAGAATAACAGAACAGTTATATTTTTACCTCTATAGAATCCCTGCTACTCAAATGCACTTATCGCAGCATTTCACTAGTACTTGGATACCATCAATGTGACAAAAGAAGGGGGAAAAAAAAAAAAAAAAAACTCCAGAGCCATGATCATACTGTTTTGGTTTGATCACCAAAGCCGTTGCAGGATAATTCACAACCTCAGTCCATACTGCACCACTTGCACATAACAGGAACTCTGCTAGTAGTTACAGCCACATCCCCCGTACAGTCCTGACCATTTCCACATGTTTGGACCATTAAAGGAGCTCCTGGGAGGCCGGCGTTCCAGAAATTAAACTTTCTACCTTGATGGTATTCAAGCACTAGTGAAAAGATAAGTGCATTACTGTAGCAGGGGATTATACAGTGAAATTAACGAATATTCACTAATATTCATAACCGTGTTCTGCAGTCCTGCTTTGACTTGATCAATTCATGAATACGTTATACTCATTTTACATACTAAGTACTAATTGTTACAAAAACAATACAGAACCCTGATCCAAATTATATTGCTTGCCGAGTTTCTGTGATTCATCAACATCACAAGGTGATCCAAAGGCAGGACAGGAACTCATCCAGGATGGGTATAGTTCTCGTTCAGGGGTCCAACCCCGCATCCGATCTTAGGACAAGGGATGAGTAACATTTAATGAACAATGAATAAGCCAAATTAGGTGCTTATTATTCATTAATATTAACCTGTTCAACCAGTTTTAAAAAAGACCGAACCTTTTTTAAGCCTATTATCAGCATGCCACCGCATTTCCAGGTTATTAAAATGAACAATAATTTAACATAAATCATGCTGATGCTGAACACAAAGGATTTATAAACTAGTATTAAACCGAGACTTAATACTCCCCCATCAGTGTCCTGTGTTGTTTTCTGGAGCAATAGATCAACATTACGGTGAAAATAACAACATACAGTGACAGTTTAAAGGTCTTCAATCTGGACATGCCGCTTTAATTCGTGGTTATAATGACTCATTAAACAAAAAACAGGAACCAGCATGCTAGCTAAACAACTCATTGTAGATTAGCCAGACTGCCAGCAGGTGGTAGCTAGCCGAGATAGCAGGCTAACTTGTTTATGCTGATTAACGAAGACCAGATTACTACACTACTGAAACCAGGACTTGTGACTAGGGTGAGGCTAAAATCGTTTTTCTACCAGGACGTCAAAATGACACGTCGTAAAAGTCGTTAAAAAAGACAAGCCTTTACAACCACACGAGCGCATACATTTCTCTACAAAGCCCACAGACAGTCCATAAACTGTTCGAATTTACTCAATATTATATCAGAGAATCATCTAAACAACGATTATAACAATAATTACTAACGTTTTTGCTGCTTTTTTGGACGTGGCCGGGTCCACAGCGCTTATCTGCCAGGCTAGTTTTTTTTTTTTTCGCTAGCAGCCTAGCTTGGATTAGCCGGTTGCTAATCAATCAGTCAGTACTTTTTCCACCCCCGGTTACCCAAACATTCGAAACAACATCCATTTAAACCGTAACATGACCGCTCTGGTGGAGCAAATGCGTGGCATGTTAGATATAAATCATAATTTGTTTCATACAAACTTTAAACAGTCGAAGAGAGATTAATAAACCGTGTAACTCTAACCTCCACCGGCAGCCATTCTCGCCCAGTCCGTCTCACTGCAGCTGGGAAAAACGTCACCGGTCGATCTGAGCGCCCCGGAAACAACCACCAGCCAATCAGCGCTCAGGAACGTCTTTCGCTGACCAATCATATTGCGCCGTGTTCATATTTTTTCATAGGGCATTAAAAGCGATATCGTGAACAGCCGTGGGACTTCATTACACTGTCCTGAATAATGTGAAAATTAAATGTTTTAAATTTGTAATAGTTTATTAATAAAAAATTAAACTAAAATGGTTTATTGAAAAATATATATGTTATTTATTAATATTAATAAAAACTAACATTTATTGTTTTATTATTACTATTATTATTGTGTATTTTAAATAATATTATTTCGTTATTTTTAATTAATTCAAGGAATTTGGAGGAATAAATGTGCTTGTGCAGTTGAAAAGTCTTTGTTTTTTAATGATTTTTACATGCCATTCATTATCACGTCCTGGTAGGAAAAAAAACGATTATAGCCGCACCCTAGTCACAGTTCTGGTTTCAGTAGTGTAGTAATTTAGTCTTAGTTAATCAGCAAGAACAAGTTAGCCTGCTATCTCGGCTAGCTACCACCTGCTGGCAGTCTGGCTAATCTACAATGAGTTGTTTAGCTAGCATGCTGGTTCCTGTTTTTTCTTTGTTTTGTTTTATGAGGCATTATAACCACAAATTAAAGCGACATGTCCAGGTGAACTAAACTGCATGGGTTATAAACTATCACTGCATGGGTTATTTTGGCTGAAATGTTGATATATTGGTCCAGAAAACAATACAGGATGCTGATGGGGGTGTATGAAGTATGCCTTGGCCTTATACTAGTTAGGCCAAACTCCAAAAAAAAAAAAGAGGCTTGGCTGTTTTTAAATACAGTTAAACAGGTTAAATTTAGTGAATAATAAGCACATAATAGGCTTATTCATGGGTAATTAAATGTTTTTTTCTTTCATTGGTAATTACATTGTTAATTAAGTCTCCTGGGATAGGCTTCAGCCCCCCGACCCAGTATACAGGATGAAGTGGTAAAGTTGCTGAGTGAGTGAGTAAGTATTTACTTAAAGGGGGTGGGGGTGGGGGGGATAGGATTGGTACACAGCTTCTCAGTGGTTAGCACTGTCACTTGACACCTCCATGGTTGGGGGTGTGAATCTGGCCTCTGGTCTGTGTGTGTGTGTGTGTGGAGTTTGCATGAACTCCCCTCCGGGTACTTTGGTTTTTCCCCCACAGCCCAAAGGCACAAAATGTATGACTGCATGTGTTAGGAACGCCCAGCTTTAACCCCAACCCACTCCCCCCGACCCCCCATGTGATCCCCTGTGGCCCTGCACAGTATAAGAAATTGAATGAATGAGCAATTTTAACTACATTTGTTCTTACCTAAACTTTAATTGTACCACTTAGCACCTTACACCTGACATGATTAATAATTCCAGTGTGGTTAGATGTTGGTCAATTTACTATGAAAAAAAGTCTTAAGAAAATTTATAAATGAGTCAATATGGCACTATTAACCCACATTATGTGATTCTTATTCATTTTCAGAGCCCCTTCCTCAGGAAAATTGTCCAGGTGGACGGTGGACCTGTCCATACTGGAAACGGACACGTATACGTTGTAAATCACCTGAAGTGTGACTTAAGAAGGCACACATTGGCTAACTCAAAGTACAGCATTAATAATGATATTTCAAATCTTAGTGCTAATCCAAATGCAAAATATAATTTTAGAGATATAAATTTTATGATTATTTGAAAAAAGTTTAGACTAAGCCTTTAATGAGGCTTAGTCAGTAACTCAATTATTATTATTATTATTATTATTATTATTATTATTGTTATTATAATTATTATATTATATTACAGCCGATCTAAACATTTTTCTGAAAAAAACTTAGCAGTTTTCACTGGAGGGTCTCATAGGTATTTTGGGTTTCCTTTCTGCCTCCATGTTATAATGAAGTCCACTCATATACTGTATTCATCTCACTGTTGTGATATGGCTCACACTAAAAAAACTTTACTTACTCTGACTTAAATGCTGTAGCTCCACATCTATATCTGCTGTTATGTTTAAAGAAATTGCATTTAACTTATTATAGGCCCAGAAATCAAAATCAAGAATATTGTCTACTAGAAAGCTTTCAAAAGAAGGTTGGACAACAGCAACATTTCAGTAATCAATCATGTAAAATAATAATAATGGAACTGACAATAGTTTTTGCAACAGATACGATATAATGTAGTCAACCCAGGTGAATACATTAGTAAAACCCCCTGACTGTAATATAGAACGACCAAAACATCTGTTCAAAAGTCTTCCAGATTTTGCTCAAACTGTTAAAAGCCATCCATCAGAAAACATCTGCACACGCTTTCATAAATAATACTCAGTATCCTTGTGATGTTTTCATTTATTATAGCTAAAGAAAGATGCTCAAGATTTAATATTATTGTCTCGGTGTATATGGAAAATGTTGAATATTCTTTATGTTCCACTGTTTATAGCATGTAAGCGGTTCCTCCTACTCCTGCATTGCGTTTGGCCTTTCTGCATATTTATAGATTTCTCTGTATGCTATATGCTAATATGGACAGTGCTGTGTATTCAACCCACACTGTTAATCTCTATCTTTTTTAACCATCCTGTTTTGTGTGAATTTTTCAAATTATGTTATGTTTTTTAAAATGCTTGATTTCTGCAGCATAAATTTCCCACCCAGGATGAACAAAGTGTCACTTTATTTTATTTGTCTTTATAATAAACCTAAAAAAAAAGGAATTAATTAGTGAATCTAATGTAAATAGTCAGAGTCAGTCTCACTATCAGCCTTACATAGACTGGGGGTGTGGGGAGGGGGGGAGATCCTATTCTACCATGACTCTGACATTGTAAAATGACACACAGACACACACACACACACACACTAAAAGGAGCGCAATAAAACAAAACCGCAATCCACACAATCCATTTTGCTTTCTTTTATCCGTTCAGGCTGTGAAATTGCGCCGAGCTGCTCTGAAATGAAAGGAGTAAAGCTTCCACCGCGCTTCCCTTTCTCATATGTCTTGCCTATAAACCTGCTCTTTAGACATATAGAAAACCAATTTCCTGATACAGGTGCATGAGACATGGTCAGGATTGCATTTTGTGAGAACAGCGTTGAAAAAGGTGCCACAAAATGCCAACTTCAGTTTGGGCAGTCATGTGGTCTAGCGCTTGAAGAGATGACCATAATAAAAAAAAAAGAAAGAAAGAAAAGGGAAAAGGAAAAACAATCCAAGGTAACTAGAGCAATGTGAATCCGCACAATTTCTTACAGTAAAGGGGTTTGTGTGTAATTCCGTGTTATGGGCTGTAATCTGTCTGTGTCACTTGTTGCATTGGGTAATTTTGGTATCGAAAATTGCTTCAGGTCTTGGAGTTTTTTGAGGTCTTAAGAAAAACACTGATAGGATTTACAGCCTTTCTTGTTTTACATTTCTTCTTTCAATAATCTGATATTAGGAAGTATGTTTAACTATTAAATAAAACTGTGCTAGATAAATTCTAAACCCTTTTGTTAAGCAAGTAAGAACAACTTAAACACTTAGTTGTGTGATGTTGTAGGTGTTTTATTCCTTCTAAACTACAGCGATTTGCCTACAGTTACAATCACATATTTATTAAACCATATGTTATACTCTTTCCATGCAAATACAGTACAATGCCTGGCCAAAAAAAAAAGAAAAGAAAAAAAAGGTCACCATTTTGGGAGGGTAAAATTATTGAGCTGCAGAAAACAACTAAGGAGATTTGAAATTGCTAGAACTCGGTTAAAAAGCCTTAAATGCTTTATCAAAATCTGGAAGGATAGTGCTGAAGCGTTGACTCTGTGAAATATAAGAAATATTGTCTGAAAAAAATAATGAATGGAGATCACATACACCTGAAACCTGAGACCTAACAGCATTTCCAATGTGAAGAGGACTCCCAGGATTGGGACTAAACAGCCGTGTGTCCATAAGAAAACCACTTGTTAGTGGGACTCATCAGAAAAAATGCTAGGGAGTATAAAGATTGGACTTTGGAGTGACGGAAAAAGGTCATTTGACCTGATGAGTCCAGATTGAGCCTGTTCCAGAGCGATGGGCGTGTCAGGGTAAGAAGGGAAGAGCATGAAGTGATGCACCCATCATGCATAGTGTCCACTGTACAAGCCTCTGGACGCAGTGTTATGATCTGAGGTTGCTTCAGTTTCTCAGGTCTGAACTCCAATAAAATGAAGCCAATAAAATGAAGTCAGCTGACGACCTGAATGTACTGAATCACCAGATTATCATATCTATGGAGTTTTTCTTCCTGAAGGCACGGTCATATTCCAATACTCAGATCGTGTAAGAGTGGTTCTGGGAGAACGAAGAATCATTTTCACACATGAACTGGACACCATGTCTCTCCTGAAATGAATATGACAAAAACACAACTTGTCATGTTAGGCATCTGCCATCCAGGTCCATATGTACTGTACACTGTTGCTATAGAAATAATAAACTATTAGAATAAACTACACATACTTACCAATCAGATCTGACAATGGGACATATTACATATGCATATACATACTATGGTATAACTTTCTTTAGATTATTTGGAGTATACTGTCATATACTGTCTCTACTGCACTGGATGATCAATAATCTCTAATAACATGCTCGATTACAGAATTTGTGGCACCCTCTAAAATAAAATGAGCAAATATCAGTATTAAAAAAAGCATGACATTTAATAACTGATATTTTGGACGTGAAGATACTGTTTAAGCAACATGCTAGTTTTCAAAATTATTGGTACCCCTACAAGCAGTATTCAGTCATGACTGAACTGCATTCTTGGAAATAAAGATTTTATTTCTGGCTAGAGTGGGTGATCAAGAGTGCATCTTACGTACCTTTAGTGTAAATCTTTTAACTTAGAACATGCATGTGGTGTATTTTTAAAGAAATATGGAATAAATCAATGAATAAAAACAGGCCTGTTCCTGTTTGTGGTTCAAGAAATGTTATTTTTGTCTCAACTAATGTCATTTATGGCGGCACAGTGGCTTGGTGGTTAGCACTTGCACCGCAAAGTCCTGGGTTCTCGCATCGGGTCTGTGTGCATGGAGTTTGAATGTTCTCCCCGTGCTTGATGGGTTTCCTCCAGGTTCTCCGGTTTCCTCCCACAGTCCAAAGACATGCAGATTAGGCTAAATGGCATTTCCAAATTGTCTGTAGTGGGTGTGTGAATGTTGACCAGAGGTCCTACCATAGTCATACAAATGGGAATAAATAGAATCGTCACCATCGGCCTCCACAGTCCCTAGGCCGATGGTTTAAGAGACACATGTAGAGGTTCTTGGACCGTTCATCTATAAAGTATTCAAACTAATTAATATTGCCAGGTTTGTGCATGAGTACTGCTTCCATTTTCAATTTAGAGACCAGAGATTTTCAATCCAGAGAGTGAGATCTCACTGGTGGCCTTCGAAAAAACATTATTTTGCATTCTGTCCTAAGACGTTGCATATCTGAATATCTGTGCAAGGGGCACTTACTTCTGGAGTATGAGCACAGCGATGAATTCACCAGCATTAACATGCAGAAGAGATGACTCCAGCAGAATCGGGACGGAAGGTGAAGCAGGGGGTCTAATTGTCGTTTAAACGTGTATGTTTGAGGTAATAGGTTGTTATAGACCTGCGGGATCCTGCGTGTAGCATCTGCAGATGTTCAGATGGAGCATTCAGTCTCCCAGTCTCTCTCCACCCCCTGTGACGCGGCAGAATAGGCACACGACAGGATGCAGCGGTAAATACCAACCTGAACTCCCTGCTTCATGTTAAAAAGTGTCCCCCCCTCCCGTCCCTCGTCTGAGTCACGAGGGCGAGGACTAGAACATCTGCCGTTTCTGCATTCATCCGTCATGTCACTGAGCAAACGGCGAGTCTCAAACTCTCTCTGCGAGCTCCTTGATCACCTGGTCCGCGGAGTCGAATTATCTCAATGATTATTTCTCACTTTGTTTACATGAAGACACAAAAACTGGCAACATGATGCAACGATTCTTCACAGGGATGTCACTAAGCGCTCCTGGAAGAAGAACAGGTCGTGAAGGGAATCTGTTTCTTATACAGTATTTCCATGTCCCAGAATTCAGCAAAATGTTCTCTATATCAATGTATGGTTTTTAAATTTCAAATTCGATCCATCTGAATGAGCTGGACATCAGCTCCAGTTCTGGGCGTCTGAATTCCTGTAAATTGTTTTACTAGAAGACACCAGATTCGACTCACCAGTTAAATACCAGGTTTATTAAGAGTCTTAAAGCAAAGAAACCACCGACCTCCAGGACAGAGATTAATTAACACTGCTGTGAGTGTTAATTAAACCCTGGGGACTTTACTGTCTTTAGGCCAAGACAATAAAAACAAAGTAGTCGAATAAGAAAACACAAAGTGCTTCTAGGGTAACTTCCTGTCTGCTCACACTGTCTGTCTTTGAATTTTTTTTTTTCTTCGAGTCTTTGGAACCCCTTAGAAACAAACACAAAAATGTGGGGGGAAAAAACTAATAGCACAATTATTGGCACCCCTTATAAAGATGAATAAAAATCGTTAGAAAAAAATCTCATGAGGAAAAAGTCCAACCCTTAATCAAAATAAATGTTTAAAAAATAAGGAAAGAATAAATTTAAACAAAAAGGCTTCCCGCAAATATTGACACCGCTGTAAATTATAGTGAACACAGTGCAACTGAAGCATTCTTCCTATTTACAATGTATATATTTTTTAGTTAATTCGAGTGTGAAGGAACATGTAAACTATTATCCGAAACTTCCTCATTAAATGGGGTACAAATATGAGGTGACACAGAGCCCAAATTCCCTTAGTCATCCATCAACATGGGAATAAAAAGAGAACGCAATAACGGAGAAGTGTGTCAACTTTCATCAGTCATGGAATGGTTATACGCAAATCGCTACTCACCTGAAAACGCTCGTTTCTACTGTTAGGGTAATCATAAAAATTTTAAAAGTGGATGTCAAATGGAAGTGTCACAAATTTGCCTGGAAAAGGATTCAAGTTCATGTCGCCAAGTCAACTGAGGATGGTGGTAAGAGTGGCAAAAAAATCCCCAATGACCAAAGTGGGTGATTCAGAAGAACAGGTAAACCATTGGCGTTACCAAATCTCCAAAACCAAACGCGACCTCTATACCAACAGACGATATGTCAAAAAAAAACTTTTCAGGTAGTCAGGTAGTCACAAACATAAGTGCCTGGGATTTGCAAAACACTACTATAGTTTTAACTTCTATGGTCTCATGAAACAATAAACATTCGAGATTGATTTGGCATAAAAAGAATGATGACTATAGTGAAAAGACCTTCATTCCAACTGTACAATAGATATGGAGGAGGAGGTTCTGTGGTGTTGTGAGGCTGCTTTCCCACCAAAGGCCCAGGAAACCACGTCAGAGTACATGGCATCATGGATTCCATGAAGTACCAGGACATTTTAAATCACAACATAGCTGCCTCTCACAAAGGAACCACAGGGGAATAAATTATAGTATGTCAATTAAAGGTTTGATGTTTTTCAATTCTCTTGTTCTTATTTTAATGGCAGCAGGTTAAGCATGTATGTTAATAATTATACCACACATCATAAAGCTATAACCATTTTTCAATCCCGGAAGCAGAGACAGCCAGTATGTCCCCTGGTCAACTTTCATTGAAGGTGTAGCAGGCAGAGAACAGAGTTCTCGAGTACGACCCAGCACACACTGGAGGGATTATATCTCTCGGCCAGCCTGGGAGCAGTTAGTGGTCCCCTGGGAGGAGCTGGAGGAAGTTGCTAGAGAAAGGGTTGTCTGGGCATCTCCGCTTCTCCTGTTCTCACTGTGACCCTAAATTGGAAAAAGAGTTGTAGATAAATCCATGGATTGATGGGTGGATGAATGGATGGATGGATGGATGGATAGATGGACCATGAAGCAATTTTATGAAGAATAAAAACTTAAAACTGCAAGCAATGATCTATAAGACATATTGGCAAATAACCAACTGCAATTACATGCGTTGACAGCATCTCCGCTTCGTCATACTGTATTGTTGATTACTTTCCTATATCTTCATGTACCACCTTCTGTACAGTTTCATTCCATACAGTCAGGCCTTTTAAGTTGTAAGACTTACTCAATCTTCTTTGCAACACATGATTTCCTTTGGGTGATCAATAAAGCTCAGTCTAATCTAATTTAATGTAACCTAATCACATAAACCACTTACAGAACCCATAAGTTTGAGATGAATTAACACTCTCACAGCGTCTATTCGGGTGCAGGATGGTTGCATGTGATTTTACTGAACATTTAAATGCGACTTCATGCTGAGCTTTAAAGGACATCTTAAAGCTTTGCCTTTAATCTCTTGCTCTTTTAAAAACTTCAGGGATGCATCATTAAGTATAGTGACCGTTTCTGCATTTACCCTTCAGGTTTAAAAAAAAATGCGAACAAATAAAGGGAGCGATGGCTCCTGCTGAGAGGGCGACTCATTTGTTCCACATGTCCAGGCTGATGGATTCAGTTTTTACAAACTCCTGCTTTATTTAGCTTCCCTTTAATTGGTAAAAAAAAAAGGAATATGCGACCACAGGCCCACTTTTCCTTCTTTCTCTGAGTTTCGTAGCCCGTGGCTCTGGTGCATGGTTGAATGGCTTGGTGGTGGGAGGGAGAGTGGTGTGAGACCCCCCCATGCCTTGAGCACCAGTATGCTAATAGCACGACTCGGATTAGAAAGAGTCGAATCCCCCATGCAGAGAGCGGAGCATCCATGTGTGAAAGCTCGGGCAGGAGATCCATCAGCAAATCCGATTGCACCGCAAGAATTCTGGGCTCCCGGTAGAGCAAGGATTTTATTTCTTTTCTTCTTCTTTTCACTTGTCCCTGCAAATACTATTCCATAAAAATGTTCCACACCGATGCAATCAAACACGAGATGACTCAAAAACTTTTTTCCGGCCATGTCATGTTGGCACATCGTTTAGGTTTGAATCATTTTTGGGTAAAAAAAAAAAAGCCATGTGATGTCTTGGGGAAGAACGTTCATGTTGTTTGTTTGGATGCTTTTCTTTGGGATCAATACAAAATGTCCGTCAATCAATCCGTTCCTCCATCCATTCATGCAGCCATCAATCCATCCATTCATCCATCCATTCGTCATCCTTTCATCCATCTAGAAGTTAATCCATCCAAGCATTCATTCACCCATCATGTCTATCCAAGCATCCATCAATCCATCTATTCACCCATCTATCTATCTATACTTCCATGCATCCTTCCATACATCCATCCCTGCATCCATCAGTCCATCCATCATCCATCAGTCCATCCATGCATCCATCCCTCAATTAATCCATACATTCATCCATCAATCCATCCATTTATCTGTCCACTAATCCATCCATCCAACCATCCATCTATTCATCCATCCATCCATCCATCCATCTATTCATCCATCCATCCATCCATCCACAAATCTATCCATCTATTTATCCATCCCATGTATCCACCCAGGCCAATCATCAGGACCTGATGTTTTCTCCAAACTACACTGTCTATATATATATATATCTATGTATGATCCTTTTATGAGAACCGTTAGGAATAATTCTTTTGCCAAACTACTTCTCCTTTAAAGACAAGGATTAAGAGTTGTTATCAGGTGCTAATAAAGAGAAACAGTGAAGAGAAAATGCAATGTACAGAATAGTACAGTCTAGTCTTAGGAGGTTAAATGAAGGTTGAAGAAAAATATATTTACAGCAAAGGCATTAAAGATCATTTTGGGTTCCTCAAGAACTGGGCATCAGTCTAAAGAATATTTTCATGTATTTTTCATATAAACAATGTTCACTCTGACAAAAGTGAAAAACTAAAGAGATTAATCCTTTGTAGCGTGTACATACTCATAGCACCTGTAATACAGTCGTAAACGGTTTCTCTGTAGAACCTGGGTATTACAGTATGATTGATTCTCTGGCCGTGTGTCCAGTGGGCAGGTCCTGTTTCAGGTCAGACTGTTCCGGGTCGGGATCACACTCTGGACAGAGATGTGTGGTCACTTCAGCAAAGCCGTGACCTCCTCTGTGTCCTTGAAACGTGAGAAAAAGGTCACAATGAAAAATGATAGATTTTACTTATTTGTAATTGGATATGAGGAGCAGAGGACACCATTTTTTCCCTTTTGTACAGTAGGTGTCCTGCCTCGAGTTTATTGTACACTTACTGTTATTGATCATGAGACCAGTTCAGGACCCAAAAAAGATAAAACGACCCGGATTTAGATAGAAGGGGAAAATAAATTAATGATGGATCTGAAGGAAATAAAATGAAACATATTTAAGCTTATGTAAATACTTTAAGTTTCTGTTTTTATTTGTATTAGTCTGTATGAACTATTGTCTAAATCTGAAATTAACATTTTATTTCAAATAACCTCGCTGCCAGCACTTCTGGGATAAAACAATGAGCAAGCCTAACCAGGATAAAGCACTCAGTGAAGACAGATGAATCAAATTTGAATAAATAATTCTAAGGAATACATGACAATAATTTTAATTAATTATGGATTATAATATGATGAAATTTTTCTGGTCTTGTACTTTAGAAATACTTGAAAAATTACCCAGTATAGTTATAATTAAGGGGGAAATTCAAACTGCAGAAAATGTTAGCAGCCTTAATGATTTTTTTTAGCTTTTTTTAAAAAAAACTTGTATTTTAAACCTTTTATTTATATTTAAAAGTTATATTTACACATATTACAATTAAATTCAGTTCTTAATTCACGTTTGCCAATTTTAAAGAGAAATCCACCAAAACATGGAAAAAACATTGTGTCTTGACTTACACACATGTAAATAATATAACAATTCTTAAGTTAGAACTTGTTTTTTCATGCGTAGCTGTTAATCATTTATTCGTCTGTAGTGAGCCAGTCCTAGGCTGTTTTTCAGAGGTAGGATGAATCCTATGAAGACATGAGGAGAGGATTGAGAGAAGCTCACAGACAAACCCAAGCTCAGGATCAAACTTCATGTATCTTACCACTAATGGAAGCTTAACAGCTACCAGATTAGTATGATTTAAACGCATGGACGTCTTTCCATATGTGCATATTTGTGTGAATAATAGTTTTATGTCTATGATATGATGGCGGAAAAAAATCCAAAATATCAGAGAAAGAAAAAAAAAACTAAAATCCAAAAACAAAATAAAAAAACAAAATAACAAATCCAAAAACACAAAGACAATTCTGACAAACCGGAAAAGGTAGGTATAGTTTGTGAATGAAATTCTTACCGCTGATTGGGCGAGACATACGTCACTCAAGATATACAGGAAGAATTTTATTTATTTATTTGTTAATTTATTTATTTTTTTTCGGTTTTGTTATTTAGTTTTATTCTGTTTTGCACTTTCTCGACCACCATACTATGATCATTGGCTGTCAAAGTTACCACCGATTCAAGGTGGATTTTTTTACTTCTCTTATAAAACACCTTTGACAGCATGGTGTCGCCTTGCACCCCCAGGGTTGGGGTTCGATTTCCGCGCAGGTCTGTATGCATGAAGTTTGCATGGTGTTGCCATGCTTGGTGGGCATGCTTCCTCCAGGTTCTCTGGTTTCCTCCTACAGTCCAAAGACATGCAGGTTAGGCTAATTGGCGTTCCCAAATTGCTCACAGTGTGTGAACGACAATCGGGCATTGAGCTGGCAACCCGACTCCTTAACTAACTTAAGTAACTGTCATAGAAATGAGGGATAAACAGTATCTCCAGGGTGGAGAATATCCGTCGGCCAAAGTGCACGTGGATGGACCCAAAGAAATACCCTGACCAGCTATTATGTTACGCCTGGGTTCAGTTGATCGTGTTAATAATGATGTAAATCTAAATTTCATTCAAATCACTCTATCATGGCAACGCACATACTATCTTATTATGCCATTGATTGATTGATTGATTGATTGGGCGAGGACTGTAATATTCAGCTTACATGTTGTTCGCTTGACCAAGTCTGATCTAAAGTCAGCAAATAAATCAGCAATTATTCAGCTCTGGCGCACAAAAAATCTTCCTGCGACGTGTGCGAGATGCTGAAAACACGGACGCTCGAGTGTTCATCCCACGGCGTTACGTGCTGAAGCGAAGCCACCCAATGTGGCGTAACGTGTCGAGACGCAGTCATTTAGTTAAAGGTCAGTCGCTCTGACAACATGACAACAGTGCGCGGGAGGGCGGCTCGTTTGCATTTCAGCCCCAGTGGGTGTGCGCTCTCGCCTCTGTGCGCTTAACTAAAAAGACGCTTTGACTTTTTGTTTTTTGTTTTTCATTTAAAGTCCAGAATGCTAAAGCAGAAAACAGCTTGAGTCAGAAGAGGTATTGTATGCTCAGATAAAGGCGTTGTGCTTTTCTGTTTTCATCCCTACAGCCATACATCATTGTTAAATAAGCCTATCAGTGTGTGTATGGAGGATGTGTTTGGGTGAAAGAGAGCGGATCTGTAGAAGCCGGAGCGTTGCTGCTGTCTGCTCCAGCACCATGGCAGGAATACTAATGACACAGGCTTTGTGTGGCGGAGTCTCTGACCTGGAGCGCAATGAAAGAGCGTGTGGCTGAGAGACAGCTTTTAGGCGGCGCATTACAAGAGCTGTACAAATTCTTCTTCTTCTTCTTCTTTTTTTTCCCCTCCAAATATCTCAGAAGAAGAGGCCGACCGGATAGCAGCAGTGTGTCGTGAAGAATCGGGTCAGGCCGCGGAGAAAACCCGATTGAACTCCGTCGCTCTTTCCCTCCAGCTTTTCCAGCGCAGGATGAGACTTTAGAGCCAGACACACCCAGACACACCAAGCAGAAATACAAAGGACGCGTCTGTGGGGGGTTTCGAGTCATTCATCAGTCACTGGGTTTCAGTTCACACCTCGGGGCGCTGGTCTCCTGTGAAGTTTCCTGAGTGGGAACAACGCGTGGAGAATTTCACAATGTTTGCCAAAACCTTAGCAAGCAGAGAACTGTATAATTACAGAATATATATTATAGCTACACATATAAGCCCTGATAGATTTACAAAAGTAGTTGTCAGAATATAATTATTCATGCATCTATCTGATGCCTGAAACTCTATGCATTAATGTCTTGCATATAAACTTTTGAAAAAAAAAAAAAAAACCGCACTCTTACAGAGAACCAGCCTGATCACTAGGAGCACATTAATAATATCAGATCAACATCGAGAATCATCTCATCTCATATTCAGAGCAAAGATATCAGGAGCAAATGAATCGTTTAAAATAATGGATCATTACATGGCTAATTATAATTGAATTAAGATTTTTTTTTTTTAATTGATGATGTAAATAATATATGCAGAATATAGAATACATAGAATATATGGAAAATACATACATTATATAGGTTTTTACAGGGTGGGTGAAAATGAACTAGGCAATATTTAATAGCTGCAGAACTTGTAGTGTCACTGGAGACCCACTCCATGGTGCACCACATCATTTTGCTCCTACTGTATGTGCGTGCTTAGACCAGCATTCTCCAGGACGTTGGCTGGGACGATGCCGACCTCATGAATGGCCTCCAAGATGTCATGATCTCATTAACTTCAGTGCATAAACTCCAGTTTCCTGTGAGGAGGAGGTGTACAGCAGAAAGCCTCACACACTGGAAGACTTGGAGGCATGGCTTCAGAAGGTTCTCACCCAAACGACTTCCTTCAGAAGGAAGGATACATTCCATCCCTGGCCGTTTGAGGAAAATGGTTGACGCCTAGGTTGAAATGTAAAGATTTGCTTAGATTTTCCCATGTAATAAAGTACATGTTCCATTTGTTTCAATACATTTGTGTTAGAAATAACTAAATTTAATGCATAGTTACTTTTCATATATATATTCTGTATATATATTCTGTATATATATATTTAACACATTTACTTAGGAGTTAAATTGGTCTAGTTGTCTATAAGCGGTATATACTGTATATATACTGTAGCATATATTATTTACATAATCAAACACTTTGCAAATTTTAACACAACAGAATAAATACTTTACAAAAATCTAAGTAGAATAAAAGAGATACACATAGGTAGATAGATCGATAGATAGATATTCTGTTAAATCAATAAGTCGAATAAGGAATTTGTAAAAAAAAAGTTTACAGCTCAAATACAAACCAACATCAAACTCTTAAATATTGCTGCCAATTATTTTAATTAATTAACAAGAATGATAATTTTGATTTGAACACAGTGTTAAGGCACATCAAAATGTACATGTGTGAAACTATGAAAGGCAGCTGAAA
>JAQMYJ010000016.1:20057660-20101148 GCA_030014305.1 Clarias laeviceps | reverse complement strand
ATATAGCTATATGATTTAAAGGTTCCTGTGAACGAACTAGCAAGATTCAAGGTGAGGTTGCTAGCATGCTAGTCTTTCTATTTGTTTTAGTATTAGCTATGTCTCAGTCAATGAATATCCCACATTTTTACTAAAATTTTATTCTACATCTAGTTTTAGGTCAGTTTTCATATTTACCTGAAATGGAAAATATAGAGTTTTATGCTAGCTTTATATGCTAGTTTATACATTATGTTAGTTAAGCTATTTAAAAGCGCACATCAAGTTTTTCCACATTGCTTCCAGTGCATATAATCAGGGTTTTTTCCCCCTTAAATCATAACACAGTTTAGTCACAGTTACTGTTTAAATTGAATAAGTTGCTATAATATAATAAAATTACACAGTATGAGGTAATTCTGAGGTAACTGTGCCTGAATTTGTGGGAAGCAAAATGCTAATCTTTACATATAATGATAAGGTCATCATGTCTATGGTGAAGATTTAAAGAGTGTTAATACCCTAAAAGGTTGCAAAATCGATCGAGGTGTCTCGAAGTTGTCATCGGCGACACCTCCGGCCCGTCAAAGGTGTCGACAACCTTGAAATTACCTCAGACAATCCTTCGAAAATGTCAGTTATGAAGATAAAAAACACAACTCAGACATTCCTGTCTAAACCCCAAGCTACCTCACAGGTGTGTGTTTCACCAGACCGGGACACCTGGAAGTCAGGGTCAAAGGTCAACTCCGAGCTCAATAGCAGTGCTCGGTTTAGCTTGTCAGAGCTGAACGGACGAGGCAGGAAAGGAATTGATGCTTCTCAAAACATGCCACGGAGGGAAAAAAAAAACGAATGAAGGATTAGACAGCAGTGTACGTGTCACGGCCTTTCAGTAAAACAACACACTCACTCACCACAGCGCACACACGCACACGTCACAACACTACAGCTTGATGGATCTTGTGCATCTGCTGGAAAAGAAGACTCGCGGACAGCCGAGAAAAAATAATAATAAAAAGGCATGCTGGTGTTTGTTTGTTTGTTTTAGAGTTGTGTAAGGTGTAAAGAAAGACCGCACCTGGGCCGCTCTGTCGTCTTTTCGTGTTTAACGCCTGCGTCACGTGTTAGAAGCTCAAATACAGCCGGGGGGCAGCTGGTATAAGTGTGCTAGTCGGGCTAAGCCCTTTCTTGTGTATCAAACATGAAGAGACATCAGGATAAGATTTCGTCGTTGGTTTATTCGTGTCCGATTATTTGCTGTAAATGTCTTAAAGAGATTTGACACCTACAGTATTAGATCGTTCATTAGGACGAGTCTGAATCAGAGTGAAACTGATTCTTCTGGTATGTTTGACTTTCACACTACATGCAATTAAACAAACCAAACGTTCAGGGTTGAAATGTTAATCATGGATGGAAGGTGTGCATGGAAAACACAAAAATCACACAAGCACAGAAAACATACAATAAATGACAAAATAATGATTTATATTATATTTTGGTATTCAGAAGAAATCTGGTATAAACCCAGTTGTAGGTGTTTCCACTTTAAAATACACACTAGGTGCGTTCAAGTCAATTGCGCAGAATAACAGAACACCGTTATGAGAGTAAAACCTCCCTTTATTTCTTTATATAATCCACTGCTACACTAATGCACTTATCCCATCGTTCCACATCAAGATGTAAAGTTTTCTCAGTATGACGGAGCCTGAAACACCGGCCTCCCAGGAACTCCTTTAATGGCCCAAACATGTGGAAATGGCTTGGAGCGAGGTCAGAACTGTGGCGATTACTCTCAGCCGAGTTCCTGTAATGTGCAAGTGGTGTTGGTGAATGATTGTGTGTACAGTTCCCACAGACAGTTCCTCAGGTAGGCGATGTCGGTTTTTAAGGATCAGGCGTTCCACTTGCTAAATGTTCACTAGAAAGACTGCTGTGGATTTCGAGCCACCTTAGCCAGGATCATCATTCACGGACATATGGTCTTCTTTAAAATGTTTGCACCATTCACATGTTTTACTGCAGCTAAGAGTCTCATCACCGTACTGTGCTTAAAGTCTTCTGTAAATGTCAATCACATTTTACGCCTTCATTCACCAGGAAGTTCATCACAAGTCCCGGTTTGACTTGAACACACTTTGTAAAATCACAAATCCAGCTCCCCGTTTGCATTAAAGCGAGTGTTGTGAATGTGTGTGTGTGGTCATTTGTGTTTACATTTTTAGCCTCCTATCTAATATCACAATTACATAATAATAATAATAATAATAATAATAATAATGTGAGTGTAAGTTGTTTTACTAGTTGAATCCACTCTTTTTATTTAAACTAAATGATAAGGAGGGTCATCTGTAAGAATTTGCAGCTCTTGTCTTAACAAGACGTAAGTGGGTGGATGACTTTAGAGGGGGGGAAAATGAAGCAAAAGCGAGAGTTTCTGCCTCGGCACACAGATGGCTGCTGATTGCTTTTCTCCGCAAGCGTTACAGATAATCACTTCGTCAAGAGGTCACAGTTGGGAGAGAAATGAGGAATAATGGCTAATGATGGCTGATTGCCCATCTGCTGGCCGCGTTTCTGCACAGCTGGGGAGCGCCGTGAATAACACCACTGTCTCACGCGGACCGGAAACCGAGCATTATTTGCCATTTTTTCAAATTAGCATAATGTATACAGCTGTTGGTTGGTGCTTTTTTTTTTTTTGCTAACTGCCTTTGTCTTATTGATGTACGAGCTCAGAGTTCAATTAACTCCTTGCCCATGTAGTAATTACAGTGCACCACTCATTTGGAAACACTTTATGCCTATTAGACATTACAGAACGTTGCTCATAGCTGCAGTGCTCACACATTTATCACTCGCAGGCTCTTGTAGACTTCATGAGTGCTGTTTAACGTGGAAGATTTCCAAAATGGGGCCTGATCGGCTCTTACACCCTTTTGTATAGAAATAAGAGAGATTTTTTTTGTTGAGACAAGCTATTAGAGGAACTTCTGTCCATTTTCATGCTCCATACACTCCACTGGTATCCTTACATTATTTTATTTCTAACACTTTTTCACTTATTTTTTAATTAAGGTGTTTTAATCAGAGGCCACAGTGCATGCATGTACCATTAATTGCCTGCATTTGTCAACATCAACTGGATGAATATTATTTATTTAAAATACGCCAAACAATTAATCCCAAAAACAGTATACGGTGTGATTCTTTGGAGTGACTTTGGCATTAGAGAAAAATCTTACAGCCCAATTTGTCAATTTGTTTCATGCCGGTTTGATGTAAAGACCTATAAATAAACAACAGTCAATCATTTATGTGCGACAGACGTATTAATAGAACAAATTTTTTCAATGTGTCAACCAAAAATCTCATTTACTAAAAAAAAGGCCTTTACTCCTTTGGACTTACTCAATAAAAAGTAGCACTAGAAGCAGACTTTGAGTTCTAACCTATTAATTTGAAGCAATGCATAGAGATGCTTACCTTGGTTAAAGCTTCAATACTTTACACTTTTAAATTGTTTTACCTGCAAAAATCTTTACAGTTCTTGGTCTTCTGACTTGTTGTCACCTACGAATTGATATGCATTTAAGATGTACTTAAAGATCACCTACAACCCTGCTATGAACCGTGCCAAACTCATGCTGAATTCATGCCAAACTCTTTCGCAGTTTTGGTTCTGTTTAGTATTTAACTTGGACTTAGCCATTGTATATAGATTCAGTACCTAGTAAACCATACTATCACCACTATGAATTTTTGGTCATTTATATTTGTTTGCATTTGAGGTGGTAAACTGTTGCAGTTCCTCTACAATCCTACAGGTGGTGCACTCTAAACTATTCACATATTGCCAGGCAGCACAGCCTCCTGTGTGTAGAAGCAAATTAGTCCCTAAGTTTGTTTAGTATTGTATAACAAAATCATAAAACAAACATTAATATAAAATCAGGAGATTTATGAAATTGCAATACAAATCAAATTGGCACCTATTAATTGTGAGGATATAATATCTTATCAGTTCGTCTCTGATGACTCCCATCCCCACTAAACAAGGAGTTCTGCAAACATTTACAATCCACTTTTCAAATAACTTAAGAAATGGTACGATGGTTTGTTTTTTTTATTCTGTGACTACTTATTAAAACCTTCAGCAGTGATGAAATTTATTTGGTTGGATCATGATGTGCACCGTACTGAACTTTCACACGCTTTCTTATAATGTCCCTTTGGTTTTTTACAATCTCAAGCTCGTACCAATTTGGGATCAAATGCAGGAATGTGGGAAAGACACCTCCTACCCCAACCCAATATAAACCCAGGTAACACCTCAATGCGAACGAGAACGAAGGAATTAAATCTTAAGATACAGCCACAGAGACATGTCTGTAAAATCGATCACAAGTCATGATTGAAAGGTAAAAATGGCTGATCGATAAAACAGCCTGGAGATCAGAAGCTTCGTCCTATATGACCCTGAACAACTTCCAGCATTCACATCCATCCTGGAGCTCTACTTTTACTATCCAAACAACAGCCACAGGAAATAAACTATATATAAAAGTAACTATCTATGACTGAGTCATTTTTAATATTTATTGTACATGTGAGCTTGGTTCAATCTGAAGGATGCTATACTGGAGACGCCTGATGGATCGGACAGAGAAGAACATCGCTAGCGTTGGTTCTGTTTGTAAAAAGTGGGGACGGTTCCACTTTTCCACGAAGACAGTCCTGTCCTCGGCTGATGCAGACAGATGTTCTCTGAGGACTTGTGACTTCAGCCGCTCGATAGTTCAGGACTGGAGTTTCCTACAGTCTACCTGAGCCTCCAATAATGAACTGGACTCCATTTTAACTTAAACACCTCTCCTGTTATACTGAACATCCAGTCTCACACAGTCTATGACGCAGATCAATCTCTGCTATCCGTTCACCCAAATGAGAATGGGTTCCCTGTTGAGTCTGGTTCCTCTCAAGGTTTCTTCCTATTGCCATCTCAGGGAGTTTTTCCTTGCCACTGTCGCCGTCGTCCTCGGCTGGTTCATCAGGGACAATCTTATCATTTTGATTCATACACATTCACATTTCATACAAACTTAAATAATTCTTTTGTGTAAAACTGCTTTGCGACAATATCAACTGTTAAAAGCGCTATACAAATAAAATTGAATTGAATTGAATTAAAACTGTAGCTACCTCTTTCTAAAAGATAATGATGCAAATACATGTATTACATGTATTGGTGCATCAGAATGTATAGCAGTGTGGTGATAGCTTGGTGATGTAGTAGTACTTTCCTTTTACTGCCCTCATAAATACATTTCCAACACAAGGACAAGAAAAACATTAGTCAATATTGTCCGATGGCAGACAATCGCTCGTCTGATCGTTCCGGCAGATCTGTATGACATCAAAGTGCTTTAATTTATAACAAGTATTTCAGATTTCTCATGGAAATGACGAATTTGCATGTCAACAATCTGTCCAACAGACAAATAACATTCACCTCTGTTTTTTTGAGGTCAGAAAATTTATTGAGGTGGTTGTGAAAATATATGATGTTTGGAAGTTGTTCTTCTTGAATGAAACCGAGCAAGAAATATTCTCTGGAAAGAAGCAACTAAGGCAGATCATTAAAAAATAAGAATGACTGCACCAGCTCACCTGAAGCAAACAACTAATGCACATCATGGAAAAAAGGAAGATGAAAGAACCTCAGTAAGGTAGCTCATCTGGAAGGAACTATTTGAGGCAGCTTCTTTAGAAGCAACCAAATGAAGCAGATTGTTCATAAAATAAAAAGAAAATGTCAGATCTTTGGGAAGAAATGCAGTGAGACATCTCATCTGGCAGGACCTAACTGAGGCAGTTCCTATCCAAGGAACCAACTGAGGCAGATATACAAAATGGCAGCAGATTTTTGGGAAGAAAAACACATTGAGGCAGCTAATCTGTCAGGAACTAATTGAGGCAGCTCCTCTAGAAAGAACCAACCATGGCAGGATGTTCATAAAACTGAGCCTTTAGAAGGAACCGACTGAGGCAGATCTTTAGAAACCAACTAGCTTTTAGAAGGAACCCACTGAGTTAGATCTTTGAACACCAACTGAGCCTTTAGAAGGAACCCAGTGAGGCAGATCTTTGGAAACCAACTGAGCCCGACTGTTCATAGAATTCATGAAAGAAGCAGATCTTTGGGAAGGTCTGCAGTCAGGCAGCACATCTGGGAGGACCTAATTGAAGCAGAACCTTAAGAAGGAACCAAATGAGGCAGGCTCTTCATAAAAAGGAAGTGTTTGGGAAGAAACACAATAAGCATCTTAGAGGACCCAAATGAATTGTTTAAATAATTTTTTGGGAAGGTCTTCGGTCAGGCAGCACATCTGGAAGGAACCTGCTACTGTAACACTTCTACTCTGGTATCAACAACGAAGAAGCTAGTCTGGAAGTTATAGTGGGAGGAAGCTTCTCTAAAATTGAAAGGAAGGATTTAAAGACTCAAGATAGCGAGAAGGAAATGCGAGAAATGGGGCGCCACAGCAAGGGGGCGCATCTCTTTTTAAAGGCTTCATCATAACAGATAGCTATTTGGCATAATGATATACCTCTTCGAATTACACTGCAGGTCATTTTTTTTATTTTATATGAAACCAAATTAGAATATCTGTTGCAGCACATAATAAAGATCCCAAAAAAAAAAACACAACAAGAACAACCTTCATGAAGTGAAAATGTGTTTCATTATACCTTACGCGACAAGGTGAGGAACAAGACCTTTTTATTATCCGCTGGCAGAGCTACTCTTAAAGGAAACACAAGATGGTTTATTTTCTTTGGTTTTTCATTCCTCTACTAAGCATTCCAGCGCTTAATAAAAAGGTTAAAAAAAAAAAAGTCCCCAGTCCTAATTAGCAGTGTAGAGCACCCTAGCTCCAATGATAACCAAACAAAAACCATTCAGCTATCAGTACAAATTGTTTTGGCCGCTATTGAAGCCATTCAAGCAGGTGCTGTGTGAACGGAACGGTTAATTATGAGCTTGGGGATAATGGGCCTTTCAGAATGCTATCAGGCTTTGAAGGAAGGGTTTTCTGGGAAATCTTTGCTCAGTTCCCCCATAATTCAGCGTACACAGGAGGGCCCCTGGCCTGTGTCAAAAGCTCCCAGCTGGGCTCCGGAGCTGCACTGAGGAGCTGAGAGGACGGCTGGAGAGAAGCTGAATGGCTTTGCTGAGAGGGGGTCTGAACTTTTTGTTGCCGCTCAATTGAAGTTTCAAAGAAGGAAAGAGAGGTTCGGGCTGAATTGAGATGCATAGCCACGAATGCCTGGACTGACAACAACAAAAAAAAAGAGCTGCTCATTATCTCAAAACGCTAATTAGCAACTGGTTGCATGGTACTCTTTCTTAAGCTAGGGAGAGTTTTAGTGTGTTGTTTTTTTTTTGTATGTCCTGATGACATTACCATTTGAGAGCAACCTATAAAAATGTACATAAAGTTTAACATCCAGTTCCCACACTCCAACCACATTCTCTCTCTCTCTCTCTCTCTCTCACCTCCAGGTCCACCACAAGATCCAAGTGTCATCAAGGTGGCAGCCATTATCCCATTATCCACAGTGAGAACCTGGAGGCAGAAGCCCAGCTGCAACCGTGACGACTAAAACCTCCTCCTGTTTAGAAATTAAGTTAAGCACAGCGAGTTATTTAAGCACCTGTTATCACCTTGTATCTGTTCTACAAGTTTCAAGTACAAGACTTTACATGTACTGTGCACGCATCTGTAAGTGTAGGCATGAATAATAATAACAATAATACTAATCATCGTCTGCAAATGTCATGATAAACGTGGAAATAATTGATGATAATTTTGCTTCATCATGAGAAAGAGAAATGGAATAAAAGAAAAGAAGAACTAGAAAAAAGATGAGAGAAACTTGGATAAAGGAATGGAAGAACATGCAGAAAAGTAAAGAAATGCAGGAGAATAGATGGCAAGACAAAGGAATTACAAAGATGGAGAAAACTAAGGTAAAAAGTAAGAGACGAGGAGAAGCAAAAAAGAGAGGAGAAACAAAGAAAAGAAAGAAAGAACATTCCTATACTTTATTAAGGGACCAGATGTACATCTCTCTCTTTCTTTTTCTCTGTCTCCTGAATAGCCCTTTAGTGAGTGAAGGGAGGGCTTCTATCCCCCCGAACCCCGCGGTGCGTTCCTCACTAACCCGTGGCCGTGATCCAGTAGGGAGAATGGAGCTGTGTTTAATCGTTCATAATAGAAATTAGCATGGTGTAATGAACTCGCTATGAATGTCTATTATTTGCATGCTTCAAAGACGACGGCGGACTTTCTAGCTGGAATGTTTTTCCGGGCCTAAGCCAAACAGCGGTAGGAAAGCATTCGCTGCTCGTCGTGTGCAAACAAACATTTGTTTTTTTACGACTGAAATATGCCTAGCTTTAGTAAGAGTGATTTGTATAATCCAGGTGCGTTGATATTAAATCAATAATTTTTATTATTAAATGTATGTGAGTCTGTAACGAGTTCTGTCTCCTTCGTTGGAATGCGTTTAACAGTGTGTCCCGTGATGCCTTGACCTTGTTCACCTTGTAACGGCCCACCTCCAGGACACGCAGGATGCCTCTGCTCTGCTTCCTGTTCCACCATGCCTGACCTGAGACCTGGTGTAGTGTTCAAATGTGGTCACGAGACACACCTATATCTATATGTACAGCCACATATCGGAATCATAGTGCGCCAATATCTTGGATAAAATCTGAGATATCATCGTGGCAGCCTTTTATTTGGCCCTGGTCTGTAGAATAGAGGAGAACAGAATTGATTTTGGGGGGCACTCCTTGTGCAAGGAAGTTTTGGGTCAGTCAGATTCCTACCACCAATGTGGGGCCAAACATTAGCTTTATAACACTTTTGCACATACTGTACATACCCTACAATTCTTAGGAACATTTTTTTCATCTATGATCTACCAATGAGTGGACATGGGGCTAGCATGCGGCGCTTTCACTGCTGAGTTCAGATCCTGGTCAGGAAACCAACCCCAGCTGAGGGGTTACACGAGTCAATGCACTCCCAGTGCAGGTCCCAAGCTGGATAAACTGGGGGTGGTTGCATCAGGCAGGGCATCTAGGGCATGTACAGTGGATGCTATGCATTATGGGTGTATCACTTCAGGCGCTTCCTTTCTAACCATGATGCGCACATTGCTCTGGAATAGACTCAATCTGAACTCATCAGACCACTTCTTCCATTTCTTCAAAATCCAATCTTGATGCTCCCTAGCAAATTTAAATATTTCTTTTTCTGATGATGCCTCACTAACAAGTAGTTTTCTTAAGGATACACAACTGTTTAGTCCCAATCCTGAGTTCTTGTCATATTATGTATATATGGGAATTATCTTACTATAACTAAGCATTTAAGTGATCTCCATTCATGATTTATTTTTCCCGACCATATTTCTTACACAAAGTTGAGGGTTCATCACTATCCTTACAGGTTTAATAGTGTGTTAAAAAGTTGTTAACCCAATTCCAGTCACTTCAAATCTTGTTTATTGATTTTGTTACTTGATGCTGGTGAAAAAATTTGAGATTTGTTTTTGCCTGAGCAATGTATATACCTGGCCGCTCTTGGTCACCATTGGCCTCCATGGTCCCTAGTTGGACTACAGAGGTTATTAGATGGATGGATGGAGTGTATGTATGGTGATCTGATGTAACTACCTAAGTTAGGTTCAACAGGCAAAAAAGGCTTATGAACAAGGCTTTTGAAAACAACGCTGCCAATTTTTGACCAGGGCTGGCAAGAGAACACTTTTCATATCAATCCTAACATTGTTAAAGAAACTATTTCAAATAACAGGTCTATAAATTTTAAGGCCGATGTTGGGGAAAAAGGCGATTTTGATAATAACCCAACTAGTTTTTGGACAATGCTGGCAAAATAAATACATGTTCATCACCACCCCAGCTGATTGGCCAATATTTGCACTTTCAGCTCTGGCAAAGATGGACTTTTTAAAGCAACCCTACCAATTTTAGGCCAATATTGGCACGGTATAGACTACCAGTCAAACTTTTGAACACGTCTTCTAGTTCCATGGTCTTTCCTGATTTTTATTTCTTTCTACACTGTAAAACAATGCTAAAGGCATTTATCCAAAATACACAATAATCTCCTCTGAACAGATATTCAGATATTGAGATGTATCTGCTACGTATGATCTGTAAATTCTTCATAACGTCTAATCTGAGGTGCTGTTTGTTAATTGGTGATTTCTGAGGCTGGTAACTCTAAATGTACTTCTCCTCTGCAACAGTCCATCAGAGGTAAGTTTTGGTCTTAATTTCCTGGGAAGGTCTTCATGAGAGCCAGTTCCATCATGGTGCTTGTTGGGTTTTGCAAATGCACTTGACACAATACCGTTCTTGTGTGAACTGTTCCAGACCTTCATGTCTTAAAATAAAAACTGACTGTTGTTACTTAATTCCATGTGTTACTTCATAGTTTTGAAGAAAAAAACCCCCAGAATTTTTCAGGAATGTAGAAAAGGTACTAAGAGGTAAAAGGTTTAATAAGGGGTAACAATACAAGCTTGGGTCAGTGGCTGCCATATTTTTAAAGTCGACTCGATGGTAAACAACAACCAACCTTCTCTAACATGGTGTCCGACGAGCAGCGTATGGTTGGCGGTTTATTATTATCACCTTATCTTTATTGTCAGCTTGTGATCTGTTGCTAGAAATACAGTATGGAAAACAGTCTTGCCAACAGGGCAGGGGTATTTATTGTGCGAGAGAAAGAGAGAGAGAGAGAGAGAGAGGGAGAGAGTCCTTGGCGCAGGTCCATCCAGCCTAAAAAAAACTTTGAACAAAGAATGCTGCCAAACAAAAGCAGTCGCACCTCGAGTGCCACGCTGCATACAAGCCACCTTTCATGACTCGGCTGCTCCCAGCATTCCTCGCTCTGAGCTGAACAAACAGTTCTGGGCCACTGCTTCTTTTAGCACATGTTCTATAGCTCTGTCAGAGAAAAGTAAACTTTTATTGGTCCTTCATTGAGGCTTGAAGAAAAAAAAAAAAGAAAAAGTGGGACCTGTCGCCCGTAGCCAGCTTTGTGTGCTAATACATTTTTCTTCAGAAACAAATGGAAACAAGGTATTCACACAAAAAACACACACGCTGGCTTGACGATGCATGTCCTCTGACAGACACTGGGCTATGAGGAAGCGTAACTGACGAATAGACAGGTTCTTCAGCAGTGCAGCCGGGGTGAAGGAAGCCTTCTTTCAACATGACGGAAAAGAAAGAAAATAACGATAGAGCTTGGCAGAAGCGAGCGAAATTCATTCGCCTTATTAAACAAACAATGGGAAGAAATGTAAATGTTAGTGCACGCCACACAATAAAGAATCCCTGTCCGCTTGTTTGGACACCTGCACGGGGTTTTGTGTGTGGGTGAAAAAGAAAAAAGCACTGCTCGAGTCGCACGGTTGACCTCGTATTCTACGACTGAGTGGCCTTAGTTGCACATCCCTCATTTCTGAGGTCTGTCGGAATGCCGCTTCAATGAATATACTGTATTTTCAAAAAAAATTAATGTTTTATCTTCCCTGATTTCTCACAATGAACTCAGTTTCAGATCACAACAAGTGCTGTGTGTATTTTCTCCATCTTGCCCCATCATTTTTCACATGTACAAATTAAAAACCGAAAACAGCTTTGTGTAGCAGTAATTCAAAATTTAGGCTTGATACTGAATTTATGCAGACATGATGCAAACAAGGACAAGAACAAACAAAAAAAAATACTTTGGGACTTGGCAGTGTGAGTTGAAATTCTTTCTGGGGCAAATGGGATTGGTTTCCTTGCAAATGTCAGTCTACTCCTACGCAGAAATTCCTTCAGGAGCATAGAGATTCATCAGATTTACTTTGGACGTCAGACTATCTTTTGGATCATGCAGGGATGTCTGAATACTTTTGGAGCTGGATGGGATTGTTCTGGTTACGTTTGAACCAAATTCCTTTGGGACTGTCTGGAAATTTTCCAGAATTCTTTTGGGAGCGGACAAGCTTTTCAATGGGCGCTGGCAGGGTTGATCGAAATTCCTTTGGAAGTGAGCCGGATTGTTCAGATTATCCTAGAGATAGGGTAAAATTGGTGAAAATTATTTAAAAAATGAGCGAGATTGGTCAGAATACTTTCTGGAGCAGGTAAGATTGGTAAAAAGGATATAATAAAACGGCTACCGCCGTTTTTGTTTAGCAGAATTTCAGAAGATAAAACTGTGATAGTAGTTTAAATTAAGTCTTAATGTTGTATTTATGCAGAGGTGGGACAGGAAAGAACAAATGGGACTTGGCAGAATTGGTCAGAATTCCTTCTAAGCAAGAAGAATTGGTTGCAATTCTTTCAGGAACGTAGGAACTGGGGAATGGGTCGGATTTCCGTCAAAAGCACCTGGGATTGGATTTACTTTGGGATTATGCAGAAGCAGGATTGGTCAGAATTTTATGTTTGAACAGAATTCCTTTGGGACTGTGTGGAATTTTTCCAGAATTCTTCAAGAGCTTGTGGTCAAATTATTTTTTAGATAGCAGGCAGAATTGATCAGATTATTTTAAAATTTGAGTGGAATCGGGGAGATTTGATGGCTTTGGGAACGAGATTAGTCAGAAGACTTTGAGGAGCAGGCGGGATTGTTTGGGATTCTTTTAGGAGCGGACATGATGTTCGAAATTTCTTTGCAATGTGCAGGACTGTCCGGAGTATCTTCTAGATACAGTAGGGCGGGATTGGTGAAAATGTCCTTGCGAATGAGCGGCATTGGTTAGATTTTCGTTCATGATTGGTCAGGATTCCTTGGGGAGCTGGTGGGATTGGCTAGAATTCCACTTTGATAAGGCAGCCTTCGTCAAATTTCTCTACAGAATAAGTGGAATCTGTCAGAACAATTTCGGGGGTGGGCGGGATTGGACAGAATTTCTTTAGGACCACGTGAGATTGGTCAGACTTCCACCAGAAATGGGCGGGATTGGTCAAAAAAAAAATTTCAGGAGCCATAGAGATTGGACAGAATTTCTTCAGCAGTGGCTGGGAGTGGAATTTAAAAAATGACAAAATAAAACAGTCCTCCCATACACATCTATTGTGCTTCAGGAATACACATGATGTGAAAGATGTCTGGCCTGCACACAAGTGTACGAATGTGCCGTATGGACCCTATGGATCATTGCTCTTCAGCTGCAGCTCTGTTTCTTATTAGGCGAGGCATTTCCACACTGCCGGCCATCCTGCGCGAGCTCTGTGAGCCCGCCCGATTTCACGCCTCCCCTGATTTACTAGTGATGAATAACTCGAACAGATGGCCTGGTTATCTTTTAAGAATCTGGCACGGTGAACATCACAAACACATATGCACAACCCATTCACTGTAGAAAAGCTGGGTTAAACGTGTGGTCAGCGGCTGCATCTCTCTCTCTCTCTCTCTCTCTCTCTCTGCGGTGCATCTAATGTCTTTACGCTTTGCACCTTTAGTCCAACCGCATGCTGAAGTCCCTTTCATCTCCTTCCAGCGGTACGTGAACAGGGCTGGAAACATTCAAGTGCATAAACACACAAAGAATGAGAGCGAGAGACAGAGTGTGTGTGAGAGAGAGAGTGAGAGAGAGAGAACGAAAGAAGCAGACAAAGAAATACAATCAATCATATGTTGCTTTCATTAGGTCGTGACTAGCATACTCACACAGTTCTTATTATTCGGGCCTGACCGAGCCAAACGTGGCCCATGTGTTCTCCGGGCACTGATTACTGAAAGACTGGTTTGGAGGAGGTTGAGACTTTAAATGACTTTTCAAACAATAATGTAAAGATAAATCCGATTCTGTCAGATGAAAGCGAATGGACTGCATTCATGTCATCTCCAGATCTAAATACACATTTTAAAAAAATAAAAAATGTGAACCGAATGGACGTTTCGAAACATTTCTGTACGAGTACAAAGCGCTCGTCGGAGACGTAAACGCTTTGGCATCAATTAAAGCCTTGGCTACAATAAAGCCCGAGTATCATTATCTTTTTAGTGTTTTAGTGTTTTGGATTAGCGGTTTTACCACATAATTAGATGTTAGTCACGGCGAGGAAACCGTAAAGCTGCAGCGCGGCTAGAGCTGGGTTTACTAACAGACAGCAGAGTAAACACTCGCGTTCCACCGTTAAATAAAGACAGGAGGTTAATTTAGTCACAGAGTGATGATTACACACCAGTTGCAATCGTTCCTGATGGAGGTTATAAGCGGTAGACGCTTGTTTGGGGGTCATCTGGATAACAGGACATGTTACAATTCTAAATATAAAAATATACATACATAAGTATAAATTAGTGTCTGTGGCGTAGTTTATGAACTTTATTACATTTTAGATAGATAGACAGACAGACAGACAGGCAGACAGATAGAGACCAAACAGACACAGAGAGACAGACAGATAAACAAACAGAGAAACAGATGATACAGACAGACATAGAGAGATATACATGTGCAGAATGAGAGATAAGCGAACTGACAGACAGACAGGCAGATAAACGCAGGAACTATAATAGATGTATAATATCTGTATAATATATGTATAATATATATAACTGTCTTTTACTCGTCATTCCCTAAACCTGAATATTCAGTTCACAAGCATGGTTGCTACTGAGACTTGCCACAGAGAGACAGACAGGCAGACAGACAGACAGACAGCAGTACAGCTTCAAGTATCCAATAAAGCACCGCCACTAGGGATTAAACCTTCATTAAGGACAAACAGAATCCTTTAGAGACAATGTAATCCTCGACACACCCAGGGAACTCGATTGGATTCAGGCTTCTTCCACACTGCACGCCTGTCCTTCACCCAGTCACCCACTGACCTCCGGCACATCACGTTACGGTGCGTGAGCTTCTATTGATCCTAATCTTAAACTCCAACTTTGACCCGCGCGTCACTCAGGAGTTATTTGTAAAGCAAATTATTTACAGCTGGTGAACTGGCAGGTAAATCACCGTGGACGCCATGTCAGCAGGCGTCTGGAAATAGAACGCTGGCATACCTGAAGCACATGCCTTTTAGGTTAAAGAGGGGAAAACGCACGGCTTCAGATTCCACGATTGTTTTCCAGCAGCCGAGAACTGCTTTCTGTCAACCGCCTGTGTTTATTCACACTTCGAGCAGAAATGATTAAGCCCAGGAGATCTTACGTATGATTTACACACAAGTCATACACTGGTAAATTATTGTTTTTGTTCAATCTACAACTTCAGGGCACAGCTGATGCACTGTGAGAATGTTTCTTGGACGCACACAGCTGCAGGCTTTGACATAATCAACAGCACATCATCCGGGATGTGAATTTGATTGAGACTGATTTGTTTATTGTCTGCGTTGTCTGCTTTAGTTATTGTCATAAATATGTTGTCTTCATTTGGAGGAACTGTCTTTCAAACTGTTTACGGCTTACAGTGTGAACATAAAAAACCTTGTTGATTGACAAATGCGTCTCTTCTGCTTATTGTTACAAACACACTTGGCTTGAATTTAAAGAATCTGTGGAACATTGATTATAAAAACAAATGTCTGTCATCTGGCCTGGGATTCGTTGTTTATTTATCATAAATTCTTCTTTTTCCCCTTTAAAATCTTAATATTTTCATTTTGGAATTTAAAGATGATACGACTTGAAGTATACAAAAAAAGGTCATTTATCCTGTCAATATTCATTTATATTTTTAATTAAACTGCAGTTTATTTATGACTTGCATATATGCATATATATTCATATAAAATATATTATATAAATATATTATATGTTTAATTACATATACATTATAATCAAATATTTTAACTTTTTGCCAAATGTAATGGAAATATGTATTTTGTAAAAATTATTTTATATATGACTTATAATTAACTAATAAAGTTTTTGATATGTATTTCTAATTTACTTGCATAAAAGACTATTACACACACACACACACACACACACACATATATTGTATATATATCAGATTCAGGCATCATTAGTTTCCATTGTATTTATCTCTATCCACCCATCCATCCATCCATCCATCCACTTAAGGAATATTTAATAATTTTAAATCAATATACTTGTTTTCATGACATTTTACATGCATTGTATATAGCTTAGCACTGTCGCCTTGCACCTCCAGGGTCCGGGTTCGATTCCCGTCTCTGTGTGCATGGAGTTTGCATTTTCTCCCCGTGCTTCGTGGGTTTCCTCCGGGTACTCCGGTTTCCTCCCACAGTCCAAAGATATGCAGGTTAGGCTAATTGCCGTTCCCAAATTGCCCATAGTGTGTGAATGAGTGCGTGACGTGTGCCCTGGGATGGATTGGCACCCTGTCCAGAGTGTACCCTGCCTCGTGCCCTAAGTCTCCTGTGATAGGCTCCAGGTCCCCGTGACCCTGAATACAGGATAAAGCGGTATAGAAGATGAGTGAGTGAGTGAGTGAGTGTATATAGCTTATTATTTTATTTAATTAATTCATTTAATTAATTTCTTAATATGCATTTATAATTTACTTACACTAAATTATTCAATAATGTAATATTTTTACAATATGCTAATTGTTTCCATTGCATTATATATATATATATATATATATATATATATTTTTTTTTTTTTTATAATAATATGTTTTTTTATACACACACACACACGCATTAATTTATTTTGCTTTAGTTTCACTTTTAGGTCATTTTCCCCCCACATATGATGTATCTCACTGTACTTTCCTCACTGTAAGTCACTAAACTCCACTCCTTCCTCCTTCCTTGCGGTTGAGAGTAAAAGGGGGCGGGGCGGTTTCACACCCGCGGTGGCGAAGGTAGGCGGGTCTAACACGCTTTGATTGACAGCCATGTTGCTCGCGAGCCGAGCTGAAAGCGTGGCCAATGAGATCCTCAGGGCAGCTGCGGGGTCTGGTAGTTCGACCAATCAGGAGGGGAGAGAGGCGGGTCTTTATGGAGTCCGAGGCTTTCAACGTGGGGCAGGAGAGAGAGAGAGAGAGCGTTCTGAGAAAGAGAAAAGGGGGAAAGTAAAGACAGATAGGGGAGAAAGGAAAGAAAAAGAGGGAGACAGAAAGAGAGAGATCTGGTGTTAGGATCAGAAGCGTTAAATAATCGGATTTTAAGGAGAAGCTTCAGCGCGGAAAGTTCCCGGAGCTCGTTCACCCGGACACTCTGTCTGTCTGTCGGTGTTTGTTTGTGTGTTTGTTTGTTTGTCTGTTATTTAAAACACCCTTGCATATTTAAGGGACACAGCTGAAGAAAGAAAGGTGGAAAACCCAAGTTGTTTCGTCGTGCACTGGACCCTGGACATGTCTCCATGGAGCCCGAGGACGAGATTTCTTCCAGTTGTCTTTTGGACGCACATTACCGCGACGTCCGCGAGAAAATAACACCGATTTCAGTCCACATTTCCTCTGCACACACTTGGGACAACCTGCTTTTTGTTGGATTTATTTTTCAAACCTTCATTATCGCGATTTCTATTCGGATATCGGGGGAGAATCGGACGCGCGCGTGTGCACACATTCACATCTCGTTTTCAACCTTTTAAGGACAAGAACAAGCTTTTGGACTCGGACGCAAGTCTGGCTCTGGTCAACATCAAGAGTTTCCTGCGATCTTTTTAGAAAGATTCTTTTCTGCTTTTGGGTCAAAACGCAAAACAAACAACAACAAAACTTTGTGTGCGCGCGCGGACTTGTGTCAAAGGTGTGAAACCGGGATATTTTGTTTACTTTTTTTTTTTTTTTTTTTTAGGGTTGTTGATATTTTTTGTTTGTTTTTTGCTTCATGCACTGATGCATTTCTCGCATCCAGACAATGCAATGGAGGACAAATAACAATAATAATTAAAAAAAAAAAACAACAACTAATAAATAACAAACAAACCAACCTGAGTCGGAATCGTGGAGAGATTCGATCAGGGAAACAAAATGGCGGCGGCGGCCCCGGGACACATTTCTACTATATATTATTATGTTTTTTACTCCTTAGCAACAGTGGGACTCTTCCTCGCGCACGGCTCGTGCACGGATTCGCCGTGTTCGATCACCTGCACGTGCACTTCGGACACGGCCGACTGCAGCCAACGGAAATTAACCGACATCCCGCGAGACTTACCGGATCGCACCGTCTATCTGTGAGTATCGCGTGCTGTTTGATCTGTAGCGAACATTTCCAAATCTGAAGAGATCAGACATCCGGGATCGGTTACCTGCAGGCCTGGCTCTGAGTGAACACCCTACACCCCCCCCCCCACCCCACCCCTCTGTACCGTGTCACTGTCACTGATTGTCGCAAGTGTGAAACGGTTTGAAACGTTTCGCCTGACGCTCCTTAGATAGATGTACAGTTTATATAAAGGTGAAAAGAGTGTCATGGTGTAATATTCATACAATAGTGAAATATGAGGCGGCTCAGTGGCCAGTAGTGATCAGCATGTCGCCTCGCACCTCCGGGTTCCGGGTTCGATTCCCGCTTAGGATCCGTGTGCATGAAGTCAGCATGTTCTCCCCGTGCTTGGTGGGTTTCTTCTGGGTGCTCCGGTTTCCTCCCACAGTCCAAAGACATGCACGTTAGTCCTGTAGTGCACTGTAAACCCTAATGCTCAAAGTAATTAAACATATTGAGTACTGTTAACTTAAGTAATTACATTTAGTTCAAATTAATAGACCTTGATGAGTATTTCGAACTTTTTGGTATTCATGAGTTTGTAGAAATAACACTTTTCAAGTTTGATATTTTAAGCCACAGTAACTGTCTCCTTAAAGTTCCACCAACTTAAAATGAGCGGTTTTGTGTCTGACGTCATCAATGCACATGTAAACTGCCCACGTTGAATTGTTTTGATCAAGATGGTGGATTGGTCTGTCTTCGCATGATGCTTTACAAATCTGGGCACCCGAAAGTTGTCAAATAATACTTAGTTGATTTGTAACAGAGCACTGGTGACTCAGTGGTAGGTGTTTCGTCTACCATGCGAAAGATCCGGGTTCGATTCCCAGCCACTGGATGAAGTGCCTGTCCCAAGCCCAGATAAAAATAGGAGGGTTGTGTTCAGAAGGGCATCTGGCGTAAAAACTTGTGACAAACCGCTGTGGCGACCCATTGCCAGGAGCAGACGAAAGACCAACAAAAATTTACTTAATTTGCAACAACTAAAATAACTTATAGTATGAGTTAAGCTACTCAGTAATGCAAGTAAATAACGATTAATATAAATGAGTACAACAAACTCAAAAACTGATAGTTCTGTTTACTTAAAATTGGAAACATCATTACTTAAAAAAATTGATGTAACTGTGTGTGTGAATGTTGACGACTGGCCTCCACGGTCCACTAGTCGAAGTATGGAGGTCCCTAGATGGACAGATTAACGGATGGGGGGAGATATGACCAGGAATATCACGGTGCTTACTTGCGACGACGTTTTCACATGAAATATATCATGATATGTACTCGTTACGCCGATATCGCACGAAAAATATCACAATACATATTTGTCACATCGATATCGCACAATGTTTACGTATCACAATATCAGAACTATGAAGGTACTGCATACATACATACATCTTTATATATATACACACACACACACACACACACATGTCTACAGTTATGTGAAAAAGTATTTGCCCCTTTCTCAATTTTTTATAATTCAGATCATGAAACAAATTTTAATATTTCACAAACATATATATATATACATACTTAAATAAACACATAAACATACTGTATGTGTGTATATGTGTATATATAAATAAATGTGTGTATGTGTGTGTGTGTAGACACCTTTTTTCCTTAATAAATGAGCTCATCATTTAAAACTTGCATTTTGTATTTACGTGGGTTATCTTTGTGTAATAATACATTTTGTTTGATGATCTCAATCATTTGTTTGGTGATCTCAATGTTTGATGATCTCAATCATTTAAAAAAAATCAGGAAGGGGCAAATACTATTGCACAGCACGGTCTGTTATGTGCTTTGCAGAATAATGACAACGTAACATACTATGTAACAACAACATAACTTATCGTATAATATCTATCTATCTATACACACACAAGCATGAACCAAATACTTGGCCCTGAAAGTGCGTCAGTTTTAACGCACAAACGTATTTATGTCTTTTTAAACAAGTGTGAGTTTGTTACTTATGTGACAGAAAAAGAATATCCTGAGAGACATAACAAGACTAGCATGAGACCTGAAACACAACTCACGCCCTTTCATTGTAGGCCTGATTAGATCTCCCATCTCCGTACGTATGCAACGATAAGAAGAAAATCATATCTTATCACCCACGTTTTTTTATTTTGGCACTCAGTTGAAAGAAAGCGGGACTTTTTCGAGGTGACATTCTGTTTCAGACCAGACGGCTGATCGTCCCGCTGTAGAAAATTTTAAGGTTATTAATAGCGAGGGGAAAAAACAAAACGTACGAATCTGTGGCGATATTATTCGATTTAGAGCTTAGGAGATTGCTCGGGCATTACGATACCGATATTACAGAAGGGTGTGACATACGTCAGGGTGACAGCCAAAACTCTGAATGTGTTGGAGGATTGCATTAAAATGTCATTTCACATTCTTTCATTAACATATAAGAGATTCTGGTGAAACTCTTTTACTAGACCTTTAGAGCTGCTTGCACGGTTTATTGGAATAAAAAAAGCGAGTGTGTTGTGTTTAAGCACGAGCCATATCACTGCAATCATGACAAACATATAAGTATGATTATTTGTTTACAGATGTATTTATTTATTTTCACCATGTTGCCTGTTACTAACTCGGATTATACGGGTCCTGTTAACTGCGCACGGAGCAGATACGCCACTACAGCGTCCCTGTGCACCACATCTCGCTCAAACCTGTTTCCTTTTGATCCTGAGATAAACTTCTCGCACACTTTGATTCGGTCTTAAACCGTGCAACTATGGAGGCTTACTTACTTAGTCTAATCACAACGACTACGGATCAAATGTTTTTTTTGTTGTTCTTTTTGTATGGATACAAAAAAAAAGTGTGAGATGGTTGCAGGAAGAACATCAGGAGAGACTATCGAGCACAATAGTTGGATTAAACGTTGTGTGAGTTGCTTACAAAGCAGTCAGTCAGTCTTACTGGGACGGATTATTATCATAATACTTAATAGCACGTTCGAAGAGCGGTAATAAAGCGATAATAGAGCAGCTCTGTCAGTAGTACAGGGTGACCATGTAAACAGACGAATAAAATAAAATGTGTGTCAGAGGTTTTTTCAGGAGAGATTTCATGTGTAAGGAAGGAGTCTCCAGTGCCAGCACTAAAGTGCACCGACATGGTAAAGTCCTCAAGACAGACAAGTTTTTAGACGTAGGGGGGTTTTTCCTGGTCACATGACCAACTGCTTTTTGTTCTTATTAACTTTACAAGAGAGACGGGAATCATCAGGGACCAGCCGATACGATGTCACAGCGATACCTAAATGCTGATTCCGTTTATATCACGATTTTATAAGTATCCCAATTCAATGTGATTTATTATTATTTTTTTATAATTTTTTTGATTTTGTTACAATTCTAAAGAAACTTGGCAACAGTGTGAAAAGTTTACAGTGCACCACCTGTAGGATTTTAGAGGAAACGCGATGTTTTCTTTGGTATCGGTACTGTAGGGTAAATACGGTAATCATTTTCCTCTACGGTGTTGCGTTCTCTCTACAATACTAAAAATGTATACAGTATTATATTTTATATGGAAATTTAACGTTAATATTTATGCTACAAAATTGGCAAATTATTATGTTCTTAATAGTTTAGCGAAAATTATATATTGTCCCGAAAAAAGGATAATTAAAAAATTGCGGAAGGATATTTGCGGTTTCCGCAAAATCGCGGGAGTTTCAACAATTATTCGTTAGGTTCTAAGGATGACTGAGGCGGCGAAATCTGACCCCGTGAATTAAAAATAAATGTTAGAACAATTCATATTATTCATTAATATTATAGCCTGTAGTTCTGTAATATGCTGTAAGCTTTAAAAGAGTTTCATAAACGCCCCACAACCTGTAGAAAGCCTTGTACCCCGCGATCCACTGTTGTGCTCCAGTAAAATGTTATTTTGCGTAATGTTTGTACAGCCTTTTTTTTTTTTTTTAGGTAATTGAGCAATCTGTTTCTTTCCACTCTATTGTTTTTTTTTTTACATTTTTTTTTTATGTACGTCTCGTTACCTTCACCTTCAGTGCTATTCTTTAAAATCACATGATCACGAGCCAGAAGAGTTCAGCACACCCTTATGTTCTCTATAATTTTTTATGGGTTTTATTTCAGTAACCGTGTGTGTTGTGTATTCAAAGGGAAAGACTTTGTGCTGTTTGTGCAAAATAACAACAACAACAAAAAATCTACCTAGACGCGTTTGGTCCAGGATGGGAAAGTTCTAGATGGCTGATGACAGAGAGGAATCGTAGATGGTTATCGTAAACCTTTTCAGTAAGAAAGCTCATTTGTTTTCGCCTTGTATATCTAACACCCGAGTTCAAGTCCATGTCAAAGTGCTTGAGGTCAATATACCGTAAGTTCATCCAGTGGCGGAAAAAAAAAAAAAAAACAGCGTTCTTGTTCTTGATCGTTCTTAATACTTGGTTGTAAGTTGAACGGTTTATCAGGAATATTTCAAAATGTTAAAGTTAGATGTGTAATATTTCTTTCTGAAGCTTGTATCACTAAATCTGATGCCTTTTCTAAAGCTTCCTGTTCTTACCTCCAAAAAAAGTAAATCAAATGGAATCAAGAAAGGAATGGACTTGAACCCAAAATCAGTGCTTCAGCGTAAGCGCAAAGATTCACACGATAAAAAAATAAATAAAATGCAACCCATTTCCTGTCTCTTCCTTAGGTCAAATCTCGACCTGAATCGAATCAGGTAAATGCAGTAATTTGTCAAATTACTCAAAAAAACAACAGCAATTAGCCATGATTATAGTGTAAACAGTGAAACCTGTGTAATTATTATAATATAATATCAGGATGTGGAGAGATTTTATTGACAGAACACAGGACACGTAGGTGGTGTCAGGGAACCAGGTACTGCGCACTTTGCTTAAGGACAATTTGTCTCTCTTTTTTTTTCACGCGCAACAGGGACGACATTTCTGCCAAGCGTGTGTCAGGGATGAGTGGACGTGAATCACGAAAACCTGACAGAGCTGTTTCGGTGTGTTGAGTGACGGAAAGCGTTTCAGCTTCGTTGTTGGGTCACATCTTTTGAATAAAACATTCTCAGGAACAGACTTGCTAAACTAAAAAAAGGACGTTGTGCTGAGAAAGATTCCAGGGTTGAGGAGCCCACTTAAGGCGGCTCTCTTAAGGCGGCATGAATTGAACGTGCAAGGTTTTTAGACACTAGCCCAACTCTGGTGCTAATCAGACTAGCTTCCTATAGTTAGCAGTTTAGAGGTGAAGTTTGGGAGCTCTGGCTTGTTCTTGCCTTCCTGTCTAACAGACATGTTTGATGGCGGAGGCCTGGCTGCCTGGAGCAAAATGAAAGCCTTGCAGAAGTTCTTACCAGCCCAGGTTCTTACAGTTCTCCCAACATGTTACAGTTCCAGAACCGTCCCTCATATGACCTTGACTGGCGTTTCCAAATTGCCGTATTGAACGGCCAGGTGTGTACCGCCAGCCACGAGTTCCAGTGACAGTAAAGAAAACATGACGAAAGGATGGAATGAGAATCTTCGAAGCACTGAACTGATCCAGAACGTAGCAGTGCTTTACACCCCTTGCCTGCCAGGTCACAGTAGGGTTTCTTACGGGTTTGGGTTTGGATCTTCTCATAGCCACCACTCACTCACTCACTGCTCATAGCCACCTCGATGACGCGCTCTTGAGTTTTATTATTCATTTATCTTTTATTTTAGACGTAGCATGGTTAGTGCTTCTCTATTGTGTAATACTGGTTCGAGTCGCGTAGCCAATGTTGCGCAGGAATCCTACCAGACCTTGTATATGTTGTTAAGTCAGTCCTATCATCCTTCCTATCCAATCAGGGTGGTCAGGTCTAATTAGTGGCTAAACAAAGTTGTGACTTAGAGATTTCGAGATGAGGAAGTAAAAGTCTAAGTATCAGCTCTTGTATGATTTCCCCAAAAAAACTTACATTTTGGCCAGTTTCTAGTTGACCCATGGATAGACCGGTATTTCAGCTTGAGAGGTAATTCCGAGGTGTCATCCGTCCATGACGCATCAATCACAAAGCAGCAACAACAACAACAAAAAAAAAAACACTCAAAGTTCTGATACGTTCCACTTGTCTAAATAGTTTTCTTGCTTTTTCAGGGCTCCCCAATTGCCTGCTGGGAAACATCACGTGTAGAGCTTAACTGGGAGACTGAACTAGGTCTTAATTGCAGTTGAGGCCATTTAAGAAGATGTTGATTTTATGTTTTAGCAAGAAGACCATTACAATGTCTGGAAGTGTTTAATGTCCACTCTAACGGTCTTATAATCATCATCATCATCATCATCATGATGGAAGATAGTCGCCATGGAGCTCAAAAAGCTCCCAATATTTTATTCCTTCAGGGATATTTTGGAGCACTTTACAGCCAAATAAGGTAACCGCTATAAACTGGGACGTTGGACAGTTTAATGTTAAGTGCTGCCACGATGAATTATCTGAATAATCGGTGAATCAGTAATGCAGTATCGGGTGTCGTGGCTAATTAAAAAAAAAAAAACTCTTTGTATCAACGCTGTGCCAGTTTTTAGTTTTTAGACGGTGTGATACGAACCCAACGGCACGAGGATTAGAATTGACGATAAAGAGGTCCTTGCGATCATCAATCAGAGCGATGAACGAGTGGAAGAACCAACCTGGAACTTTTGATGAGCGTTAAAACTCCATTTATTTCTCTCTATAATCCCCTGCTAGACTAATGCACTTATCCCAGTGTTTCACTAGTGCTTGGACACCATCAAGGTAGAAAGTTCTCTCAGAACTCCTTTAATGATCCAAACATGTGGAAAAGCCTTGGAACGAGGTCAGGACTGTACCGGGGAATGCGGCAATAACTCCCACCCGAGTTCCTGTAACGTGCAAATGGTGCAGTATGAGGACGTGCACTGTCCCGCTACAACAGAATGCGTTTGGTGATCAAACCAGACCATATTTTATTTCCATTATGGGAAAGGGGGCATTAAAGGAGTTCCTGGGAGGCGGGTGTTTCAGACATGACGCAGGAATTCCGATCATTGTTTCGGGCGTGCTGAGAAAACTTTCTACCCTGATGGTAACCAAGCGCAGGGATAAGTTTGTTAGTTTGTACCTTTGCAACTGTTTCCTGTTATTCTGCACAATTAAAAGTCCCTGTTTGACTCGAACGCCCCTATTTTTAAAAGAAAAAATAAAGGCTTGCGTAAACAACCCTTTTTCAAAGTGAGCCTGAGGTAATTAATGCAGTTTTTTTCCCCATCTATCTGTTATAATGTTTTGGTTCTGAGTTTCACGTCGTCCCTGATTTTCCTATTGGTGGCTTTCGGAAGATGTCGGTGTCCTCAGGAAAAACCACCATGACTTTACTACGGGAGTGACCGCCGGCGTGATGTCGTGCCTCGTTACAGCCAGCCACAGGATAACGATGATGTTTTAAGATAACTAGATATCTTAGACAGATTCCCAGCAGGAATTTTTCGGTTGGACGGATTTTCCCCCCAATACCTTGGGGACCACTGACGAATGAACCCCCCCAGCCGAATCTAAATCCTATCCCATAATCCTGTTCAGTCATTAAAACACCATTATTTCGCCTAGGTGTGTATAAGTGTGTGTGTCTGAAACAAGTGGCCATTTTCCCAGTTTCCCACTGCAAGCGGATAAAAGGACACTATGCTAATCGAGCTCGGTGTGACTCATACACACCCTCAGGGTTGTAAGAATAGGGCTTCAGTGTTTGGCTCCCCGCCCTCAGCCCCCACCCCTCTTCGAATACTGCCTACGGGGTCATGACCCCTGACCCAGAATAGCACGCTGGGTGGCTTTTTTTTTGCATTAAGCAAAGGGGTTAGACATTGGCGAGTCCTTCTGTGATTTGCATTCGTAGGGTGTTTTTTGTTAGTAAGCAGTCTAGAGGTGTCTGTGAGTGTGTGTGTGCGTGTGTGTGTGTGTGTGTTTGTGTTGGTGCTATGCAGAAATGCTGGCGCTCTCAGCTCTTAATTAAGAGTGTGTCACTGCTTCGATTAGCACCGTATGATGTGCCGCGTTTCTGTACGTTCGCCCACGTTGATGATGAAACCCAAACGTGGGACGCAAACTGCTCAACGTGGAGCGAGAAACAATGTGCAGGGAAAGTTGAAACTCAAACCGGTTTGCTCCAGGTGTGCGCCGTAGCCTGGAGCTCTGTGTGTGTGAGAGAGAGAGAGAGCATGTGAGTGTGTGTGTGTGTGTGTGTGTGTTTGCGTTATCGGAGCTAGCCGAGGGCCAGGCTGTGTTTAGCTTGGCCTGCCTGGCACTGAGATTAACAGCCTCCTGCGTTCGAGAGGCTCGGAGCATGTTTTCAAGGACGCTTAGCTGGAAGCCGAGTCGCGTTCAGACGATTTATCACCTAGATCATTTTAAACTGCCTTTTTTTTTTTTTTTAAAAGAAGGTGAGTGATGTAGACACGGACACCCGGTCTGAATAAAAATGACAAATAACTTTGTAAGAATAAGCAAAGTAGTATGTTTTGCTCACCGAACCAGTATCTCCTCCAGACCTCATTCGTTTTTACAATCGACCCAAACTTCGTACTGTATATCTAAGTGCCTCATATCTACACCACCCCCCCCATACACTCTCCTCGTCCCTCTCGCCATTTTTCTTTGTTTGTTTTAAGAGAATGTCTACAAAGTGAGCTTGATGGATGAATCATCTGTGAATTTTCTACATCTGGTAAGAGTTTCGAGATCTGGAAAATACATTAGAGGGAGAAAGTAGAGGTGGTGGTGGTGGTGGGGGGGACGAAAGTCGGAGAGCACGGTGCCTCGTGGAACATACCCCCCCCCCATCGGCAACGACCTGGTAAAAACCCTTAGTGTGTAGGAGAACTGGCAACTTTCAGCGCTCATGACTTGAATAACAGCCCTGTGCTCTGTGTCACGTCCAACACTGCATTGTCTTCATTGAGATTATGAGTATATCTTTTGTAGATGGATTTGATTCAGGTCAGGTTTAAAAGATGAGTTCCTTCAGGAATATATATATATAATATTAATATAACTGCGTTCCATTCCGAAGTGTACTTCACAGGGTGCTCCCTACTCCCTACTCCATTTGCAGGGAATTTCGGTAAAAGGGAACTCGACATAACTCCACCATTCGGGACACCCGGCAAAGTCCATGGTAACATAAAGCCCCGCGGATACCTGACGCTGCTGCTGTGGAAATTTCACACTACGGACATTTAATATTGAATATTTATTGAAACTAATACTGATACCATTATAAAACATATGCTATTAAAACGTGTATAACTTGTAATTATTGAATGGTAATAATAACTGTTTGAAGATGTACAGAGAAATTTTTTTTTTTTTACAGATTACTAGCCTACATAATACTGCGCATTTCTTGATTAAAATATAAATTATTGTGTCCTATTAATATGATGTCGTCTTCGAAAATAATAAGAGAACTTTTTCGAGTTCCATTTTTTTTTTTTCACACTCCAGCGAGACACAATGACTGATGGGAAATTTCTCATTCCCTTTTCACTCGTTCCCTACACCGTTCGCAGTGGACATTTTTGCTCCCTGCGGTTTGGAATCACACTTAACATGGCTGAAGTGTACTTCGCAGGGTACTTCGGGCCAATCGGAACGCAACTTTTGTCTACTTTTTCCTCTTTTGAGTTCATCAGCGGTTGGTGCAATACCGCCACCTACTGCACTGGAGAACAAAGTCTAGTCGCTATTGGTGGGCTCTAGGAATTTCAACTGCTCAATTGCTAAAATTATTCGGGAATTCAGAGGAACCATCTATCACAACTAATTTTACTATATAATTGATTTATTTTTAGTGAAAAACAATAAAATAACACGCAAACATAAAACGACCTCCTTGTTTCTTCTTCGCCTGCCTCTTCGTTATCCCGAAAACGGACACGTAGCTAGCTGGAAAAAGGTAAAAAAAAAAAAACACGATCAATCCAGCGACTCATCTTCACCATCACAGCTCGTGTGGAACCAGTAACACACGACTAAACAAACCTGACGTCTGCGGCGATTACCAACTGACTGATTCATGACCTTTCCCCGAACATCATTATACTTCGGTTCAGGCGCAGAAGCCATGTTATTTACTGCCCACGCTCTATAATTAGCTGTGAGGTAAACTATGATTACCGAAATACCCGTGAGCGAGACGTAAAGTTATTTAATCTATGCGTATAATTAAAGGGATGGAACCTGTAGAGGTGGAGTAATAATGAACTTTTGTATGTTACTGTACGGATGAAAGACAACTGATCAGGCCAAGGTCTCAAAACAAACACAAACCATCCGCACACTTGCATAACAAGTGCGAGTCCTGTCTGTTTCCCGGCGCCCCGCCCCCGCCAGTCCCCTGTCCCGTCTCTGGAAGTATGTCCGTCTGTCTCTCTGTCTGATCTCGCCTCTGTCCAAAGCCGATTAGATCGTTGCATAACACAATCACAATCACGTGCGTTACGATCCATCCCTTCTGGCTAAATTGGCACGGTGATAATGACAAAAAATTCGCAAGCATAATAAACTCAGCATCGATCCCTCGCTTTCCCGGCGCAGCTGTATTTATTATCTTCTGCAACAAATCTTGGACGCCGTCTTCTCGTACAAGCCGTAAAACGATGATTCTTTCCACAAGACAAAAGGAACACAAAGCTCATGTAATCAAGCCTAATCTATCTCTCTCTCAGTATGTGCGTCGTGTCAGACTCTTGGCTGGCGTCTGCGTGGCTCCGGATCGTTCCGTGCCCGGGGCAAGAGCAGACCCTTTTGCCCGTTGCAGCATGTGCGTTTGGCTCCTTTCGTTTATTCAGCGTTTGTGCACATGGGCCCAAGATGTGATGTTTTTTTTTTTTTTTTTTCCCCTCAGCTTTAGATCCAACAACAAAGCAGGAAAAAGAAACAGAGTCCACGTTAATCATCTCGCAATTAACTTCTTGTTAGAGCGCGGATTTTGGGAGCGGCCTCGCTCGGGTTTATACGTTCACATTTTCATCCATGACGCTTTCATCCATCCGACGTATCTCTCGGCGATATTTGGTCTAGGACAGAAAGCCCCTGGATTCGCTATCAGCCCTGTTGCCGGGCTGTAAAAACTCTTTATGACAGGAAAGCCAGGAAGAGAAAGTGATGCAGGGAGAAAGAGCAAAGCCGACAGTCTCGCCAGCGGCGCTCCGGGTTCTGTCTTTTTCTCGGCCCGGGTTATTCTTTGACTAGTTTATGGCCGTCTGAAAGGGGACGCGTTAAATCGCTTCTCTGTCTACCAGCTGCGTCATAAAGACCCGTCGCGGCCATCACTTCACACTTCTCAGGAGCGAAGTGCACGCTCGGCGTGTCAGCCGTAAAGATCGTCCGATAAGGAGGCACTATCTCCAGACCGCGTCATGAATCACGGTGATGTTCCTGCAGCTCGACTTCAAGACATAAGACGTTTTTATCGATCATCGGCACAGACGTGGTGCTGAACTTGCCGTATAACTGCTCCCCAGAGACGTATAGTGTATTATTTAATGGTAGAGCACTGTGCAAAAGTCTTAGGTACCCTGTGGTTTTTAGGACAAACTTATAGATTTTTAATTTTATGACTTGTTGAGGCAGGGGAAAGAAAAAAAAACGTTTCTGATTTTTAAACATCAGTAATGCAGGACAAAATTAAAAGCTGGGGACAAAAAAAAAAAAAAAAAGGTGATGGGTTTTGCATGCAAAAAAAGAAGCAGGTGCAAAGCAAGTAAAGTCTCCGGAGAAACTTTTGTGTGGTTCTGTAAAACTTTCCTCATAAAGTTGCACAAATTGTACCCGAGACTAAAGGATTCTCAAAGCTTTGTCAAACCAAACTTTGACTTTATTTCTTTAATGACTGTTTTCCAGACTTTATAGTTTTGAGATTTTGTTTTTTCAAGGCATCCTTGCAGTACAGCATTTATTTGCATGTGCTTGAGACTTTTGCACAAGTTATTCGGCGTCTGGTCGGCTTTGTCCAAATAAGCTTGACCGTTATTGTCCTGTCGCTCGCTCGTTTCCTGGTGTAGGAAGTCATTGGTCAATTCTTAACGAAGGGAAATGGAGACCAAATGACTAATTACTATCCTAATACTTGTACAGTTCATGCACAACAAAAACAATCTGTTTTTTGAGTGTATGGCTGTGCGAATGTTTCCTTCCTCTGCAACTCGTTTCCTGAGAAAGTTCTTGAAAAATTTTGTCGGGTGTTTTGGGCTTCACTCTGATGCTGATGGAGTCTGATGCCAGGGTTGTTTGATTACTTCAGTGTCGGAGACTCGCCGATGCCATGCCTGAGATTTCTGTTCAAACATGTTTGATACATACAGCATTATTTTTCCCCCTTTCCAATAAATTTTATTCAATAATTCGGCTCGTCACATCTATAGAACACTCTTAAACTTTACTGCTCCTTTCAGGCCTGGGTGGTTTTTGGGAAGCCCGGATTCATACTTATCCTCTGACCTGGAACCGGCAGCTTACTCAAAAAAAAACAAAAAAAAAACGCAGAGGTAGGGTTTAGACATAGTATTTATGACTCTTGACTCAAACAAAAGTGAGTCAACCTGGCGTGAAAGCCAACTGTTTCAAATGGAAGGGACGTTAAAGATGTTTGTTTTTGGAAGCATTCACATTCACTTTTTTTTTTTTTTTTTATCAAGATGCAGTTTGCTTTCATCATGAGTTTAGCATCGTGCAACAGATTTAAATAACGTTGCAATAATTTAACGTGTAGCCAAAAAGATGTGTTCGGGTTGTATATAAGTCACTCTAATCTGAGGAACCTGAAGAAACAAAAAGATTCAAGATTCAAGAAAAGATTCGAGATGCCAAAACAGTTAGCTTGGGGAAACTTTTCTTTTTTTCAGGCATTGTTTGAGCCCATGAACTTGGTAGAACTTCTCTAAACATTGAACCCTTTCACCGTGGAACGGCTTCAATCACTTCAATCTGTTCGTTAGTTCTTGCTAGACTTGAGATAGATCACTTTTTCCGCCAGATGAAACAGACGTACACACGAAGGCTTCACGGCTCTGAGACCTGCCGGGAGTGTTCTGCTCAGCCTACACGCCAGCGGTTGCGACAGCCGTTTGAGTTACGACCTCGGGGTTAAGCAGTAGGTGTGAAAGTTAACGTCATCAGATAAGATAAAGCCGGTGAAAAACAAAGCAGGGTGACCGGGGCGGATCAAATCAAAGTTATATAAACACTCGTTTCCTTTCCTCCTTGAGCCTGTGGCCTTTCGAAGTTGTAAACCACCAGTGAGGAGAGATACTTAAGACGGTATGAGCCTGAAACGCGGCTCTGTTTAAAACTCCGGTGAACTCGAGAGCCCTCGGGTTACCGAAGCAGAACTTTGGTGTGAAGGTGATTTAGCAGTAACTGATTTACAGAACATTAATGAGTAATAGAGGACCGTGAAGGAACCGCCACAGATGGCATGTCTCAGCATATTTAACTGACTTCATTGGTATTCATGGATTAGGTTTCAACTGAACCATAACACCAAATAAACAAGCTCCTCCAAGGACCCATACAAGGAACAAACTTGTGACTTGATTCGACAACAACAACAACAGATCATGCCACACTTTTTTTAATTTCAGGTTCAAGTCAAAACCTGGGACTTTTCATCATGCAGAATAAATTGTAAAAAATTTACTTTTTCTATGTAATCCCCAGCGTTTAACTAGTGCTTAGATACCATCAAGGTAGAAAGTTTTCTAGAGCCATGATCGGACTGCCTGTCTGATTCACGTTTGAAACACCGGCCCCTCAGGAACTCCTTTAATCTCTCAAACGTGTGGAAATGGCTTGGAGCGAGGTCAGGTCAGGACTGTAGGGGGGACGTGACAAGAACTCCCAGCCGAGTTCCTGTAACATTACATGAACAGTTCTTGTTGTCACTTTTACTATAGCGGATGTTCAAAATCATGTCATCACTTTTTCTTCACTGAAGAATTGCAATTCTTTGGCTGTGGAAACACAAATCCCTCCAATCTAAAAACATTCTCGTCTCAGCTTTGAGACATCCATCCATCCATCCATCCATCCATCCTATACACAACTTATCCCATGTAGTGTTGCAGGAGGCCTGGTGTCTATCCCATGTATCTACTCCAGACACCAAGGCGAGTATGAGGACCCAACCCATCACATGGCACCAAGTACACACACTCACACACCTGAGCATGCACTTAAGGCAATTTGGAAACGGGGCAAAAAAACAGAGTACCCTGGAGGTGTGAGGCGACAGTGCTATCCTGGACTTCCATAAATGTCTCCTCACGGAAATCTTCACCAAATCAACAACTTTTAATATAAAAATCCAGGATTTGTTTAAGATTTACAAAACTACACAGAAAACTTATTAAAGAGCGGTTGAAATCCTGCTTCGGGCGATCCGTCCCATAAATTCCGGGCGCTAAGATTTATGACGAAGCCCAGTCTGATGGCTGTGTTTAAAAAGTAATAAACCTTCCACCACAAAAGCCTGACACTGTTGCTTCACCAGACAGCCTTCTGCACTAAATCAGCTTCCTCTCTCTTTCTCTCTGTCTCTCTTTCCGAAATGGCGGATATCTGACACCCATCAGTCGCTCGTTGCTCCCGAACAGAGGCTCTTTGAGCGCTACCTCGACGAAGCCTTCTTCAGCCCAGCCTTCATTATGGCTGCTTTTTTAGCCGTGCAAAAGCTTGTCCTACATTTGCGCTGATCCCTGTTGCAGATTAAGCCGTGCCTGACTTTCCTTTTCTTTCTTCTTTCTGTCTTCAGTATTCTGCCCCTCCTGGCAAGATTTGAGGGAAACCCTGTAATTTTTCACTTTGCTTTAGCGTGATTAGGTAATTGCTTTCTGTAACGGCGATGGCAGCTTAGCACCGCGCCACACAATGGCAGCAGGAGGGCCTGGTGTGCGATTGTAACACACCTCCTTGTCAAAGTGCTGCCTCGGGGGCACATCGCACTCTGATATTATCTCCACACACACAAAGCAGAAGACAGTGGTTTCCTACCCTTGTAGCTATAATCCTTCCACACGCGGACTTGTGCTAATATCGTCTACCTTGGTTTATCTGTCTATTTATTTATTTATGTATAATTTATTTTATTTATATTTCTCTCAGCTGTGATGTCACATTATGTCTGGATTCTTAGCCAGCGTTACAACATCTTAGCGACGTTAGCCTAGCTAAAAGATGCGCCGTCATTGTGACTCACAAATACAAAGTTTACTTTTGTAAACCTGTTTTATCTTAGAGCTTCACAATGTAAAAAAGATTCAAAGATTAAAGATTCAAGGCTTGATTTTAAAAAGTTAAAAATAATAATAAAATTTTTTTATTAAAAATAAAAAAAAAAGTAAAAAAAAAAAAAAACGCCCACGCCTTAGCAACACGTTAACAATTTTAATAATTTAAAAATAATAAAAAAATTTTTTTATTAAAAAAAAAAAAAAAATAAAAAAAAAAAAAAAAAAAAAAACGCCCACGCCTTAGCAACACGTTAACAAGTTTAAGAAGTGTAAAGTCTTGACAAAATTTTTTCTCATAATTTCCATACAGAAATACTTCGGCCTTCAGATTCAAATTGAATCCGGTCAGAGCATCTGCTTCTAATAAAACCCGTTGCTACGTCACTAGCTCGTGCTAAAAAGCTAGTCCTAGTGCATTTTCTGGCTACAGAAGAAACCCGCTTCAGCAACGAGGCTACAGGTTTCGGATCCGATAAGAGTTTCTCTATCGGGCTAAATGACCTGTTATTTGTATTTATTTATTTATCGTGTTCTTAACGTTCTCTCGTTGCTGATCCGGTTGCTGCTGGCGGTCTCGCACACACGATTCGAACTCTTTAAGTCTGGACTTGTGCATCTGGCACTTGGTCTCCCCGGTAGTTAAGGGGAGTCCTAATCAACCTCGAAGTTTCGGCAGGAAGAGCTGGAGGCCCGGGTCCACCGCCAGACTCGTTTGCAGATTTTTCCAGACCAGAGTAGAAAAATGAGAAAAAATTGCCGAGAAATTAAGCGATGCGAAGCGTCACCGATCCCGTCAGCCGAGTGACTGTTAAGCATCAGCGCACTCTGCTTTTGACGTTTTTTAAAAACTGTTGGTGAAACAAAGCAATCAGGGAGAGAAGATCATCCACGGCAAGAGAATGTTAAACACCAACACTAGGTCCTTGGTCCTTATTGATCAATATTGTTTTTTTTGTCTCTCTGTTACAGAAACCTGAGCCACAACATGCTGACGGAGGTCGATACGGACATCCTCTCCAATCTACCCAACCTTAAAGAAGTGTGAGTGGAAATCTGCGCCTTCGAACTGTCTCTGTGGAACGTAACATCTTTGCGAAGTGATAACCGAAATCATGATGAAATCTTTTTCCATTAAAACACAAACTTTACACATTGGAATCTCCATATCTGATCTAAGATCAGCGTAAAAGGCCGATATGCACCCATTACAGAATGTCTGTAAGGTCACAGAAAAGGAGCTAAAGTCACACGTTGTACTTTTAGTACTTTTTCAGTGTTATCCTAATGCCAGATCCTTGCGGCTGAATTTCAAATCATGGTAACTGGACACACGGTAATAGCTACGAGTGCGTTATTGTAGTGAGCATATACAGTATACTGAATAAATAAAGTCAGTGGTTGATTTTACAGTTGTATTTAAAAAATCGATGTTTATATATTTATACAAGAATAATAATAATATTAATAGCAGCAAGACAAATGACACAATTTTCACTTTTAACTCACTTTTAACTATAAAATAAACATTTTGCAACCTATGTAGTAAGTATATATATAGTGAATAAAAACCTAATGTTAGATTTTAGTTTTATTTAAAAAAATATATATATATATATATATATATATATATATATATATATATATTGCAAACAATAATAATACTAAAACATTACTGTGAGTATATTATAAACATTGAAATTCCTGTTATACGTTGTGTTCAGTTTTAACTATAATAAAAAGAAAATGCATTTTGCATCTATAGGATGTAAAATGCATTTTCTTTTTATTATAGTTAAAACTGATATATATAAAGCCACTGGTTAAAACTGTATTTATAGCAAAAGCTAATGAATTATTAAACAATAATAGCAAGAAAATGATAAACCTTTTACTCTGAGATCACTTTTAACTGTAAAAAGTAAACATTTAGTGAACATATATAGTGAATAAAAAGCCAGAGGTTGATTTTACCGCAACAAATTATATACGTTTCTAGCAAAAATGAGTAAGTAATAGTAGTAATAATACAGAAAGAAAACACTAATGTGAATATTGAGAAAAAGAAATAGCGAACATTGAAATTCTTAAAAAATTTTTTTTAACTGTGAACGTTTCATCAACCCAATATAAAACAGATTTGTTGTGTTTAAATAAACATTTCCCATCATTAGCAATCATTAATAACCACAATACATAGACCGTAATAGAGCTTAATACTAATATATTAATAACTAATATATTTGATAATGCTGGACGCATGAGTTTTTGGGAAATATTCAAAAGAATTATTATTATTATTATTTTTATTATTATAACATTGAAAAAAATTCAACAAATTATTATCCTCCTCCACACAACTGACAGTGATATTCGCCAGTTCATTCCCATCAGCCACCTCTGATTTATAACTCCCAACCAGTTATCTGGTGCTTTCATCTCATTGGCACTCGGAGAGTTTAAAAAGCGCTATCCACCCTCTTCCACATACATGAGCTGACGCAGCCTCATCAGACTGACAAAGCCCAGGCCATTAGGCCATCGTTTGCGCCTGTTTTTTTTAACGTCTAGGTGTTTAGAAGCTCTGTAGAGACACGGTTTTAATCGCGTGTGTCACTTACAGTGCGGTAGTTAACGATTTCATAGCCCAACTGTCAGTCAGCTTTATTGGGCACTTAAGGCTTTTTGTCGGAGGCTATTGTTCTCAAAGCGGGGGGAATTGGGAGCGAAGAGGAGGTTTGCTATAATAAGGACTTTCCATCATCACCCGACACCACTCACTAACCTGCCCTGTAAATATTTTATACGGAGAGGGGCTGCAGCTGGCCACCGGCCAGAGCGCTTCACTCTTTCTCGCCCTCCTCCTCCTCCTCCTCCTGTCTTACTTCACTGTGCTTCTCTCAGAATTCATCAAAATTCTTTATGACCTTACTCCCCCCACCACCAACCCCCATCCCCATCAACCTCCTGTTTATAACCAATTACACACCCAGCAGCTCCACATCGATTTCTGCTTTCTGTACGTCTCTGATAAAATACCTTGGCCTTGGTTTCGACGTGTAATTAAACCGTCTTCTTGTGTTTGACCCCCAGGAGACTGGACCACAATGAGCTGACATCAATCCCCGAGTTTGGCAGCGCCTCGCCGGCCATCGTCACTCTCCATCTGTAAGCGAACACCTTCCGAGCCGTGTTCTCGCACACACACACACACACACACACACACACACACTAGCCCAAGCTCCAGGCCCTCTCTTAAAGATCTGTCCTTTATAGAAACTTTACACAGGATGGAACTCGATCTGCGCTGCGTCCTGTATCATGTTAATGTCTATAATCTATAATGTGATTCGGTGCTCGGTCATGAGGCTAACGTTTTGAGGAAGGAGTCTCCAGTGTCAGTGCTCGAAAACATGCACAAGGTGCATTCAGGCAGAAGGTGAGGAGGCTCGTGAGAGAAACGTAAAAAAAAAAAAACAGGAACCACCATTACACGCAGTCACGGACGGATGAGAACGCCGACTTGTCTTCTGCTAACAGATTTATGATCGTATCATAAAGCAACTGCTCTAAACAGGAAACTGACAACTTCTGCATCATCCAGTTGTTGATTATTTTCCGACAACAGAAGGCCCTGATGTGTTTTATGACCTCCGTCCAGAGTCATAATCATCTTAGACTTAGAAAATCTATAATCTATATCGCGTATAGAGAGTCGTGCGTATACAGCACTACAGTTCATGTCCTCATGTATCTCTAGCTCTATACAGTGGGTGTGTGTGAGAGTGTGTGTGTGCATCAATCGTTCCCGTATCACATTCCCTCTTTCTGTAATATATCTCCCCTGCCAATGTGTCATCCATTTGAGCAGTCAAATGATCCCTGTCCTGATTGCTCTCGGCTGTGCAGTCATGGTGTAACCTTATTGATTTACATTTATTCATCATTCTCTTTCAGAGAGAGAAAGAGAGAGAGAAAAAAAACAACCGAAAAAAAAAAAACTACTCGCACTGATTTGCTGACAGCGTGGATGAGCTCGAGCGTCTGAAATGCAGTTGTTTGACATTGGGTTTGTGTTACAGGTTGCGTGGGTTTTTGAGACTTTGCAGTCGCTCAGGTCCGGGATGGGATGCGAGCTCATCCTAAACACCCCCCTCCCCCTCACCCTCACCCCAACCCGGCCGGAGTTGCTTTTTTCGTCCTGGGTCGCGGCCTGTTGCCGTGAAGCGCCGGTGCATGCTGGGTAAAAAGTCTATCTTTACCGAGAGAAGGGCGGCAGCTGGGGCCGTCAGTCATACACACGGATTACTGTAAAGTGAATCAGAGGAAGGGGGCGGGAGGCGGTAGGGGTCATGCGTGATGTCATCAGACGCGCATGAAGAGGCGGATGGGAAAGAGATCGGAAGCAAGATGGCGGGCGGCCGAGGGCTGGAGTCACAGCGTGTTCAGTTTCTGTGTTGGAGCAGACCAGAGACTCTCTCTCTCTCTCTCTCTCTCGCTTACGTCCACCAGTATTTTAAAATTTAGTTTTTTTTCTCCACAATCTCAGCAGCTGTTTAACCTGCTGTTCAGTGCAGACTCAGAGCTCCAGGAGCAACAGGAACGCCCCCCGCTCTCATCCCTCACCATTACGTCCCCCTCGCTTTCTGTTTATTCAGGTGCAGCGGTGGAAGGAATGCTCTCTTATTCTGTCTCGTTCTCGGTCTCCGTCAGTCTTCTGCAGTCCTCTGGTTTAAAACAGTCGGCTCTGGGGTTGCGTGTGCGTGCGTGCGTGCGTGCGTGCGTGTGTGTCTTCGTGGGAAAGGCCCCAAATAGTCCGGGGATTAAATATAGTAACAAAAGCTCCTTATAATGAAGTTAAGGCGTAATAGTTATCCGTTCTTATTAGCGAGCAGATCAGCGGCAAGTAGCATCCGGGCAGCCTAGTTTAGATGAAGTTGAAGTTCGAACATTTTCAGTGAACAATCTCACTTTTAAGCTTTAACACACTCTGGAATGTGTGTGTAAGTGAGACTATATGATGCTGAGCGCCGCTACTCGGTAACTACTTCTTACAGTATGTACTGTATATTTTCCTCAAGTGTACTGGTTTGCGCTGCTTTTCTCCGGCCCTGGACGCGAACCCAACAACTCCAGATGTTGACCGAAAGACTCCGACCTTTCATGCTTTTCAAATGCGAAGGCGTTGGAAAACAAAGCGCCGATTCCCAGCCCCGAGCCGATTCTCACGGCTGCGAGAGAAACAAGAAGACCCAAATAGCCTACACGCGTATTCCCTTGGAGGGCCGGCTGTTATGGTAGCCGCGCCGCCGCGCTGTCACATTGACCGGCTGGGAACAACCTACCGAAAGAAAGAAGAAGAAAAAAAAAAAAGTCCATATTAAGAGAAAATTTCCTAATGTGCGGTTATTCATGTTTTCCATTTTAATATGATGTGTTCCGCGTCTAAATTTGGCCCTAAACAATCCCAGATGTTTTCATTTCACCTTTGGCCAATCAGTGTTGAAATGTTATTCCCACAAAACCTTATTAACTGCAGCAATCAAAAAAAAAAAAACTCATTCGATGACATTTTTTTTATTGCATCATTATCATTGACAGGACGCCAGACACGTTGTGTACGAAATTATTTTAATGACCCACAGGACACCGATTGGGTTCAGGGCCCATGTGTGTGTGTGTGTATGAGCTCAAGTTTGTGATGTCACAAAATAAACTCAGACCTGTGACAAATGATTACACGATGACGTAGACGTTTTCAGGTACACAGCGTGCATGCTAAGCCAAGTTATCTAGCCTGTATGGCTAAAAGTATTAAAATTGCTATTAAGATCTTATTATTATTGTTAATGTTAGCATTGTTATACTGTGTAATGACAAGTTCGTCTACTGTTCTGGAAATCATTGAGAGTAATTTCACAATGACCCCGGTTTCGTCATATTTCGCTCATAAAGGGTCGGACGTTTTCTGCATTTTTAATGCAGTCCTGAGGAAAACATTTCCAGCCTTCATGTTTGTTAAGCCACACGGTGACCTATGAATCACTCTAGCATTAAAAAATCATCTAAACTTAAGGCCTGAACCAGTGAGAAACAGGTGCAGATGATGAACAGATGATCCTGGTTTGTCTAATTCATTCATTCCTAATTCTCTAGAGATATAATCGTTCTGTTTTTGTTTTTTAAACAATTTTTAACACCCTAAATCGGACAAATATCAGAATCCACGTCAGCTTTTCTTTCTCTCCCCTCGTCGCCCATAAAACCTCTCAGTGTGCCAGTTTTTCTTCCGGGCCTGTGCATTACAGTTCACTTCCCAGGGCCATATCTCTTTCCCAGTGTATTAATTATGTGTCAGATATATTAACAGCGCACTCTTATCTCTCTCACAGGCACCATAATAAGATCAGCAGCGTGCAGGGCAGCCGTCTCCGAAACCTCACCCACCTGGAGACTCTGGACCTGAGTAATAATGACATCATCGATGTGAGAGAACACTGCTTCCCCCGCGGCCTCCGTGTCCGAGAGCTGTGAGTCAATCCTCCTGTCTCTCTCTCTCTCTCTCTACAGCATGATTCTTTCTTTTCCCATCCATTGACGTGTTTGCCAATGTCCTCCTTCTTCTTTTTTTTTGACATATTTTCTTGCACTTCGTTTTTTCATGTTCCTGACACCGCAAAACTGGAACATTCATCAGGCCGAGATGTCTGACTTTCTCCCGAACACGTCTGTTAAAGATCTCAGTCTTTCAAATCGTTTAATGAACCACCATCTAGTAATATTTAGGTTAAAGTCCTTTAAAAATTCGACACAGATGTGTGTGTGTTTTTTTTTTTCCATAAGTTTCTCTACAAGTAAATAGAGTGGATAGATAGATATATAGACAGATAGATAGACACAGAAACAGACAAATAGATAGATAGATAGACAGATAGACAGACAAACAGATCGATAGATAGACAGACAGACAGACAGACTAATAGATAGACAGACTGACAGACAGACAGACAGATAGATCAATAGATAGACAGATTGACAGACAGATGGATAGATAGACAGACACACAGATAGATAGATAGACAGACAGGCAGATAAATAGATAGATAGATAGACAAACAGACAGACACAGATAAACAGAGACAGATAGATAGACAGATCAATAGATAGACAGACAGACAGTTAGATCAATAGATAGACAGACTGACAGACAGACTGACAGATAGATAGATAGACAGACAGACAAACAGACAGACACAGATAAACAGATAGATAGACAGATAGACAGACAGATCAATAGATAGACAGACAGACAGACAGATAGATCAATAGATAGACAGACAGACAGATAGATCAATAGATAGACAGACTGACAGATAGACAGATAGATAGACAGACAGACAGACAAACAGACAGACACAGATAAACAGACAGACAGATAGATAGATAGACAGACAAACAGACAGATAGATAGTAATTATCAGTAAACAGTTGCACTGTGCATGTGTTGGGAAGTAACATTGTTGAAAATGATCAAAATTATTCACACATATAAAAAGGGGGGGGGAAATTACATAACTTCCAGATTTTTAGAAGTCTGAAAAATATCTAAGTTTCTTAGACATACAGTTAAGCATTTCAAACTAACATCCGTCCAAACTGTCGTTTTGGTCTAATCACCTCGGGGCACAAAATCCACACAGAATGTTTTGCGTGAGTCCCATCCAGAGTGTATTGTCATATCCTCACCCGGGACTCCCAGTCTCCTGATCCATCCTGATCAGGGTAAAGCATTTACTGAAGATTAGACTGTAATGTATGGAATCTCTCTCTCTCTCTCTCTCTCTCTCTCTCTCTCTCTCTGTGTCTCTCTCTCTCTCTCTCTCTCAGGTCGCTCAACGGTAATAAAATTGTACACCTGGAGTTTGGCGCGTTCAGGAACCTGAACGAAACTCTACAGGTCCTGAGGCTCAGCAGGAACCGGCTCACCCAGCTGCCTGTCAAAGGCCTCGAGCTTCCCAGACTAATGCAGCTGTGAGTATACACACACACACACACACACACACACACACATATACACACACGTATACACACGTACACACCTTAGACTGAACATGACCTGAATTCACCTGCATACATCAATCAACCGGGACCGATTTCCACACTAGACTTTTTGAGCTGCACGTCTATAAAATTTGTGTGGAACATGTGGATGAAATAAAATGGAAAACAAATTGTTACAACCAATTTAATTACAGCATTCATTCAGGTGTTAATAACCATACTGAGGTATGTGTGTGTGTGTGTGTGTGTGCATGGATAGTGGCCCCTTTTGATTAGCACTGCTCGGTATAGGATGCTCCATGCTAGTCGTTCCTGGCCCAGGAATCTGAAGTCTAAAGGATCTAAAACCTTTCCTGAAACCCTGATGCAGGAACTAAATCCCTCAAGAGAAAAAGACCTCATTGGAAAGTTCCTTAAAAATGTTTGCGCATTTCTAAGTTTCTACTTAAAATAATGGAAACATGCCTGAAGTCCCTGATTTCCTGATAACGTTCAATCTTTTTTTTTTTTTTTTTTTTTAAATTAAGGGATACAGTGAAAGTTCAACTTTAGTTCTTGAAAAACGTCCAAGGTTCTTGTGGTAGAAACCTATTCCTGAGGTTCTGTACACATTCCCGAGAACGCTTCTGCAATAAAATCCTTGAGTTTGTTCCTGAACTCTTGAAAAAAATTCCAAGGTTCTTGTGGTAAAACGTGTTCATAAAGTCCGGTAAAAGTTTCCCGAGTTTCTGAGAGCAATGAAGTTTGAGGATTAGTTCCCTAGTTGTTGAAAATGTGCCTGAAGTTTTTTAATTTTTTTTTTTACTTTAAACAATTAAACTGACACACTTTAGATCCTGAGGTCCGGTAGACGTGAGTGTTCAGGAATTTTCCATTATTATTAAAAAAAAAAAAAAAAGGGTTCCTGTGTATCTAGAAAGGGTTTCTCCAGGAAAGTTCTTGAAAACGTTCTCCAAGCTTCTAGGGGGAAAAAAAATCCTGAAACTGACTTAGTTCGTGAAAAACCTTTCTGAATTCTGATTCTTTCAGAAATGTCTGAAAATGGTGCTGGGCTCCCTGGAAATGTTTTCTGCTCTCACACACCTCACACCTGTGCCGATCATCCGAAGAGGGTGCCCTCACCTCCATTACACTCTCTCTCTCGGCATGCTTTGTTCTTTAGGCTCGGGGGTTACTGTATCTGGCATCTGCGTGTAGCAGGAGGGTGGAGAACACAAAGCCACCACCGGCATGTTTGTGTCTCGCTTTGCTCTCAGGCACTACACACACTTTAGTCCTTCACACCTGGGTGTTGTATCTGGTTCCTCAAAGCCAGAGCTTGTGTGCGTGTGTGTTTTGGAGGGATCGGTTGGTTCTAATGGAATGGTGACATGAGACGGAGGAGGATGAACACCTGCTAAAAGAATGTTAACTGGCTCCATGTCACTGCTGTCCTTTTGTTATGTGCTTGATATTTGTAGAGCAAATCACTGTTGATTTCTGATAAACTTTCACTGAAAGTTAATCACTGAATTCTGATTATTCAGAAATTAATTACTGCATTCAGATTGGAGAGATTTTTATTGATGTTTTCTGATTGGTTGAAAGTTAACCACTAAATTCTGGTTGGTCGTAAGTTAATTGATGAATTCTGATTGGTCAGAAATTTTGGTTGGTTAAAAGTTAATTACTGAAGGGCCTCCGAGTGGCGCAGTGGTAAAGTGCTCGCCCTATGATGCTGATACCGCTCACAGCCGGAGGCCTAGAGAGAGCTGATTGGCCCAGCTCTTTCACAGGGGAGGGGTGAGAGGTACTTAGTGCTCCCACATTAATCACGGCTCTACAGCCAATCAGGGGCGTCTGTGAGCTCGCGCACGCGGA
>JAQMYJ010000016.1:20035005-20057560 GCA_030014305.1 Clarias laeviceps | reverse complement strand
CTCCCGGCTGAATGGTAGTAGTAGCCTTAATGTGGGAGCCCCCTAGTGACGGGGAGGAATTGGCCACGACTAAAAAAAAGGGAGAAAATCGGGAAAAAAATCAAAAAAAAAAAAAAAAAAGTTAATCACTGAATTCTAATTAGTCAGAAATTAATCATTGCCTTCTGATTGGCCAGATGTTTATCGAACTTTGGTCAAAAGTTAATTGATGAATTCTGATTGGTCAAAAAGTTAAATGATGTAGACTGATTGGTTGAAAGTTGACCACTGACTTCTGATTGGCCAAGAAGTTAAATCACTGAATTCTGATTGGTCAGAAGTTAAAATCACTGAATTCTGATTGGCCAAGAAGTTAAAATCACTGAATTCTGATTGGCCAAGAAGTTAAAATCACTGAATTCTGATTAGTCAGACGTTCCTAACAAATTTTCTAGATCAGCGGTTCTGACAGTAGTGATCAGTAAAACTGTACCTTTTAACCAACTATTTTATCCCTCATTCAAGTAATGAAAATAAATAAGAGGCACTGCCAGAGCTCATTTTTTAAAAGTTTTTTGACTTTACTAGTGCACTGTTTACACACACACAATCTATAATATCCAATATTACACAACTTGGTGTTTTTATGTGTATAGAATCTACGAACATTTTTATTTACTAGACATTTAGGTCAGATTCCAGGCTTCACCCCGTTTCTCCGTGTGCGTTTCTGCAGGGACCTGAGCAGGAACCGGCTGCGCTTGATCGAAGGCCTGACCTTTCAGGGTCTCTCCAACCTGGAGGTGTTAAAGCTCCAGAGGAACAACATCAGCAAACTCACAGATGGAGCGTTCTTCGGCCTGGCGCGCATGAGAACCCTGTGAGTGCGCTGTGTTCTTTGATGTTGTTGGATACATTTACAGGACAGTGCTGGCAGAAATCAGGAATCAAACACTCAGTAACATAATTCAGTTCTGTTTATCTAGCAATTCTATGGGGGGGAAAAAAGTCCTGAATATTTATAGAGACCGGGGAAAAATTTGCATACTAAGTACATACAGTTTGGTTCGTTTTATGAACCGTTCTCGGTCTTGTTAATTAGGGTAATTTCATGTCTGGTATTTAATTATAACGAGGCTGAATTTGGATGAAAGCCAAGACGCGGTCTCGGCTTAGTAGTCCGAATCGTCATTAAATCTGGGAGACATTACCGAACTCTTAAGTTCAAACTCGCTGCCTTCAAGACGTTCACAAGCCAAGTGCAATTTGTGAAATTTCCCTTAATGCTAAATCATATTTAGAGCCATCCGTCTTAATTTCTCCGCTCTGACAGGTAAATTGCAGCCGGCTTAGTCGTTTAGCTGTAATAACCGAGCTCTGGTGTTTTTTCGCTCCCGCAGCCATTTGGACTATAACAGTCTGAAAGAGGTGAACAGTGGCTCTCTGTACGGCCTCCAGTCTTTGCTACACCTCCACTTGTCCAACAACTCCATCGCGAGCTTCAACCCCGAGGGATGGCGCTTCTGCGAGAGGCTGCGAGAGCTGTAAGCTTTTTTTATTATTATAATTTTTTTTTTCTCTTTCACGTCAATGCCTTATATATTGATACAAATGCAGTCAATACAAAGTCAAAAGAAAGCCGGTTTTAATAATGAGGTTTGGGGCATTTCTTGTAGGCATCTGGGCCATAACAACTTGACGAAGCTGGCCGAGGGCAGTTTTGTTAAGCTAGCCAGCTTACAGACTCTTCAGCTGAGCCACAACTCCATCAGCTACATTGCAGAGGGAGCCTTCAGAGGTCTCAGCTCCTTACGCTTACTGTAAGTGCAAAACGTCACGGACATTTTATGAATGATTTATGTTACACACATCGAGTAGCGTTGAGTCTTGGTGTTCTTTCGTACCATGGCTTTGAAAAAGGTTGTAAAATTTGGTGGTGGGGGGGGGGAATAACCCAGACCATGTGACCACCAACAAGCATTAAGACAACCAGACGTCTCGGTATTATTTCATAGATTGAACTGTCGCACTACTGATTCCTGCAGTCATCCGAAAACATGAGGATTACAAGTGTGTTTGTTTAAGGGGCGTGGCTTTTTAGTGAACTCACTGTACTTGTTTGGAGTTCGGATTAGCCTTTAAATTCGTACACACCTACACTCAAAACACGTCTCTGATGCGACTCTAGATAGATGAGGCTTTCGTGTAGATCTGGGCTGTCCTGTTTTTTTTGTTTTCTTTTCTTAAAGGTACTAAATCTCGAATGACAGCTATGGCTTCGAAAGCGGTTCTTTTGCATGGACGTGTTGGGAAAAGCTGCCATTTGGGTTTTGTTTCTTTTCATGAAAAGCTCTTTTCTTTACTGTTCTTTCGTCTTTGTTGGCTCGTTGGTTCCCACCGGGCTTCCTGGGTGCACGGGCTCCCTGTGCCAGGCATCTCAGGAGAGCCAGGCACTTTTTTTTTTTTTTAAGCTTGGTTAAAAAAAATATAAGGGTCGTGCACACACAAACACACACACTTATCCTCTACTGTTTCTTGTGTTGTGTACTATTATTTGTTCTTGTTATGTCTCTCTCTCTCTCTCTCTCTCTCGCTCAAAGAATTACGCCTTTGCATGAAGGCTTTCTCTCTCAGTAGGGTGCCAGACCTTGGCCTTAGCGCTCCTTTTTACGTCTGATGGCTAAACCATGGGGGGAAGGGGGCTCCTCGTGTGGGAATGAGAGGGTCTCTGTTTGACCCCCACCTCTTCTTTCTTCTCGTCCTTTTCTTCTGTCCGTTCTCCCCGTCCGTCTCGCTTCATTGCTCCCTCATCCCGCGGCTTGTCCTCCTGTTTGATGTGCTAATCTTTCTACCTCTCTGCGCCTCCGCTGAGAGTTTTCTGTGGGGTTAATATGTGCGCTTTGCGACTCTGCTCTGCTCAGCCATCCTGCTTGTTCTTCCTTTCTTTCTCCATCTTTTTATCTCAGTACTGTTTGACAAGACAGTTCTAATCTAATCATGGCTTTAGTGTCCGGCGCTGAAAGGGAGCAGGGCAAGCTTTAATTGGGAATGTGGCGGGTCAGAGAGAGAGAGAGAGAGAGAGGAAGGAGCGGGGGCGGGGGGGGGGGGACCGGAGGCCCTGGGCACCTCCATTAACGACCCACCGTTCATTTAGGACCATCCAGCCAGAAAGAAAAGGAAACTGGCAGCCAAGGCAGAATGAAAGAGAAACAGAGCCAAGGTTGTGTGAAAGAGGGAGCTGTCAAAAAATCGCAATGGAGGTTTAGAGGAGCGGGTTTGAAAGAGTGGCGCACATACACACAAAGCAGGTCTCGAAAGGGAATTATTCCAGATTCCCTCCCCCCCGCACTTTTCGTTTAAATGCTTAAAACTGAAGTTCGGAGGAGCGTGAGTTCAGCTAGCATGTGAGCTCTCTGGAGCAACACCGCAATGATACGAGGGAACTTGTATCCCGACGCTGGCGCGGTCACAACTTGCCCACTCTGTCTGGCATGATCCTGCCAACAGTTTCATGGTGCTGAAAGATTCTGAGGCCTCTGTGTTTGTGTGTGTGTCAGTAGCTTTCAGCTGTCATGCATTATGCATGCGTTAGCCTGTGCATGGCTGTTTTCCGCAGCTTCATGCTTCACAAAGGAAAGAATGTGTTTGGCTGGCAGAGAGAGAGAGAGAGAGACTGAAAGTGCTCAAGGGTGGGGGTAAAGGGAGAAAGCTGGAGGGAAAGAGCTCTTCAGACCAGGTGTGTTCAACCTGTGACTCTCAACCATATGCCTGCCAAAGTGAACTGAGCCAGGGCCAAGACTGCTTCACTCACTCTCACTTCACACTCACTCACTCTTTCTTTCTCTGTCTGTCTATAGGGAACTCGACCACAATGACATTTCTGGAACAATCGAGGACACCAGCGGTGCCTTTGCCGGCCTGAAGAAACTCCGGAAGCTGTGAGTCTTTTTTCCCCATCCTCCTCCATCCCTCTTTTCTCTCCTCTCTCACTCTCTCCATCCCTCATCTGGCCAAATAACTGGAACATGCCGGGTGAACCTCAAGCCCTCTCTCCATGATCAAAACCAGACAGCTTGGGATTACTTCACTTTTTTTGGGCTGAGTCACTGTAGATCCGTTTCAGGAGAGATTTGCGAGTTCGATCGGACAGACACTAGGAGATCGTTGAGCATAGGTTGAGTGCCAAAGGTTCCTGTGTAACACGGGGAAGCTGCATGAGCAAATTTTTTAGATTTGGGTATAGCTGTTGCAGCCGGTTTGCGCCAGAAGGGAAATCAGCAGACGATTAGACGAGGCAACAAGATGAGATCGGAGCATTTGTTCCATGTTGAGCTGAAAGTTCCATCATGGTAGAAAAACAACCAGAACTTCACTGATTTTGTTGACTCAGGTCCTTGTTTTGTATGTGCAAGTTTAAAATCTCTAAACTCTCCTCCGATCTCACCTTGATCTCTTTAACGCCTGGATGGAATTCGACAAGACATCCCATTATTAGTATTTATAGATTTTTTTTTTATGGTAACAGGGCTTGCTTGTTCTGGGCTTGCTCTGAGTATCTTTTATGGTCTTTTAACTGGTGTCCTGCCCTCACTCTTCAATCTATCACATCCTTTGAGTGACGCTTCCATTGCTCAAGTGCCCAAGGATCAAAGGTAGTTTGATATTTTGAAAACTCAAAAGATCAAAGAGGTGTTGCATCATTAATCTAAGCTAAGTTAACCTAAACTCTTTATAAACTTGGTATCATGTGACTGCAGCATCCATGAGGCACTTAAGTCTGATGATTCGTAGGGTTACGCCCAATTGATTTTCCTACCGTGCTCAAGATCGATTGATGCCCACTCCCCCACTGGCCAACGATTGTGTTCCCACTGATCAAAATGAACCAGACTTTGGGGTCAACTGTGCTCAGAAACGATCCCGGCATCCTAATGTGAAAACGCCCTTAGTGTTGGGCAACTTCTTTAGAACAAAGCGTCCTTGTGCTGGGCTTCTCAGGATCTTCTCTGTGGTGAATCTGTGACCCATGGGGCTTTTATCCACTCTCCTAAGTCCCACACCTTTAAGCAGCAAGACACTGACATTGGTTAAGTTCCAAAGAGATTTGTTCAAGACCGGTACTCATAGGATCTGATAGTATTTTTAGTAAAAGCTTGCTATCTAACAGAGCATGTATCATCAGTAATTTGAGCTATGTGACCAAGAGAACAATGTCACATCCAAGCAGAACTTCTTTCTAAACTTGTTGTCACATGCCCTGCACTCATCAGCATGACCAGAAGCTAAACCTGCAGTCCTATATCTTTTCACTGCACAGTAGAAGCATGGCGTAACATCTTACAGTGGCTACCGTGGTCTCTCCATGCTTTGGATGAGAAAGTTTGGATACTAAGAGTGGATTCGGATGGACAGTAGTAGTTGGAGGGACTTCTAAGAAGGTTTTCTGTGGCAAATTGCGCGAGCTCCATCTAGTCCCTGCAGTCGTGCCAATTAATCCCGAGGGTGTGAAATGATAAGGTGAAGAGGCATCTGGCCTCATCAAACACCACGTTCGCCCCCTGCCCTGCTCCTTTCATCCCAGTGATACGCAGCCGGGATAAAATCCCACTACAGTCACTAGGTTCCTGCCGGAGAGGCCATTGAGCCGGCCTGGGAACGAGAGTGAGGATGATGGAACGAAACATCAAAGGGCCTTCCGCCTGCTTTGTGCCTGTGGACATTCCCATAGAGCGATGCGGATGAGAGACGGGTGCGTAGTTTTATCAACCGAGTGGATTCTTCGTTGACGCTTTGTTCCCGTCTTTCGTCCTTGCACATTGATGTGACTGAGAAAAAACCCACCATCCCTTTATTTGCTTTCACACTTCCATGAAGTTCATTGATCACCCTTTGGGCAGATTACGATTTTAATCCTTTTTATCATGCGTGGATCACTTGAGGTTTAAATGCAGATCAACTCTGCTTTCATTATTCAATTTTAGTTTAGAATTTTTTTTTTTTTTGGTGTTCTCTACATAATACCATATTTTTTCCAGGCGGTGCAGATGTGTCTTATTTTACTAGCTACTAAATACTCATGCAGCGCAAATTAAAGATGCAAAAAGGGACAAGAACTGAAGGCAGGCATTAAGGATGAAGCTGGGAAAAAATAAAGCTCAGTCTAAGCACAAGCGCAAAGTAACGAAAGATCAGTACAGATGTTCAGGGCAAGGCAGAAGCAGCGTTAAAGCAGCCTAGCGTGGAGGTTTAGGACGAGGACACAGAATAATCTGGGTGGCTGCCCTGGTGATTAGCGGCCAAAGGAGATGAGGGGAAAGTGATGTCTCTTTCTGTTAGGAGTTTACAGTTCCTGTCTCGCTGTCACATACATTGTCATAGATCACACACACATACACGCACACACTCAGCCTGATGACAGACATTACAGAGTGCCTTAGTCTCAGTCTGGAGGACAGACCAAGTAAAGGATTGTGCACTACTTGCATAGCCAGAATTCAAACAATAGCATCCAGCCTGCCAACACCACAATCGTACAGAACGGGGCCAAGATTCTGGAAGCATGACCACCAGTTAGCCTGAAACTACTTAGCACTTCTTGTTGGGAATTGTCACACAGCGCATCGAAACGTGTAGCTTAGTGTTTTTAGTTCTGTTTGACCAACTTGTCTTTGTTGAAACCGGCGAGACGACCGAAAACGGTGATGACATGCAATTCTCATTTGACAGACTGATGGTAAAGCAGATTACTGAAACAAACGGCTATTAAAGTTCATCCACCATAAAATGACAAAAAAAAAAATCTTGAATTCAACCCCATGCTGAATGAAATAGAAACCAGTCAGCAATAAGCAGGTACCAGACCCGACTCGAGCAGGTACCCAAGAAATTCCTGGGGGTCCTCAAATCTTGTGTATCACGACCAAGCGGGATTAACCTCTTAGAAGGTCGCCAGCAGCTTGTTTAGCATTTGATAGCCAACCCGTGACAAGGCGGCTTACTAATCTATAAGCTTCCGACTTGCTCCCTTCTCTGTCTGAGGCCTCTTTTCATGGGCTCGCTCCTGCCCTGTCATCACCGCTACATTCTAATAAAGATAAAAGTGAGCTTTGAAGGACATTGTGGGAACCCCATTCTCTCATCCTCTTCCTAATCTCTGCACAGTTTGAATTTCCAGTGTCTTATCAGATTAAGCTCCACTAATTGTGCTTTCTCTCCCTCTCTATGACATTTGATTTATTAAACGTTTCCCTGTTTTTTTTTTGTTTGTTTGTTTTTCTCCCCGTTATCCCATCTCTTGCAAACGCAGGACGCTGTTCGGAAACAAGATCAAGTCGGTGGCCAAGAAAGCCTTCTCAGGCCTGGAAGCCCTGGAGCACCTGTAAGTATCCCAGAAAGCATTGCGGCCACTGGTGCACTCTGCCAAAAACAGATGCTTGAGAGGGCTGCTAGCAATTTAATAGCGTCTTTGTAAAATGAGAAGAGCGAGGCTGTATGTTTTTTTTTTTTTTTTCCTTTCCCTTCCTTGCTCGCTCAGCCAGCTGCTCGGAGTATCGCTCCAGCCAGCTTCAGCCTTTTCACCTTTTTTCGCAAGACGAACATTTTGTCAAAGAAATGGAATTTAGTCTCAGGGAATCAGCTTGAGGGTATAAAGGTACAATGAAATATGCTGGTCTCTTTTTTGCGAGGCCTAAAGTAAACTTTTGTACAGACAAAACCTGGCGTACATGTGTATACAAGACAGATAGAATCTGTATGTGTGTGATATACTGTGTGTATACACAATGTGTGCATTGGGGACACTCCAAAATCATCTCTGTCGCATCTGAACAGAAACCTTGGCGGAAATGCCATCCTCTCCATTCTACCAGACGCCTTCAACAATATGAAGAACCTCCGCACGCTGTGAGTCTTAGATCAGTTCATAAAATACAAATGGCACAAGCATATGTTATTAGGTGACGAAACCATGTCTTTATTCTCGGTTTCCTTAAAAAAATCTCTCTTTGTGTCTCCAGCGAGATCTCGAGTGACAGATTCCTGTGCGATTGCCAGCTGCACTGGTTTCCTGACTGGGTGGTGGCGCGAGAGCTCCAGTCTGGCGTCCACGCCATGTGCGCACACCCCGAGAGCCTGAATGGAACCAGCATCTTCCAGGCTCCAGCACAGAGCTTCGTTTGTGGTGGGCATCGAGCAATACAAGTTCTGTTGTATTTTGTATTCCTGTCCTGATGGACTGTGTGTTAGGTTTGGGATTGGACCAGTCTCTACAGGAGAGTTTGATCTGACATTTGATTCGACGTTCATGGAGATATAGGACGGATTGTTTAAAATATAGCTTGTTTGTTTACAACTAAAGGGGGACGACTTTCAATGCCACTTAAATCTTTTCCCTCTTTTCTCCCCGACAGAAGACCTGCCCAAACCTCAGATCACGGTTCACCCGACACCCACAGCCGGTGTGTTGGGAAAAGACGTGCGTTTAACGTGCATGGCGGTCAGCAGCAGCAGCTCGCCCATGACCTTCACGTGGCGGAAAGACCAGGAGCCGCTGCCTCATGCCCACGTGGAGAACTTCGCCCACTCCTCCTCCAGAGACGGAGCAGGCATCATGGAGTACACGACCGTCCTCCATCTGCGCAACGTCAAGTTCGAGGACGAGGGTCGCTACCAGTGCGTCATCTCCAATCACTTCGGCTCCACCTACTCCAACAAGGCACGCCTTAGCATTAGCGGTAGGTTTTATTTTACATATGCTAGAAATACTGTATATAACCTTTACTCATTGATTAGGTGCTAATTTACTATTAAGGTAACGGGATTAGGGACGGGAATCAACAGAGAGGACCCGCTACAATATCATCACGATACCCAAGCGCGGATTCGATACGCATTGCAACTTATAACTTTTTTTTTCGCAAATTGTTTCATTATTCTAATCAAACTTCGCAAATTATTAGAAAAATGTGTGCTGTCTGAAAAAGTGTGAACCGTTTAGAGTGCACCACCTGTAGGATTCTAGAGGAACTGCAACATTTTACCACCTCGAATGTAAAAATATAGAAATAATTTTTTTTAATCAGTGTGGCGGCGATACACGGATCATTGAGACATCTTTGAATCTTTTTTTTTCTTGTTTCTGGCATATTAAACACTGGACAAGAACAACAAAACATCAGTCGCTGAATTAATGAACAGCTTCTCCAATCCATACAGCTGTAACCTTTCCTGCTGGACGACTAGCCAAAAAAAGCACAAGCCCAGGTTTTTCTGCTGCTGTTATAGGTACCTGTAGTTCTGGTGCGGAAAATATCTCAAAGTGAAACAAAACATAAATGCTCCTTTTTTGCTCTTTTTTTTTAAACCACATGTTTACCATCCTGATAGCATTTACCTTCAGGGCTTATTTGATAAATTAAGGAGCTGACCAGGACTTATTCAGGTTCAGGACAGAAATGTGATTAGTCGCCCCACCGTTTCTTTCTCCGTCTTTCCTGACCTGCTCCGTCCGAGCACATTTGGAACAAATCGATTTAGCGGCAATGCTGGCGCAGACGGTGACTCCATTACACAGCCTATCAGCCAGACCAGAAGAGGCAAATTGATTGTATTTGCAAATTCTATTCTGTTTATTTATTTATTTCATGGTTTTATGTCTAATCCAGCTGAATTAGTTGGTGTTTATACTTGACCATGGCTAATCTGCTGCTTTTTTTTCTCCCCCATCCACCCACCCACACACAAATTCACAAACAGTGTTGCCTTCCTTTGTGAAAACCCCACGTGACCTCACCATCCGGGCTGGTGCGAAGGCTCGTCTGGAGTGTGCTGCGAAAGGTTATCCACCTCCGCAAGTTGCTTGGCAGAAAGACGGAGGCACGGATTTCCCGGCAGCCCGCGAGCGGCGCATGGAGGTGATGCCCGACGACGACGTGTTCTTCATAATGCATGTGAAGCCAGAGGACATGGGCGTGTACAGCTGCACGGCCAAAAACACAGCAGGAATGATCTCCGCCAACGTCACGCTCACAGTGCTGGGTAAGACTTTGGGTTTAAACTGAAGAGTTCTTTAGGGTTTAGACGAAGAAAGAAGTTCAGACACTGACAGAATCAGTTAAGAAACAGTTAAAAGCCCTGTCGGGTTTAGGTTATACATCCAAGCAAGAGTCATCTGGGGTTTCTAACACTGCTGGGATTTGGCAAACCCCTGATCCACTCCACTGCATAAAAGAATGTTTTCAGCTTTGGTCTAGCTGGTGCAGCTGTGGCTTTGTTTCTAGGGTCAGAGGTCAAAGAGCACAGAGGAGGTTAAAGAGAGGCTCAGGGACATGATAGAGGGCTTAGACAGTGGGATATGAGAGCTTTTCCCAAAGTCTGTGGTTACAAGTACAGAACAGGATGTTGGACGCACAGACTAATCCCCGCCTTACACAACTACCTGCAGGAAACACAGGCCACACTCGGACACAAAGCCAGATCAGATACTACACTTGGACGATTTATGGTCTAATCTTTTCTTTGGAAAATAATCACAAGGCAACGGGCATTTGTTGCTCTAAATTCAAACCACAATTGTGTATTTATTAAGCAATGGTTGTAGCAGGGTAGCATATTGGGATTTCCGTGTACATATTAAGCGCAAAAAACAATGCCATCTTTTGTAGGCACAGACTGCATGCAGCTCAGAACCTTCTGGGTTCAAAGACGCATGCAGTCCATCCGAGGAACTAGGGCCAGTTTTAGTTGGCATGGATTATAGTTATAGTCCTGTTTAGCAAGAACTTTTCTCAGCACGAGAAACTCCTGAGGTGAAGCTTCCCTTACTGAATGTTACCTGTTGGTCAGTCTTGCTTAACGTTTACTGCTTTTCGGTTGAATGAAAATCTTACCCGTGTCCTCCGGTCTCCCATCAGAAATGCCCCACTTGCTGCAGGGGATGGACGACCGGAGTGTGGCGCTAGGCGAGGCGGTCGCGCTCCAGTGTAAAGCCATAGGTAGCCCTCCTCCTCGTATCACGTGGCTGCACGGCGGTGAGCCGCTGCAACCTAGCGACCGCCACCACTTCACCCATGCCAACCAGCTCCTCGTGATCAGCAGCACCACGCTGGAGGACGCCGGTCGCTACACGTGCGTCATGTCAAACCCTCTGGGCACCGAGCGTGCCCAGTCCAGCCTGACCGTCATCCCGCGTCCTGGTGCCAGTTGCCACTTGAACGCCAGCTCGGGGGCGGTCACCATAGGCATTGTCGTGATCGCCGTGGTGACGAGCGTCGTGGTAACCTCTTTGGTGTGGGTGTGCATCATCTACCAGACGAGGAAGAAGAGCGAGGAGTGCAGCGTCAACACCGGTGCGTGATAAACCACTTCACGAGTAGACATTCTAGATGTCCGTCTTTTGAGGGGTAAAGACTCGAGGGCTGAAGTTTTTCCTTTTCGTTTTTTTTCTCTCCTCCAGATGAGACCATCGTTCCTCCTGATGTCCCAAGCTACCTGTCCTCACAAGGGACGCTGTCCGAGAGGCAGGACGTGTGCATAAGAGTGGAGTCCAGCGGAGGATCCCAGCCAAGCGGCCACACGCACAGTAACGGTACGCCTTCTTTACCGCAGCGTAGGGTGGTTAGAGGTTTAATTTAGGGGCTTCCTTCTATTCTAACAAACATGTTTCTTTCTCTCACTCGTCACTTTTCAGGTGGGTTTGACGTCCCAGTCCTGTGTACTGACTGCATGGAAAACGGTTACTCCAGGCCACCAGACTACTTCTGCCAGGGCATCGTGCCCCCTCCAGGCATGGAGTACCAACAGATTCCGCAGACGTCGACCTTCGCTGGCCACAAGGCACCCGAGGGACAATGTAACGGCACTCCGAACGGCGTCAGGAAGGAGGCGACGCCGACGTCGCACAAGAAACACGGCGATAGAAAAGGTGAGGGCGGCGAGAGAGGGGAAAAACGACTGGCAAAGCCTCGTTGCCCAATATCCGCCTGTCATACTTTAACTGGGATTGATTCATTGTGTTCCGCCCACAAGCGGAATTCTCGCCGTCCATCATCTCCCGATGAAGGAACTCTCTGTTCTGACATCAGATTGATTTAATGATTTAGTTTGGCTTGGTTTTTCTTAACACAGAGAGCATGAATGGTACATTCCATGGCCTCAGGGCTGAACGAGGGAACAGGACAGGCTATGGTGCAGATGCGCTGTATTTTTAATCGGTGCAAAAGTGGTTTATATTGGTGTAGTGTAATATGTTAAAATTTTAACTTAGGAGTACCAGAATTGAGGGTAGAACAAACAAACTCTGGCATAAATGAAATCTTTTGATAATTACCAATTAGCCACATCTTGTATCGTGGTGGTGGTGTAGTGGTTAGCACTGTTGCCTTGCACCTCCAGGGTCCGGGTTCGATTCCCGGCCAAGCTCGATTCCCGTCTCTGTGTGCATGGAGTTTGCATGTTCTCCCTGTGCTTGGTGGGTTTCCTCTGTGTACTCCGGTTTCCTCCCACAGTCCAAAGACATGCAGATTAGGCTAATTGGTGTTCCCAAATTGCCCGTAGTGAGTGTGTGTGTGTGTGTGTGCCCTGCGATGGATTGGCACCCTGTCCAGGGTGTACCCTGCCTCGTGCCCTAAGTCTCCTGGGATAGGCTCCAGGTCCCCGCGACCCTGAATACAGGATAAAGCGGTGTAGAAGATGAGTGAGTGAGTATCGTGCCCACAAAACCAACATTAATCTAATTATAAAAGTTTCCCTCAAGCTTTAACGATCTCTCTGCAGATAGATTACTGATTACCGACTACTGCTTCAATTGATCTTTTTTTTCCCCCCGCCTCAGGATCCGTGGCCAGCAGGACAGGAACCTCGTCTCCGAGCGAGAGCCAGCATCGACCTATAAAGCCGAGCTCCACTTCTTCTGCCTGCACGGACGCTGAGCTCACAAAGACTCTCTTACCCAACGGCCACACGCACTCGAGCGAGACCGCCCCCCTCAGGCGGGCTAGTGACTAGCACCTCGCGGAGTACCAAGCGAAAAGAAAAAAACTTTCGTATTTGCTATTGTTGTATCCTGTTTGCACTGTGAACTGCTACCTCACACTGAGGGGCGCACGTGGAGCTCGTCCCGCGTCCGATCGCGGAGTCTAGTCGTCCGGGTTTGAAGGCGAAGCTTGAACAAGGGGCCGTCCGTGCCCCGGTCCGAGCGTTACACCTGTACATAGTGTTTTAAATCCTCCTAAGGGAGGCTTCGTTCACCGCTGCAAAATTATTAAAAAATAATAATAATGTGACTTGCATTTGAAGCATGTTAATGTAGGGAGAATATTGTATGATACAACAGAGTGCTATAATGTTGGACTTTAAATTGTACATAAGAGTTTTCCTATATATATATATATATAGATATATCTATATCTATATCTATATTATTATTATATAACTTTTACAGAGGAGTATTTGAATCTATTCTGTGCATGGTCCGATCAGAGTGATGCTATTTTTCCCTGTCTTTTTATAAACCTCCCAGCCCCCGGTGCCTTACAGCATGAACAAAGAGTCTGTCGTCCGTGTCTCAGGAGCCGAGACTCTTTCTACTTTGGCAAAACGGAAACGTTTTCCCCGCACTTGAATCTGAGATAAACGCTACAATCTTCAGCTACGGCCTTAACGATGCAGTTTGCTGGTGACACTGTTTAGGCGCAGTATGGTACGATACGATAAGCTCAAGGACGAGGAAGTGGGGGGAGGGTAGACGAAACGCAAATCGGCACTTTGGTAGGAATAAGATGAAATCTGACAGAAATTTAACTGCGTGTTACATAGGAAGGTTTCGTACGTTTTCCACTAGGGTTAAATACAGAAACGTTTAAGCAGCCGGTTTCACCATTCCGGCAGGTGAGACCTACTGACTGTGGAGGATAAAACTGTGATTTTATTTTATTTTTTTATCATCGTTTGCACAGCCTTAAATTTTAGGAGGTACGGTGGGGAAAAAAGGAAATATTCAGCTCTTCCGTTTGATAAAGGTACACCAAATGCTAGCAGTAACAGCCGGTCGTCTGTCTAAACTGTACAGTTCTGGTTTAATTTAAATTAATAAAATTTTTGATTCTGGACACCTCTGAGAAAATAAAAGTACCTAAATCATTGGGGAAAGAAAAAACACAAAACACAAAACACAACACACTGTGAGAAATATCTTAGCGCATGACAAAAGGGATAAAGATAAACATTACTTATACGAGGAAAGGGCATCATTATCTGTCTTAGCCGGTGTTTCAATGTCTACACACAGGGAACGGCCAGTATCTACAGTAAACACCATTAGATAATGCTACGTCAACGTTACTAAACGCCTCATTAGCTAATGCTAACTCTAGCCTCTTTAAACCAAATAACAGGTACTGAGCAAATAACTGAAACCTCTGAGGCTTTTTAAGCCTACGCATTTTACTTGTTTTTTTGTTTATTTTCTACAGAAACCAAACTTTGTTTTCTGTGTCAAAGCTAGTTAGCGCTCTAGGTTACAGCATGTCTGTCACTCTGTTACCCGACTAACTAGTCTAGTCTACAAAGCTACAGTAGCGTTTCACTAACCAGCTAACTCAGAACGAAAAGGTTTTACCGTAGCTCGTGTGGCGTAGCTGACTTCTTGACCTCCCTTTTTTTTTTCCGGATTAATTTATTGAACGACTGTACATTTGCAGTGCTGAGAATGTTGACGCGTGGCAAGTTGACATGTCTATTAAAATCACAGTCTTGCTCTTTGACTTCTGTCGTCTTTGTTCTCTCCATCGAGTTTATTAATAAATTACATTGCTTTTTTTTTTTTTTTTAAAAAAGGTTTTTAAAACAGCATAAATAAATGGAAATATGGTAAAAGAAAAGGAAAAAAGCAGGGGTTTTAATCTGTGATAAAGCACATGTGAGGATGATGAAAAAATAATCAACAACAAGCTGTCGCATTGCAGAGTTATTGTTAACACACCAACACATCACATCGCCTTTTATTCCTCTTATACACACAGCACTAACAATTATTTTATTTATGTAATTAAGAAAGGCACAATTTTTACATTTATTGTTGTTATAAATTCACACTTTATAAATCAACATTTTATTTAATTTAGAAGCAATGTAGTATATAATATAGTATATTACGCTTTCAGCTATTTTTAGTCCCTGAGTAATATTCAATTAAGCAATATTGCATTAGAAAGAGCACCTATATAGTGAGTATTCCCAATACTCTGAATTTGTTTAATTCAGATCAGATTTGCATGTCATGAAGGTTCACATTCATAATTACTTAAGTGACTTTAATGTGGATGCATCTCCACTGAAACGACACGTATGCACACATCGATCGTGGCGTCTGGGTTAAAAAAAACCTTGTGCATCCACTCATTCATTTCAAACAATGGATGCTATTTTAACGAAAGTATGCTTGAGGTTTTGCTCTGAAAGACAGAAAGCAGATAATCAATCATATTTGTTGAGGTCCAGTAGAGGAAGGAAGGACGACGCCTCGCTTTAGCTGTTTTAGCAGATGTTGCTTGCACTGGGTGAAATCTCCACGCTGCAGGTGCTGACTGATGACATCAGCGAGTGCAAAAGGTCGCATGAATTCCAATCTGAATGTTCTCATTCCCAAGTCACATGACCACATATTGGATATGTATCTAATCTTGGACCACATATAAAAAAGTGACTGATCTGCAAACATCAGATTTTTGTGTTCAAGCAGCCCTAAACAATAACACTGATTTTTTTTTTCATCTGAAATACATCATATTTTTGTGTTTTCAGACAGCCCCTAAATAATAATAAAAAAAAATTTGATCTGTGAAACATCAGATTTTTGCATTCTGACAGCCATAAATGATGATAATACAGTATTAATAATAATAATAATAATAAAATTAGATCTGAAAAGCATCAGATTTTTGCATTCTGACAGCCATAAATAATAATAATAATAATAATAATAATGATGATAAATTAGATCTGAGAAACATCAGATTTTTGTGTTCAGACAGCCCTAAAAAACATGCTCATCACTTTGACACTTTTTAATACTAAGATATAAATATACTAATCCCCGGTCGACAACTGATATTCTTTTTGATTCATTCAGTTTTTAAAAAAAGGAGGCACTAAAGTTTCCCTTTTTTTTTTTTTTTTTTTTTTAAACCATCTAAAAATTGTACAAAAGTTTTGGACAAAGTTTGAACACAGTCTTTGTTACAGTCTACAAATTACAGTACCAGGCACCGGAAGCTCAGAACTTAAAGATGTCCTTGTGACTAAAAGGACAATTCGAGGTTCTTAAGCTCTTGAACGTCTCAGCTTGTTGCTTGGGTTCGTTTCTGCAAAGTAGCCGAGCTCTTTAAACGAGCAAATATTAAGCTTGACCTTAGTTCCGTTGCAATGAGAACATTAGCCCTCTATCAGGATTTAACATTGGTCAATATTTAAACTGAACTAACGTGCACTCAGATACAGTTCACTAATGCTTTGTTTGCTAGAACGGGCTATGATCAAACAAGTAATGCCACTAAAGTATGCTACGGCTGTTGATAATTCCGGTTAGCAAATGTTTGCATTATTATCGCTTTTTCCTATTTATTTTGCATGGTTGAGTTTTTTTTATTTTTTTTTTATGAATGCACTGTTCGCACAGAGAAACATACACCTCCTGTACAGTCATCACATGACAACATGTACGTATAATATTCCATTTTACAACATGACTCATGAAGATTAAATCCTATGCTGACGTTTACACCTGTAGACTCCATGGCTTCACCGCTTGTCTTTTTCTACCTCATAAAGTTATCAAAATGTCCAGGAGCTACAGCACGCTATCCGTATTGTTTCACCGATGCTCTCGTAAATCACTCCTGGTCTTTATGTTCACTGCTAAGAAGTCTAGACTCAAGACTTGCTTGGTCTTAGTTGTAAACTGAGCAGCTTCCGTACGTCCCTTGCGATTTCGAAGTCAGGATTATTATCTGCTACATACTCTATACCGCTACCGCTTAAAAGTTTGCGATCAATTTTATTGTTTTCCAAGGAAAATTAGTCTGAATAGAAAATGTAGAAAAAGAACAAGACATGCTGACATTGTCAGAGTTAGAAATAATGATTTTGATGGAAATGATGAATGTGTTGTCTTCAAACTTTGCCTTCATCAAAAAGAAACACCTTTTGCAGCAATTACAGCCTGGCAGACTATAGGCATTCTGACTGTTCAAGATAATCTGATGAGATTTCACCCCACGCTTCCTGGAGCATCTCCCGCAAGATGGATCAGCCTGATGGATCAGCCTGATGGAGTCTTCTTCTGTACCATACGGTTCCTCTGTACCACAACAGCTCAATAGGGTTCAGATCTGGAGACTGTGCTGGCAGTCATGTGTTTTTCTTTGGAAAACAAAGAAATTTGCAAGTGATCCCATCCAAGAATAGTTTGATGCCTTTTCCAACACGATGGAGCACCTCGCCATGAGGCAAAAGTGATAACTAAGTGGCTCGGGGAACAAAACATTGAAATTTTGGGTCCATGGCCAGGAAACTCCCCAGACTCTAATCCCATTGGTCGATCCTCAAGCATTGATTATGTAAGAACGGGCTGCCATCGGTTAGGATGTGGAACAGAAGTTGAATGACAGGATGCCAGGGTGAATTGCAGAGGTCTTGAAAAAGAAGGGTCAACACTGCCAATATTGACCCATAATGTAATTATCTATAAAAACCTTTGACACTTGTGAAATGCTTGTAATTATCCTTCAGTATAGAAACATCTGACAAAAAGATCTAAAAACTAAAAACTGAAGCAGCAGACTTTGTGAAAAGTTATATAAATGGCATTCTCAAGACTTTCGGCCACGGCTGTAGTGTGTCCTGTTAGCACTCTTATCATTATTATTATTATTATTATTATGTCAAAATGGTGCCAATGCTTAAAAAATATATTCGTACTCAGAATATCATACGGTCCCCCATGTAAGCGAGCCATAAGGCAGGTTTAAGACGCAGCAGCTGTCAATAATTATGTAATGATACTGTATAAGGCATAACTTTAGCTATGTGATGTTTTGGTTAAACTTCATGACATGGGTGTAAGTGAGATGAAAATATGTATTTATGTTAAAAATGGATGGCATTGTGGTCGCCTGGCACCTCCAGGGTTGGAAGATCAGCTTTCACATCCGGGCCGTTTTTTTTTTTTCGTGCACGCACCAAACCGCCTGGGTGTGTGCATGCAACTTGTGCGCCAGGTTCCCCAGGTTCTCTAGTGGCCCTACACAGCGTGAGTGGTATACAGTAGATAACGGATGGAACTTGGAATGTATATCAAAATAAATTGGGCAATTCTGGCTCATAGCTGCTTCACCACCAAGTGCACTTACTTTTTAATAAAGTACTCATTCTCAGAGCAGTCTATAAACACATCTATAAAGATCTGGATTTAGAAATCTGACACAACACTCGATTTATTGACAAAAGTGAGTAAGTAATCTAAGCTATACTATATTTAACAGGCTTAGCTAGCATTGCATTTGGAGCAACTAGGAAATACCAATAGTTTTCCACGGGGAGTGGTGCTTTGTTGAATTACTTTATTAAAATTAGATTCTAAATATAGAGCAGTAGTGCAAAGTCAAGGAGTAATGCAGTATTTCAACACAACCTTTCAAACTTTCAGAACAAAGCTCACAGCCCTGGTTTACATTCCGGCCCAAATCCAAAGCATGTTTGCCTGAGAACTCTGCAGAGAAATCTGCACCCTGTTCACTATTAAGTGCACTATTTTAGGAGTTCTGAGCTCATGTGTAAAAGCATAATGCACTGATGAAATCCTCCAATGCCCTGGAAAAATGCTGGCAACCAAACAGTGAAGTCTATTAAATGTTTTGCTGCTTGCAGAGAATAGGAAGATCGGCTTCATTTTGAAAATAGATTATATTATGACGACCTGCAGTAGAGATAACTCAATCGGATCAGTATATAGAGCATATAAGTGCATTGCAGTTACATTACACTTCAAAAATAAATCACAACCATGACCATGCTTTATCATAAAACCCTTTTAATAACTTTTATTTAAAACACAAGACTTCCAGGCTGAACGTGATCACGGCGGCAGCGCTGGTTTAAAAAGTACCTGCAACTTGTGTAGTTAAAGTCATTATGCTGTGCACTGATGATCAGGAATGCAAATTGTTCAGTTGGCGAGTCCTCGAGCGCCAGGTGTTCCAGTGCCCCTGTACAAGACCTTTAAGTTGGCGAGTCCTCGAGCGCCAGGTGTTCCAGTGCCCCTGTACAAGACCTTTAAGCTGGTGCTTCAGGCTTAAGATCAGACAGGGATTTTTTTTTTTTTCCTTACAGCCCGACATCAGGGTGCTATCAAAAGTGCTATAGGAGCAAGTGGCGCACTTTTTCGTAAGCTCCGAGGAAGATGAACCCACCCAAGCTGATGAAGGTCATCCTGGGGATGCTACCCGCGAAGAGCCTGCGGAAAAGGAAAGATGAAGTCAAGTAGTGTGGAACAAATCATTCATTTTTCTTCTGGATCCTAATGCAGAAATGCTGAGCCTGAGTCGAGGTTATACACCGGCATCATGCGCATGTATTCGGACCTGGGGCCAATATAGAATCGCCAGAGCATCTACCAGCAAAGTAGGAGTAGGGGGCAGGGAAGCTGAAAGCACGCGAGGTCAGGCTCTAACTGGAACTGTGACGCATCATGAGTACCTGCTGCATCATAACCGATCATTCAAAAATGTAAAGAAATAATTTAAAAAAATTAGCAAGCCCCAGTGAGTTACTCATTTCTTGACAAGGATAACATGACTGGATTCCCTCCTCGAACATCTGACATGTTTTGTAAGAGGTCCTCGTAATAATAAAACAAATGTTTTTGTTGTTGTTGTTTTTTGGGAAGCTTAAGTTCCGATCAGGGAGGAATGCGCACAGTTGATTCTGGAGGATGCAGCGGGCCATGAAAGTGCGTCCGTTCCCCCTCGGGGCTCTTTTCCACACAGCTGCTTTTGGTATTAGCGTTGGCCCTCGGGGCCTCTCCACATGATGGATAGCCAGATGACATTCACACACGTCCCTCAAGCATGCAGCCGCCCCCACCCCTCTCTCTCTCTCTCTCTCTCTCTGACACTTGTCTTTCTCATCCTCGTCTGTCTCTTTTTATATCTCTGCGTATTTAACCCATTCCGAATCTTTTCCACAGAACTCAAACCTCTTCCATGCGTCTGACTAAAAACGTCTCGGTTTGAGCCCTAAAAAAAAAAACAATAAATAAATAAAAATTAAGGAACACCTGTTGGACTTGGAGGGAGGGAGGGTGGGTGGGTGATATGAGCAAGGTCAGAAAGCAAGGCACGAGGCAGTTTACGAGCCTCGATTTAGAACGAGGGTCACGAGTGACCCTGGCATGCCCACTTATACATTAGTTTTGTCAACTGCAAAGCTGTACAAGGTGCCAAGCACGGCAGCTATCTCTCAACTATTCCGGCCATTTGCAGAATCTTGCGCGAGTCTTTCGGGATCATGTGTTTGCGGCCTTCGACGTGCTCGCCTCGGCTTGTTAGTGCTCAAGATCATCTTGGAATAGGTTAGGCAGAGAGGGTGTGTATGCGTAAGGGCTGCGTGCTGTATCGCCTTTTGAGTCAGCGCTGGTTAAATGGAAACTATAAAAGCCTTCTGGAAACTCAACCTCAGTCTAATGCCACCAGGTCAGATAGCATACAAAGAAAAAAAAGAAAAATATATATCCCGCCAAGTGGAAAGACACGGATTCCAAGTGGTCTGTGATGACAGCAAAAGACCCCTTCACTCAAAGCTTGTGTCAAGTGAAAAAAAAACATGATGTCATCCTGGGTTTTAGGGAACATACGAGCAGCCAGCTGTATTGAGGAAATCTTCTGCTTTAATTATTATTAGACATGCCCTTTTCGTTCGGTTTCTGTGCTCCTTGGCGGTAGGTCAAGTGAGTCAGACTTTCACATTTCCTGCACCTGTTCGCTGACTCAAACCAACACATCCAGTTATGAGTTGGCATATCTAATCAGGACCTATATTAATGACTGTATAACTATTCAGTATTTCCCACAGAGGCTTGGACCTGATCTGAGCCACGACTCAAGTGCGGGTCAGACGTTTGTTTTTTTAAATAAAGTTGAAAACGTAGACGTTATCATCATCGAGTATGCCGTGAAATGAAGATTCTACATGCGGCGCTGAAGGATTTTTTGAAAGAAGAAGCATAAATGCAGGCTTGGACTCCTTAAAATAAAGGCATCGAACATATAAAAGGAAGTATAATAAAAGTGTTTTAAAAATGTCAGGGGTAGCTCAGTGGTTAAGGCATTGGACTAAGGTTCGGAAGATCCCAGGTTCAATACCCATGACCACCAAGTTGTCCCTGTTGGGCCCTTGAGCAAGGCCCTTAACCCTCAACTGCTCAGATGCACATTGAGATAAAAATGTAAGTCGTTCTGGGTAAGGGCGTCTGCCAAATGCCTAAATGTATTGGATACTAAACGATGCATACTGAAGGTAGAAAGCCGTATCATTCATAGCAGCAACACTATCATTATGGAAAGATACAGTTCGGTAGCATTATACAGTTTAGCTATCCAGTACAAGGCATGTTTCAAAACATTTTTCTTTTTTTCATAAAATATAAAAAAGGTCTTAAAAGTCTTTAAACCCGGTTCAAGAGTCTTTTATTTAGTCATGACGATGTAAAGGCAGAAAAACAGCAAAGACAAGATAGGAACCATGAGGAACATCAACATTTACCTCTTTTTAAGGAAATTAATATTGACTCTTTCTCAACTATTGCACTGTAATTACACTGTACATAAATCAAACTGCATGCTGAACTACATATCATAAAATGTCAACATTGTGGACTTTTAGGTAGACTGTGATTCCTTTCGACATGTTCAGCAGAGTGAGTACCTGCAGCATCATCTGGCAGATCTTTTGCACAATTACGAGAACATATGGTGCCCTGAAACTCATACGCAAGGCAGGAAGGATTTTAATATTGGAATGTAGAAAACCTGATAGAAGGTAATGCACAGACTTGTCCATTAAAAATAAATAAATAAATACACTTATAAACATATATATGTTGTTGAATCATATATACGTATGATACATATTTATATACAATTAAACATATATAATAGTTAAATGAAAGCGACTAATCTTTCATTGGACGTCCCAGCATGACTAGCACTCAGAGCAGTGGATCGTGGATCGGACGACTAACAGCGACCTTTTTAAATCCTGGGAAAATACAAGTTCATGCGGCGCACAGTCCTCGACTGCGAGTGGTTTGGATGGTGCAGTCAGGAGCTTCGACCCCGAGCCCTAGGGGCGGAGCTAAACATATGGAAGCACTTTCTGGCTCGACTCGACTGCAAATGGAGCCATTACCATAATTACAGCTTTGAAGCTGGCCAATTTGTACGAGGCACTCAGCTGCAGGAGGGCCTGCGCTCTTCCACTGAGGGTCTGTCGAAGGCACTTTTCCTTTTCTCCTCCTACGCTGCGC
>JAQMYJ010000016.1:20014132-20025305 GCA_030014305.1 Clarias laeviceps | reverse complement strand
CACACACACACACACACACACACACACACACACACACACACACACACACACACACACACACACACACACACAAGTGCTTGCATTCTGATCACGGAGTGAGAATAAATCACCCACATTAATTATCTGGTGTGATTAAAAAAGTTCCAGACAGTAAAACGCTTAGATAATGATCAGTCAAGCAATTTCCGTGTGTGTGTGTGCGCGCGTGTGTGTGTGTGTGTGTGTGTGTGTGTGTGTGTGGAAAGTGAGTTGACACTGACACCGTTATTGAGTGTGATTGTCAGGTACTTTATCATTCTCAGATAAAGATGGCCTTGTGCCTGTGTGTGTGTGCGTGTGCGTGTGCGTGTGCGTGTGTGTGTGTTTGAAAAAAAGGAAAGGCCTGTGAGAAGTGTAAGCACCGTATTAGTATTCTGCACTTTCTTGTTCTGTCACATGCCCCTAACCGCTCTCGTGGCATCTGGACAAACAGCCGTCAGAACGCATTTAGAGTGGAGCGGACGGCAGCGACGGTTGGCGTGCAATTTAACAAATGACTTTAATAGGTCAGAGCGAGCAGGTTGCATACTGATGAGTCCAGGTTCATTCACTCCGACTCCACTCCCATTCTGCGGCGCCAAAAATCTACCCATGATTAAAATTAAAACAGGACCTTAAAATGATAAACTCCGCATACACTTTTTTTTTTTCATGACTTCTTGCTAATCCCCGCGTCAAACAACCAACTGACCGATCATAACTTAGCAACTCTTCATACGCGACTAGGGACGTTAATTATTAACCATGAATCGATTTATTACTGTTAAGAATTTGACTGATCGAAACATATTAACCAAAACCATTTGTCTTGCATAATATTTCTCCGTAGCTCTCATACCTATTAACTCGTGCACCACAAGAGGGCGCACCTACAGTGCAAGTCGAGCACAGTATTGCTTGTGAATAAGTACATAGTGACGAGAGCAGGATGAAACAATGAAACAATTATCTTTTAAAATTTTGCTACTATATTTGTTAGCATGTTAAAATTCTAACAAATATAAAGTAATGAATGTGAATGAATGCAACTCTAAAAAATACGCCTCTTGCCATCATTAATTCTTAATAATTGATTGATTATTTTTTGGTTCAGCTATCAGGGGAAAAATTGTGATTCAAATAAGTGTATTTGAAAAAGTAACAAAGTATTGCAATTGACTCCTGGATATGATATTACATAAATTAATAAAATGATTAAAATAATAAAGTCTAATTAATGTAGTAACTTCAGGAGATTGCAAATTTAAATCCTAATGATGATTCGGTAATCCATAGAGAAGAGCCAGAAGGGACAAACTGACCACTTTGAAAATTGAAATTGCCCTCTGGGTGGTATTTTTCTCTCCGTTGTCAATCACAGAGACTCTAGCCAATCACAGGCGTCTGTAAGCAGGCTGATGGGCGCTTTCTTCAGAGTGTGTTACTTTTACTAAGGTGGCTGGTTTTTTACGTGGCTTGAAGAACACCTGATTGGTGCTGACAATTTTGTTTTGTTTTTCTGATTGTGATCAAACCTTTTAATAAACTGACTTCCAACCGTGTGACTCACAGACATGACAAAAATGTGAAGAATTTTCTTGACCAGGTCCCACTGGAATTTAATTGTGTTTCAACCATAAAAACCTGTTCTCTTTGTTACTCCTTATGATCTGCAATCCATTGTTAATGTCTTGCTCTTGGTGAATGACAAGTCTATGAGGAACCAGAAAACCTTTTTCCAGGAACAGCACCCGGGTCGATTTTAGTTTTTGGGCAGGAATTTCAGGATCCGTTTTAGTTCCTGCTCCAGGGTAGGTACATTTTTGGTCAGACAAGCAAATGGAACTAACAAAGATTGCTAGTTTCATATAATTTGCCTGCTGTTGTCTGGAGGTAAATCACATAGACAACAATGCTAATGTCTTCTTGTAATTAGTGTATTGTAGGTGCGTTCCATGTTTGGCAAACTGGTTCCAGGGTTGGGGGTTCAAATCCCGCCTTCGACCCATGTGTGTGGGATTTACATGTTCTCCCAGTGCTTGGTGGGTTTCGTCTGGGATCTCAAGTTTCCTCCTACGGTTCCAAGTCACGTGTTGTAGGCTGACTGGCATTTCCAAATTACCCACAGTGTATGATTGAGTGCTTGTGCTTGTAGTTAGGTTGCCAAAGGTAGGCTCACCAATGCCGCTTTCCCTTTCAGCTATGAACCCTGGTGTGAAGACATGGATCATTTTGACAGCCTTCACTTAGCAATGTTGGCTCGAATAGATAGATAGAGGGATTTCATTTTTTTGACAAAATTTCAGGATCCAGTGAAACCATCTTAAACCCCAGTTAATCCATAAATGGGCACATGTGCGGAATAAATGTTGGTTGAAAAAATGCTTACTTATCTCGGTTACCAAAAGCTAGCTGTTAGCTTTAGCTTAATTAAATGCCAAGGTGGCTAATGTTAATTTATAAGCTGAAGCATTTGAATTACTTAGTTAACTCCTACTTTTTTTGTGGCAAGTTAAACAACAAAGATTTCAGTTATTCAGTAATTTCATGGCTTAATATAAAAAGAGCTGATGAGTTACATATAAATTTACTGCCATACATGTCATAAATAGGAAATCTGGCTATGGAGACCAAAACTGCTTTTTGTACCATACTGTAAACGTTTATTTCCATTGTAAAGTTTCCCATTGTAACATGGAGGTTTTTGCGGATTGCCTCACTATTTAGAGACAGCCCCCAGTGGACATTCAAGGAAGTGCACATTTTGGATTTTCCACATTGGCTCATTGTTCAGAACCAGAGGTCGCACTTCGGTACTTCCCTGAAAAACAGGAACTAATGGGATGGAGCTTGAGTACTGTGAGATAAGTCACATGCAAATTTTTTCCTAATACGTAGCATTTCCTTTTATACAATCTCCATGGTTTTCTGTGAAGTCATATAAACAATAGGGCTGGTCCGAATACCATTTTTTGAGCTTCGAGTATTCGGTAGTGATCAACATCGAATATTCAAAGCTTCGGTGGGAGGGGGCTGAATATATTCTTATCTCTAATAAAGGCAGGAATCTCTCTGTGTGTCTGTCTGTTGCATTTTTATGTCGAGAACCGTTCATCCAACTGCTGCGGACGCAAGGGAGTGCAAAGTCGCATTTTTGTGTAATATGGATACAGGCAAGTCGCGACACTTTCAGAATGAATAAAACTTACGTACTACTTACAGAACTCAGATGATTTTTTTTTAAATAGTGGTAGGCCAGTTTCAAATCGCATATTTGACACACTGCCTTTGTTTTGTCTTCAGTCAATTTAAAGTGCTCCGACACAACTGAGGTCTTCGGCATTTTTGTCTTCTCTCTCTCGTCCGGATGAAGCGCCGAGTGTTTTCTACACATAGGAGTCAATGAGAATGTTCACACGGGTTTTGGCGACGTGCGTTTGTCCGGCTGCACGTTTAACGGCGTCAAAAAACGTTGCATGCAGCTTTTTCTTGGCGTTTAAATCCCAACGAACGCAAGGAAAACGCTTCTAGTGCGTTTTCTTACCGTTCATTTTACGCTTCGGAGGACCAGATATATCCCATGATCCTACATACTATACATAGGGAAATGCGGAATTTCTTCATAAACCACCAAAAAAAAATTCCTTTAATCCGACGTTGTGCAGTCAGAGGGTGAACCCAGTAGCAGCGGGCTTTCATATCCAGTTCCCGACACACTGCCTCCACAGGTTAACACAAACTACAATTTGGGCTGCAAGCTGGCATTAGACAGAGACAAACCAACGCCAGTGTAGAAGTCAATCGAGCGCCACTACAAAACGCAACATAAACGTCTAGGACGTTCAGAGTGCGTTCGTTTATCCAAAAATGTAACGCCCATGTGAACAAGGCCTAATGCACGATGTTGGCGTTGCCGCAAGGGCTAGTCATTTAAGCGCAAATGAGATCCGTTTCGCAGGGATCAATGTCACGCGTAAATTAGTTTCTGCTACTGGGTAGGTACTTACTTTCAGAGCAGCAACAATTAAGGTAGACCTTTAGGTTCTGAGCACTGGTCAAAACACAAGCTTTTTAAGTTCAACAGACCTTCTTCGTTTAAAAAAAACCTAAAAAAAAAAAAACCTTGCATTTACAGCTACATGCTACTTTTTCTCAAATGTAGTTTTTCTACACATTTCCATAATCTGCACTGGTTGCGTCTTAAACGTTTCACAAGACACACTCCACTATTCCAACTTCAAGACCACCCTGTAAAAGCACACTACTGTATGTAGTGAGCAGGGAATGGTTTTGGATGAAACCATTATGCTTTCAAACAGCATAAGGCCCTGAATATGAATCTGGACCTCCCTGGTCAACAGCTGTGGGTTTTTACAGCCGAGACACACACAGACACAGACACACACACATATGCAAAAGAATTTCTTTTCAAAATATGAGAACTCACAACTGACAAGAAAGCAAGACGGACTGAGGGGAAAAACTAAAAACCAGAGACAGAAACGCTGAGGTAGGCAAAGAAAGAGGCGCGAGCTAATTATTTTTCATTATTTTCCGTAATTATTTTCTGCTCTGTCTGAAAGAATGAGTCAAATCAGCACCATTGGCGGAGAAGCCTACGGTGGAAAAAATGAGCTTCAAAACAAGTGATGATTCCACATTTCTGAAAAATCATCTCGTAACCTACATCAAAAAAAAGTTCAATCTGAATAAGTCATTATTTGGGATATTTGATCTCTCACTACACTGCGGTCCAAAGAAAAGCATGCGTTATGTCGCCACGGTGGTTAGAGGACATGGCCACAAACATGAATACAGCGGAGTGTGAGGGCCAAGGTGCGCATGGGTGGGTTTACTCATGGCCAGAAATCCCACAAATTAATGTCTAATCCTCATTTTATTACCTGCTAAAGAGCCCTCAGAGCCGTCTGCTCTGCAGCACTGTCTGGACTTGACACAGTGTCCGGGTGAAAGGCAAATCCTGGCTAGTTTGAATAAGGTGACATTAGTATTAATGCTCCTCTTATTTCAGCACTTCCAAAGGAAACGTCCCAGATTACAATCAAAAGTGTATATAAGGTTAGTGGTTAGCACTTTCAACTTCCACACCGCCAGGGTTGGGGGTCCGATGCATGTGGAGTTCAGGCTCTCCTCGATCTTGGTGGTCCACTCCAGCTGTTGATTGGCATTTCCAAATTTCCCATGTTGTACGATTAGATGTTTGTGTGTTTGTGTGCGCAACAGGTTGGTACCCCATCCAAGGTATATCCAGGCCCCTTGCAACTCTAAACAGAGTTCTGCAGATATCAGAGGGATGGACAGAATCTGAACCCCAATGCTACAACTCCTTGAAATGTCCACCAGAGAAACTTTTTCAGGAACCAAAAGCCATTTTTCAAAAACTCAGGACACCAGGAAGATGTTCGTATTCAAAGAAACATTCGAGTTCCTTCTCCAGAGATGGTACTCTTCAACAAATTAGAAACTATTAGAGATCCTGGCAAACCAGTGACCGGTTAAAAATACAAGCTTGACCTAATGTCCGGCCTATGGCGTCAATTTATATGGCTTCGCCAAAGCAAACAAATCAGCTCGAGATTGATTCGAGAGCCACATGCTTGACTTTGAGGTCAGAACCATACTGTAGTTCGGTCTTGTGTATATATATCTAGAAAATAAATGAAAGTTTTCTCGTGTCAACTCCAGGTGTAAAGTTTCACCCCATCATTGTGAAATCGCAAACTGGAAGCTTGACACGTCTGCTAGTCAGGTCTGTAGCCAAAACCACAGAAAGAAACTCAAGTGCGTTCAGCTGCCCTATGACACCGCATAAGATATGGTGTCTGCCTCCGTTGATTTGCTCGAGGGAACTTATGATGGTACATTAGGCATCGGCTTCCAAACATGGTGGCTGTTGTGCAATAGCGAAGACGTTAGTAATGGGGAAATTACGGGTAAACTGGCTACAAAATGTCTCCGTTCTCCAAACAAGTTCTCATTTTCCTGAAAGGGGTGTAGCGAAGTGGAGACAGCTCTCCTACTGAACCAGCAAGGCTTTGTGAGCTTCATGCAACAAAATCCAATACACACACACACACACACACACACACACACACACCTCTCTTTCTTCCTACACCCACTTCTTCTTCTTCTTCTTTCAGATGAATTTGTTTAAACCACAGCTGCAGGGATGGGTGCATCGGCAAAAAAAGAAATTCACAAAATAGACAAACATTGAGTCAGTTGCTGGTATGCACAGGTTTGTGCTGCCAAGTCGCCAGGTGACAGCTGCTTTGTGATGAAGAATGGAGTTAATTAAGAGAGCACCGGGGAATAAATCAAAGAGAAAGTTAGGTCGAATGGAAGAAAGACAGATCCTGAGAATTGATATGCAAAGAGATCCGTCGTGGACGAGGCAAGACAAACCAGTTTTGTCTCCGGAGTGATTTACGAGCCTCTTCACAGGTGCAGGGTGAGCGTGTGCGTGTATATGTGTGTGTGTGTTCACACATAAAAAAATATTTGCAAATGTATGTCTTCTCGCTGGCAAGATAAATCGTATAAACTGACACCCGCGCCCATGTCCTTCTTAACAAGACGACATCAAATTCTGGCCAGTAACTCGCAGTGTGCGTCATGGCATCGGGCGCTGTTAACCTGCACTTGCGTGTGTGTGTGTGTGTGCGTCATGAAGGCTTTTATTTAGTCTCTTCTTGCCCCAAATGATCGATAAACGGCACTAAATCAGCTTTGTTACCGTCGACCGTTAATCGGAGCAAGTCTGGGAAAACAGATTAGTGAATCGATCCAATAATGAACTCACCTTTAAAAAAATAATAATAAATCAATGGTGAGACGGGACGGGTCAGGGTGTCAGAGTGCACGCTGTGACGTCTCACATGCACCCAGGTCATGAAAAGGTGTGTCCCAAAGCAAGAGCATCCATATTCTGCATGCTGACTGAAAACTCAGGGTTTATTTATAGGTTAATCAAGCACACCTGATGGAAACGTACTATCCATATTTCCTTTAGGTCCATGTTGATTCTTCATTGTATGTCCAAACAAACAAACAAACAAACAAAGATCTTCATCATGTGTTCTTAAATTCCTACAGCAGTTCAACCTGAAACTCTTTCAACCCAAGGCATTCTTCATAAAACCTGTAACAATTTCCTCAAATGAACTAAAACCAAAAATCCTTAATAGCTCTTTCTCAATCCATGTACAAAAGACACACCCTTAAGGGTTTTTGCCATAATGATGAGCATTTGTAGTTTAAAACCTCAATTTAGAGCTTTAGGGATTACAGAGTGCAGGGTACCGTTTACATAACGGGAAAATCGCTAAATCTTTAATTAGCATTAAAAAAAAAAATCCTAGTTCTAACATGTACCGTGTCTTATGAAGTGACATAAAAGCTTATGACATTTCCTGCAATAATGTTGATATGATTTAAACCACAAAAACAACTGTACATGTTGAGGGGAGTGTGTAGAGAATAACACTTGAAGGACAGAATTTCCAGAATTCAATCCAAAAATTCAACAAATTCCTCTCACACTCTCAGACATCCCAGCAACCACTAGGACCGGTTTGAATAAAAGTGTTCTCCATCATTAAAACATGGCAACCAATATATGACAAAAAATAATAATAATAATAATAATAAAACAAAATAACAATGATTGTAGTCTGAAAAGGCCAAATGATCGAAAAACGAAACTATTAAATGAATTAATTAATTTCCTTGAAATATGAGTAATAATGTCAATGATGAGCTCGCCACAGAGTACTATATATAAGAAATGCCAGACACAAAATAAATTGTGACCCTATTGTGACCTATTGAAAGCCCCCTCCCCCAGGCTTGTTGCTCAGCTCTGATGTTCTCTGGTGGGCGTGGCTCAGCAGTAACTCATTTACATAAACACTGAAATGGAACATTTGAGGAGGAGTGAAATTTGAGGTACGAAAAAAAAAAACTGTATCTGAGAGATATTACAGCTGGAAGATGATTAAACAAAGATTAAATGCTAAGCTTTTTACCAAATGGATAAATAATAAAGCATTCTGTGGTGCACTGATGGAGAAAAAATAATCAACAATCCAAAGCTGCGATGTGGCCTGACAGGAAGCGGAGTGTTTATTACATGATTTTTATTTATTTTGTTTGTACAGGATGTCCAGTACAAAAGTTTTTTATTTAATTCTCACAGGAAATTTGATTTTAAATCAATGTTTATTATTTTTTTTTATGAAATCCACAACATCAGATCCCAGTTAAAGACAAGACAAAACTCTCAGTAGTATCTCTTCCTACTGGGAAACTGAATCTTAATATAATAATATAAATATATAATAATATGAACTATATTCTTTGTGTTTTTAATGCAGCACTTAAATCCGAGCACACACCTTACACTGCAGGCAAAACTCAAGTCTGCAAGGTAAAAAAAATTTTTTTTTTCTTTGCCCTCAACCTTGTAAAGCTGCTCTAGAAGTTGTAGCACAATACCAGAATATTGCAATCACCACAATTCCAATCACAGAGTAGAGGATGACACCAGCCAGTCAGAGACTGGAGGCGGGACAACACCAACCCTTCAAACACTTGAGAAAGGATGACACCAGCCAATCAGAGACTTGAGAATGGACAACACCAGCTAATTAGAGACTTGAAAAAGGACAAGGACACCATCAGCCAATCAGAAACTGGAGGAGGAATAACACCAGGCAACCAGAGACTGGAGGAGGGACGACACCAGCCAAATCAAAGGCTGGAGGACGGACAAAACTAGCCGGTCACAAACTGGAAGTGGGACAACACCACCCAATCACTTACTGGAAAAGGGACGACACCAGCCAGTCAGACACTGGACAAGGGACGACACTAGCCAGTCACTGACTGGATGTGGGACGACACGACCCAATCACTAACTGGAAGAGGGACGACACGACCCAATCACTAACTGGAAGAGGGACGACACCAGCCAGTCAGACACTGGAGAAGGGACAACATCAGACAATCACAGACTGGAGGAGGGAAGGGACAACACCAGACAATCACAGACTGGAGGATGGACAATACCAGCCAATCAGAGACTAAAGAAGAAAAAATATGAGCCAACCACAGACTGGAAAAAGAATAACAATAAGCCAATCAAAGAGTAGAGAAGGGACAACTTGAGCCAATCAGAGACTGAAGGAAGGGCAATACCCGTCTCCGTTCAAACACCAATTTATATTTTTGTTTCAAGTGTGTGTGAGTTTTGTCAGACATCCTAACGTTATTGGAAACATTACAATGTACCCTTGAAATGCTAGTACTGTGTACATGTTCTATCAGCTCAGGTATTTATCTCTATTCACTCATAAAACATTTCTTTCCACTTGGACTACAGGGGATAAGATTTAACTGGAGGTCTGGGGAAAGTGTTTCCCACCTGTATATTACAGACTGAGGATTTATAAAGCATTACGGTGATGCGTTTTACAGTCCTCGTTATGTAAAACAATCTTGTAGGCTAAATATTTGCAAAACATTTCCTGTTACACAGAGAACAGTAGTGCCCTAATTATAAAAGCATATGCGTGAAACATGTGGAGTTAAGATGGAAAAATTGAGAGTGACTTAAAATAAAAAATTTAAAGAACAACACAGACTCCTTATTGTGTTATTCTTCAAAGAAGTAAATCGACTCCCGCGTGGAATTCTTTAAACGTGTCATGTTCTGAATCCTAAGGCAGATGTTTTTTTATTATTATGGTTTTTTTTTTTTACATAATCAAAACGACCCCAAACCAATTTGACTGATTTTCCTGGGGTGCATAATAAAAAAAAAATTATGATTTGTGGTCATTTATAAAAACAGAGACATCTGTTTTTTCCAAATAAACCCTCCATATTTAATTTCAAACTACTTAAACACACTGAAATTTCAATTATGCTGTTGAAAATAAAATAATAACGATATAAATTAACACATGCGATGATGAAGCATAACTAGCCGCTAAAGACAAAAACTTTAGTCCTTCTTCGAGTCTGTGATTGGCCGGTGTTGTCCCCTCCAGTCTGCGATTGGTTGGTGTTGTCCCTTCGCCATTCTTTTATTGATTGATGTTGTCCCTCCTCCATATTCTGATTGATTAGTGTTGTCCCTCCTCCAGTCTCTCATTGGCTAATGTTGTCCCTCTTCCAGTCTGTGATTGGCCGGTGTTGTCCCGTCTCCAATCTGTGATTGGCTGGTGTTGCCCCTCCTCAAGTCTCTGATTGCCTGGCGTCGTCCCTCTTCCCTACTCTTATTGGCTGGTGTTGTCCTGCCTCCAGTCTGCAATTGCCTGAGGTTGTCCCTCCTCCAGTCAATGATTGGTTGGCGTTGCCCCTCCTCAGTCTCTTAGCGGCTGGCGTTGCCCCTCCTCCAGTCTCTGATTGGCTTTTATTATGGCACGATTATAAAGGTGTCATAACATGAGCCGGAAAAGCTTTTAAAAAAGTTATCTGTGCTAAAACTTATAACTTACAAACTCGATCTTTACTTGCAGTGTCAGAAGTTCACTCTCAAACCTGTTTTTGCATTAAAACGACGCTTCACTTGACTTCCCTCCGACTGGTACAAAGCGCCGACACTGGAGACTCTTCCATAATCATTAAACAAACCATACAAACAAGTCCCTGTGCGAGTCATTACTATAGAAACGTTAAATGTATTACAAACGAGCTACTAATAAAAACCGCGGATTTATCATAATCATCATCATCTTCATCATCATCAGTAGCAGAATTTTACACGACACTGATTTATTCTGTATTATTTGTTCTGTGCTTTCATTACAGCTCATTAAACACCAAAGTACTGATCTGTACTACAGCCTTCTCCTCACAGGTTTTTAGCTAAACTTTCTCTCTCTCACACACACACACACACACACACACACACACAGAAGACTGACAGCCTTGATCATAAAACATAATAAATGAAACCAACTAGACAAGAGATAAAAAGAAAGAAGAATGAGGCTGCACGGTGTTACAGGCCTCCTGACATCTATAAAACCTGCACGCTCTTACAGAAAACAGATATATATACACACACACACACACACACACACACACACACACACACACACACACACACACACACACACACACACAC
>JAQMYJ010000016.1:19989921-20010945 GCA_030014305.1 Clarias laeviceps | reverse complement strand
ATGGTTGGAGCTACACATGCTGCTCCGGTGCTTCCAGTGATCCAGACCCCATCTGCCCTTTGCACCTACTGACTCATTCCTATGCTGAACTGGACTGCATGTTAATTTAAAGAACTTCTATTACATTGAACTTTCAGCTGCATAACACACATGATGTTATATAATTTCTATCCGTTATCACCCAAATGAGGATGGGTTCTCAGAGAGTTTTTCCTTGCCACTGTCGCCTTCACCCTTGGCTTGCTCATGAGGGACATTTCATTCATCATTCATCCATTCATCTCATTATCTAGACACATTTTTCTCACACATACTTCCATAAATTTTCTTTTCATTTTTGTGAAGCTGCTTTGAGACAACGACCATTAAAAGCGCTATATAAATAAAATTGAATTGAATTGATGCATACAAAAGAGAAGAAAATAGAAAACAAAAAAAGAAATACAGAAAAGAAGAAATGAAAAGAGAAAAAAAAACAGGAATGAAATTTAAAAAAGAGGATAAATATAGAACAGAAGAGAAGGAACAAAAATATAGAAAAGAAGAGAAGAAAAAAAAGAAGAAAAGTGAAAGAATGTGAAGAAAAGAGGAGAGATGCAAAAAAAAAAAGAGGAGAAGAGAAATAATGGATATTGAAAAGAAAAGAAGAGGAGAGAAGTGAAGAAAAGAGGAGAAAAGAAGAAAAAAGAGAATTGAACAGCAGAGAAGAGAAGATGAGCGATAGAAAAGCGAATAGAGAGAAGAGATAAAGAAAAGAAGAAATAGAGAAGAGAAGGAAAATAAAAGAAGACGGGATGAGAATAGAAGAAATAAAAAAGAGAAGAGAAGAGATCAGCTGGTGTTGAGGACGGCTGTGCTGCTGTTATCTCTGTATTGAGGAGTTTAATAATCCTGACTGAACCTAACGCACCACATCACAAACTCTTAATGTAACATCTGTTCAAAGGCTCACCACAAACGTGTGTGTGTGTGTGTGTGTTGTAGCTCAGGACTTGACCCGCACAGGCAGACACCGAGACCCAAAAGTGAGGCTCGAGCGCAGGACTCCATCAGCGAGCCAAGACAATCAGGAGGAAGAAGGAAAACAAAACAATGATCAGCAGAGCGAGCGAGCGGCCTGCGCCTTGGAAAAGCATCGCTCTTTGTACTGCGAGTCACCGGGGCCTGGGAATGAATTACACTCCCTCTGTCCTCACCACCCAGACGGCTCAAGGCATCTCCCGTCTGGACGTCTGACCCGGAGCCCGTCTGTGATTATTGTTGATCAGAAATCTCTGATTGTATAAATAAATAAACACCCCAATCCATTGATAATTATAACGTCGCGTAATCACACGTTCGACAGAACCAGAAATCAGCTGATTCGAAGCGGGTGTTAGAGCGTAACGTGATGCGTAACGTGATGCGTAACGTGACCCGCGGGGTTTAATCCAGAGCAGCGCTCGCTCCTGCATGTTGTGGTAACTAAAGTGCCTTTATGGCGATGTGCTCCAGCGAACACACTTGTAATTAGACTGCGAGAGCGCGAGTGCCAAGCGGTTAAGATAATGGAAGATAATTGAGCTTGCATGTCAAGATGAAGCGAATGCATTAAGCACTATTTGCAGCAATTACTCCACTAGGCCACATTACGAGACGACTTAATTCTCTGGCTCGGATATTGACGAGGGGAGCTGAGGCTAGGTACACAGCCGCAAAGGGTACGAAGGAAGATGAGGGGGGGAGAGAGCGGGAGAGAAGGAGAAAGAGAGAGAGAGAGAGAGAGAGAGAGAGAGTGAGAGAGAGAGAGAGACAATAAAAACGATGAGAGATGATGAGATAGAAAGCGAGAGGGAGTGAAAGTACGAAAAATAAATCATAGTGAAGTGCTAGGCGGAGAGCTTCACAACGTCATTAGAGGTTAACCTCACACTCCTTTCGTTCGTTTCAAGCAATCTTTTACATGAATACACACACACACACACACACACACACACACACACACACACACACACACCTCTTACATATTATCTCTTTTACAAATTATCTCTCAGACAATCTTGTTCGCAGTGCACTGTTTGGGTTTTTTTCAACCACAAGGTGACAATTCAAACATGCGTTAGAGATCAAGATTGCGGTTGCAGCAGACTGAGAAGTTCCACACAGGCTTATCTGTGGAGCTGGGAATCGAGGGCAGACTGTCGATCCACTTTTATTTCGTTTTTAGAAATTGAGATTTTTTTGGATTCGCTCCGACAGAACATCATGAGGACCCGAAGCAAGACGTCAAGGTCTCGCCGTTTAATGGAAAGTCGACCAGGAACTGACCAGAAGGTGCATCTTTGTAAGATGGCCGGCCAAACCAGTCCTATTGGGACCTCGTGATTCCAAGAAGCAGTAACTGTACTCCCGATCATGTCCTGAAGGACAACCCACACCTCATGATCATCGGTTTTGAACATTTGAATTGTTCCCTGATTTACATCCATTTGCTCTTCCCTTTTTCTGTATGGACACTCCCACATCAAGGTGGGACCAACTACAAACCAAAAAGGATGAAGACGATCACATGCTTCCTCTGAGACGTTGCGCCACCGCATCTTCTCGATTGGTGGAACTCACTTTGAGGAAAGCACTATCGCCCCCTCTGCTTCTGTAAGCATGGCAAGTGTCGCCATGATTGATATGAGATATATGGTATGGTGATTGCCACCTTTACTCCTTAGGAAGCATGGCCATTTTGGCATGGCAGTCTGGACTCGCAGCTACTGATGGCAGTAGCAACACCCTGAACCGGCTTCTTGATCTCTGGATAAGACGAACACGCTTCTGTTGCACCTCTAAACTTTCAAGGAAATTTTAAACAAAAATTCAGGACGTTATGGACTCCGGTTGTTAAACAGTTCTTCAGTGCTGAATCAGTTTTTTTTTTTCTTCTTCTTTTAAACAAATCACTGTCAGTTGTGTCTTCCCTAAATTTAAGAGTCTATTTGAGATGACTCACACGAGTGCATTGCTTCTTCATAGCTCCTCAGGCTGTGACAAGTTGCAACAAATCTTAACGCTTCTGTGCGCTTCTCTCCTAACACAATAGTCACCTTTGTGCTCTGCCAGTCAGGGGGAAATTGCCAATTTGTTCTGCGAAATTTATTACAGAGGAGATTCATGTTTAGAAAATACTTTATGGCAAATGGGAGTGTACTGTACATTCGTTCTTCTCCCTTGTTCCACTGGCCTGGTTTCTGCAAATGCATCGGTCTGAAGTGGAACAAATCTTAGGCATTGCCTGATTTTTTTCAGATTTTCCCCCTGATTTAGTCGTGGCCAGTTCCCACCCGGCATCAGGGCACTCCGACATCAAGGCTACAACTAACTTCCAGGGAGGGCGAAGGTTATCATGTCTATCCTGACGGGACACCACCTCCAGATTATAGGGCGAGCACTTTACAGCTACAACATTCATTCTACCAGAGAATCCCTAGGTTACAAAGGTATAAAGGATGTCCGACTGTCACTAAGCCCTGTACCCTATAAGAGACAGTTCTATTAAATGTTCAAAAGTGGTAAAGATACAACTTGGTGAGATACTAATCCAAGTCTAGAACTGTTCATCCTCTGGTTGGGTACCTGTGTACCTGCCTCTCTTCCCCATGGCACCTGTAACAGAAGAAGGTGCTGTATGGAGGCTGTGGGGTCAGGACAGAATTTCCCAAGCAACTACGTACAATTGGTTACCAATACACACTGAGAAGATCGTGGAACTTCCTGTAGAAGTTGTACAAACAAGACACCACTAGGAGCCAACCATATTTTGTTTTTCTTTCTTCAGGGTCACCATATGGCATAGGAAGAAACCAGAAGTGACACTCAGCATTTGGCCAGTTAATGGTCTGCACCATTTGTTCTTCAATCCAAATGCTCCTCTTGGGTATTCTTGGAACCATGGCAAGAAGACCAACCAAATTAAATGGAAAGAGTGACAGACATTAATGGATGTTAATAGATCTTTTACTGGACTACTATAACGCTGGTGAAAGTCCCTCTGTAAATATGAACAACTCTACCAAGTACAGCAGATCATCTTAGATCTTGATCTTGGACAAAAATACACATTCAAAAGTGATGTCAAAGTTGGACAAAATACAGACGAACTGCTTGTGTGTGTTTAGCAGAGAGATGCTGTTTCTCCTTGGAGGCAAATTCCTGTTCAGGTCACAGGTCTGCAAGGCAGCCGAGACCACCCCACCTCCCCATCCCCATCCCACTTCTATCGCTTTCTCTCCCTTTCTGTCCTTCTGCCTCTCTCTCTCTATGAACTTCTCTCTTATTAGAAACACATGCTGGGGGGCGAGTCGGGCAGCTTTTGTGCTCCAACTGCGGCAAACATGCAGAAAATTGTGGGAAGCAACAGCACTCCAACCTTGCAAGGGATCCTAATTAGGAACCGCAAGGTCTCGGTTCTTGAACCGACACGCCGTTCCAGTAAAATCAGAAGAAAAAAAACATAACTTGGCAACATCGAGGTTTCTTCTACAACACAATCTTCTTAGCAGATATGCCTGACCTCGGTTGTGGCCAGAATGGGAAATTTGGGATCGCTGGTGGTTTATAACGTCGTATCCGTGTTTGGGTTATAATTCATGACATAATCTGCAGAGGCGAACACCGAAGCATAAAAGTTAGGGTCGTGCTGAGGGCTCCGTCTGCAAGCCAAGACAAACAGAAAAGAAAAAAAAAAGGCAAAACAAAACAACAATCAACAGAGTCATTGAGCGGCCTGAGACTTGGCATAAGATCCGTCTTTGTAACGCACGTCACTGGGCCATGGGAATGAATTACAGCTCTGTCCTCACGACCCAGACGGCTCTGGCGTTTACAGTCCGGACATCTGATCTGAGGCCAGCCGGCGACTTCTTGTATAGTAGCTGTATACAAGAAATTACTTTTTTTTTTTTCATGTTGTATTGAATCTTGGAGGTACTTTTTAAACAAAGTTCTCTTGTCCACATTTCAGACGCATTAGTAAGCAAGTTCTTAAAATCCTCCAAGACGCAGGGGTGTGAAGAAAATCAAGAACTTCTGACACATCATCGTTGGAAACTTGACACGAAATTGCTCACTCGAATGTTTGCACAGGTGTGTCGCCTCAACTGACAGAATTTTTGTCATTTTCCATTTAAAGACGTTCAGGATGTCCAGGGTCATTTTTCTAACACAATAGAAACTGCATAAGAGATCACACAGTGTTCTTTATAAGGTACCGCAGCCAAGACAGCTACTTGTACAGGAGTGGCCAAAAGCACTGAGACAAAATTCAATGTTTTAACAACAAGATGATAAAAATAATGTGTTATTTTATGCAATAAAATCGCTATACAGCAAAAAATATTGAGTATGAAATCCTTAATTTTTCAAAGCCTGCTGGATCTGGCTGGACAGAGTCACAAAGATTCTGCAGTACTCTGGTCACTCGCTCAATCCGTCTCTGCTTGATCATGCACGGAAAGTTTTCAAAGAAGTACGCAATTTAGTTGAGAATTTACAAGTTTTAGTCACTGGATAGGTAAAAGTCCTGCCACACATATTTGTTCCCCTCAATTAACCAAACGAGCTGATTCAAATTGGCATTGATTCAAATCAGGCAGATAGGTGTGAACTCATTAGCGCCATCGTCTGTTTTGTGCACAGCGAGAACTGCAATATAATACATGGCATATGTTGTTTTAATACTTTTGGCCACTGCGTGATCCAGATGGTTTGATTTTTTTTTTTTGTATACCACTCTTACCACATGTTACTAGTATAAACACATTTGGTTTTAACAGCCCTAAATTTGTGTCATTGCTTCCTGAAGTCAACAACCTCACCTACTTCAAATATTCGTTCAATATCATAGGGGAATTTTTGCTAAAAGAAACCAACTTTTTTTTTTTTTTTTTTTACTTTAAGCTGTTTTCTCCATTGTCATACCCTGATGTAAGACAGCACATTGTCTCGATCAGATTAATTTCTTCTCTCACTGACACAGGAAAGAAGAATCCATCAAATGCATCCCAATCAGGAGGAGTGGCTCTAAAACCTAAACCTACGCTGAATGGACATAAGTATTTAGCCAAACCTGTTAATTACTGAATTCAGGTGTTTCAATCAATCAATCAGGGCAGTCTTAAGGCTTTAGCACACCAAGACATCTTGGACAATGCTATGCTGCACAAAGCAAGAACCTACTATAAAGACATGGTTTGGTAAGTTCGGTGTGGAAGAACTCAACCGGCCCGAACACAGAGCCCTGTGACCTCACTCCCATTGAGCACCTTTAGGATGAACTGGAACGGAGACTGCGAGCCAGGCCTTCTCGTCCAACATCAGTGCCTGACCTCATAAATGCTCGACAGATTGAATGGACACGAATTCCCACAGAAACACTCCAAAATTTTGTGGACGGCCTTCCAAGGAGAGTGGAAAAGGTGGACCGACTCAATATTGAGGTATACAGTATGTATTTGGATATAATGTCAGTGTAGGTTTGGCCGAAAACTTTTGTCCGTATTGCGTATACAGCGGTCACATTGGCAGTATTTCAGCGTCCTGATGATGTATAAAGCAAGAACTGTTACATCATATACTGTAGAATTCCTCGATCCCTTCAACCACATCCCATGTTTGAGACTTGAGGGGGTAAAAGGTAACCTGGTCACTAAGGGCAGTTCCCTCTCTTGTGTTCCAGATAACTCAAAAATCTATCGCTTTATAGGAAAGTGATGCGATTGTTGGTTAAGACAGAGAACTTTGAGCCAATCCACGCTGCAGGGTTGAGCTGTAAAGTGATTGGATTAACCACTTCCATAGTCGGCATTATAAATCCAGTGTGTGTGTGTGTAAGAGAGAGAGTGTGTGTGTATACATTCCATAACCAGGCTTTAGGTTTGCATAGGTACATGTCCAACGTCTGGGTCAGTAAAGAGTGTGAGCGTGGAGCTCTGATGCTGTACAGAACACACACCAGCAGACCTGCCAAAGCTCGTCCCTCTGAGAGGGCTGGGAGTACAACAAGAACAACCCCTCAAAGTGTTCGTGGAATTCGCGCAAACACACATACACACGTATATACACGTGCATTCGCATATACACACACACACACACACACACACACACACACACACACACACACACACACACACACACATCTTGACTGCTTTAAACTTTGGCAAAACTTCGCTGCTTGGTCTATTGTTCTTTTTTTAGTTATCACTTACATATGCACATAAACACCAACAAATAGCAAACAAAGGGTTGTCTAGGTATCAATCATTCCCTCTCTCTCTCTCACACACACCATTTTGTCTGATTAAAGCTTTTGGAAACACATTTCTACAAAAGCATTCCTATCTATCCATTACCTTCACACACACACACACAGAATATCCTCCATCACCCACCCGCTCTTTCATCCATTTCTCTTCCTTGCTGGCAATTATAGTAAAGTTATTGTGTCTCTCTAAAGACCTGGTGCAGATTTAGAGACTGTGCCGATGTCTGGACGCGGTAATGGATGGAATCTGCTAAAAGACTCACGCTCATTTGTTATCGGAGTGACGAATGAAGAAAATACATAAGTCAGTGAAGAAGAAGAAGACGTTGGAGAGAGAGAGAGGGGGGGGGCTGCTGGTGAAGGGGGCGGGGGGGGGGGGGTCTATCGACTAGTTCACACCCTGGAAAAAAAAAAAAGAAAAAAAAAAAAAAAACGTGGAATATCGGAATTGACCGGAATAACGAGGTAACTCGAATAAAATGCTAAATAAAAATAAATAAATTCTCTGATAAAAGCTTAAGTAGAGCTAACCCTAGGCTTCTGAATTTTCTAACTAGCTGTACAACTGTACATATATATAACTGTCACTATGAAGACAAAGTTTGTGTAGCAGCAACAAAAACAAAACAAAACACAGAAACAATATCTAGTAAAGATTAGAGGGGGAAGAAAATGAGAAGCATTTTCAGCATACGAGCGACCGGACCGAATGCCGGCTAAGTTGTACGTAAGTCCAGGAGCCGTTCAAAACTTGTTTACGTCAGCGGAAAACCAAGCGAAGTGAGTTTACATTATTTATTTTTTTGTTTGTGCAAAATTTAGTGAAGACATAACGGCATCAAAAAGAAAATGGAGCCGCTTCACTTTCAGTTTCGTTCTCAAAGCAGCCGGTGCCAAGAGGAATCATAAATTAAGGTTAAGTGAAGTTTAATGTCTATTTATTTCATATTTCTTTTCTAAATGTTTGTTCTTGTTTGCAAAAATATGATTATAGTGTTAGACCAGTTAGTCTGCATTTACATTATTTCCTATGGAGAAAATGTGTTTCACAATACAAAATTTCCGCCTTAAGGACTCGCCGTGCCGGAATCCAGAACGGATTAAATCTGTATGCCGAGGTACCGCTGTACATTTTTTATTTATATACTGTATGTTTGCATTTTAAGCGGTAAACTCTTGCAGTTCCTCTTTAATCAGTGCACTCTAAACTGTCAACACAGTACAGCATCCTGTGTTGTAGGAGCAAATTATTTATGTTTTTAATTTGTTTACGGTTTAAAAAAAAAATAATTAATATCAATTCTGGATGTTTACAAAATCGTGATATTTACAGAGGAGCAAAATGAACTGAATCAGAAGGTGGCTATAGTAATAATATTGTATCGAAATCGACATGGTGATTCTCAACTCTATAAAGTTGTCTGATGATAAAAAGTATTTGTTTTTAAATTGACGTTTCTCTTTCATCGTATAGTGGTACATGTTTACAGTTTATAGGTTAGAAACAGGCTTGACGCTGGGGACGAGGGCGACCCGGTCACGCCTCCACACGCAGTGTAAACTTTTCACTCGTATAACACGCGTGTAGTGAAAAAGAAAAAAATAAGAAAACACGGCCGCACTACCAGCCAACCAGCCAGAAGAGAGAAGATAAACAGAGGACAGGATGGGTCAATGCAAAAACACACACACACACACACACACACACACACACACACACACACACACACACACACACACACACACACACGAATGTAAAGACACATGTGCACCACACTGTTGTTGGAAAGGAAGAAGCGCGGTTAACGCACAGCAACTGTACAGTATATATAAGTGGAAACAGATGGACTTATAATTAAAAAAATGCAATAAGAGAGACCAAAAAAAATTAAAAACATAAAAGAACCTCAAGCTAAAAAAAAAAAAAAAATGAAATGAAATGTACTTAACCCTGGTGTACTTTCCATCTTCTGCTGGACATCAAAAAATCAGAAATGCTTTGTTGTGCTGTATTAATCATACATACATATACTGTATTACACAAGGAGTGTTCGGGTCAAACTGGGACTGTGTGATGAACTGATGAGACTCTCAGCCGCAGTAAAAGAAACATTTGAACAGTGCAATCGTTTTAAAGAAGGCCATGTGTCCGTGCACGCATCACTCAGAAAAACAACATTGTTATTCATTAAAATATTAATATAACCCTTGTTGCTGTTGTTAAAATTTGAATTTGTTGTTACAAGTTTTTGAGACTTAGAGATTTAAAGATTTAAAGTTACACTTGAAATCAGTGAGACAAGTCCTGTTAGCACTAGCGTCCTTGTCTTTCCCTCATCAGCCGAGAAAAGAACTGTTAACGCATGAGCACATTAACATAAACGTTATTTTTTTGTGATTTGCCTTGAAGCTGACCAATCAGATTTGAGAACTTCAAAGCTTCATTATGCTAATATAACCTCTTATAAATGGTCACAGTCGAACTCCTTTATCGTGTGAACTTTTCCTTCGTGCTGACGTTAAGCCTGTGTTCATCAGGTGTTAGTACTTAACCATGACCAGATGAAACACTCATCAAGAGTCTGATTTCCACGCACACACACACTTCCACCTGTTTACTGCACAGTGGGCTGCGAAAAAAAATTAATAAAATTCAACCTGCAGGTGAACAAACATGAAGGCAGTTTAGGACAATTGCTCTCGGATGGACGTTAACCCCCGGAGTGACCTGGCCTGAGGGTCAACTAGCCATCGGGGGACGGGGGACGGATAGTTTATGTGGAATACACGACTGAATTAAACACCACGACTCAACTTGTACCCAACTTATCGCACATGGGGGTAAAAACACAGAAGTTGGTCTTTTCAGGGGGAAATACTAATAAAACAATTTTTTCAAATGAGACGAGTTTGCTAACTTTAGTGATATGGGGTGAGATTTAAAATGTGAGATGTGTCCGTATGCTGATAAAGAAAACACCAGTATGATATCTATGTATCTATAAAAATCAACTCAAGACTGGTTCAACAGTCACGATACAAGCAGTCATTTTGCCATTATGTCATATAGGGGACTGAGGATTTCCCAGGAGAAAAAAAATCCAAGTTTAAAGGGTGTCTTTTTATTTCTGTAGACTTTATCATAGCTGGAAATATTTAATTTGTTACAGGCTCCACCCCCAGGTAAACAGCGCTGATTAAATGTATTATACAGAATTTATACATAAAAATTCTCACCTTAGTGTCTCTCACATCTCGCTAACTTTCTAGGCAAAAGTTAGCAGCAACTAAAGGCAACCTTTATTTCACTCCTCCTCCAAACGTGCTGTTTCAGTGTCTATGTAAATGAGCTACTCCTGAGCCACGCCCATCCCGGGAACAGCGGAGCTGAGCAAGAAACCGGGGGAGGGGCTGATCTTATATGAGGTCATAAAAGGGTGAAAAAATTAATTAATTAATTAATTAATAAAAAATCAAGCTGTCTCATTCAAGCCTCTTCCAATACAAAAACATTAAAAGACAAAGAAAAAAGGGAATATTTTTTCCTCATGTTTTTTTTTTTTTTTTTACTTACAGCCTGGAGATCCATCTAGACATCTTAAGACTAAAAACTGAATTTTGCACAACAATAATGCTACGAGTCTCTATAGATTTATTATTGTTTTCAGGCTTCACTTGTGATGACTTTACAAACTGCAGCTTTAAAATTTATTACAGACCTCAATCATCTGAGCCTTTCAAGTTAAACCAGTACTACGAGTCTCATTAGATATTATTTTTTATCGATTCACATTTTCCGGCCCTGAAATAGACTCCGCCCCCATCGCTGATGAGCTCTACCACTTTTCCATACAAACCGCCCCTTTAAAAATGGTTATAGACCTTAATTATATAATCACTGTGAAATCGAGCTTGTTAGATTTTTGTTTCTTTTCTGTCCCTGAAAAAAGGCTCAATGCAAACTATTCCTTTAAATGAGTTAATACAGGAGACTATAAAAAAAAAAAATAAAAAAAAGTTAAACAAATAGAAATGAACGACAAGCCAAAGTATCACATCTCGGTCGTGTCAGAAGCAGCACTGCGTAAGCCAGCAGTGTAATCATAAACGATTCATGTATGAGTGTGTGGGGTTTTGGATGGTGGTTCAGGATCATTTCTGGCAGGATAAACGCTCCAGGCTGAGGTGTTTCATAACAACATTCTTCAAGTGTTACTGCTGCCAGCTCCTCTCCTCTCCTCTCATCTGCTCTCGTCTCCTCTCCTCTCCTTGTTCTCTCATTCCCTCACCCTCCCCTTCTTCTTCTACCACCTGATCGGTTCGAGGACATGGCCATGGGGGAAAAGCCTTCCTCACTCACGCAGGTACGAAGAGATCAGGTCAAGCTGACTTCTTATTAATCATCGCCGACTTTCCCCCCAACGCCGCAGCTCTGATATCGTTTCTCCTTTTGTCCGACGCTCAGATTGATTACATCTAAAGAAAGCTTTCTCCTTTACCCAAAGCTTCACTTTTCAAAACAGCAAAGAAAAGCAAGTTCAGCGGTTCACTTGTAATTAGCATTCCAATCAGGAATCGCCTCCTGTTGACCCATTACATTAATTAAAGCTTTATTGTTAAAAGACGCTTTTGATCCAGAGGACTTTTCAGGCTGATCCGACTCCCCTCTCAGTGTTGATCTTATTCTGCCCTCTAGTGGCGCAATACAAAACCGAACCTTCTTCGGATAGTGCGGGTGCAAATACTTATACTGCACTGCTAACGCTCAACTGAAGTAACCAAAGTATTGCTCAAAGCCACTATTCAGGATAATCACTCAATCTTTATTTATTATTCTCGTCATTTAACAAAACATACTAACTGCACTATATTTAATTATCCAAACCTAGCAGTAGTCCAGAAAACTGACCTGTTTATTCCAACTTTACCACATCAATCCAAACTCTAGTTACATCCCATCCTTTCATCAGTCCTTTCAACAATTACCAAAATATTTTAACAATTTTTTCCTCCATCAATTAAAAAGTGCTATTATTGTGCTAAACAAAAAAAAACCTGTTAAAAATTAATGATTTTTTTTTTATAGTTTAATTCATCTATTCATTAAAACATTTATCCATCCACCCATCCATCCCTGCAGCAGTCTAGCTATTCATCCCTCAATCCATTCATCCATCTGGTCCATCACTGCTTCAACATATCTACACATTGCTCCTATCCTGTCGCAGTGCATCCATCCATCCATCCATCCGAGTCATAGTCCACCCATACCTGTTGCAATCCCTCCATCCATTCATCCACCATCCATCCCGGTCACAGTCCATCTATCAATTAATTCATCCATCCATCCATCCCTTCCTGGCACAGTCTAACTATCTATCCATCCACTCATACCTGGTGAAGTTCATCCATCCATCCATCCATCCATCCATCCATCCATCCATCCCTGTCACAGTCCATCCATCCATCCATCCCTGTCACAGTCCATCCATGCATGCCTGGCACAGACTATCTATCTATCCATCCACCCATACCTGTTGCACTCCATCCATCCATCCATCCATCCAGGGATAGCCCTGCAGCAGTCTAGCTATTCATCCCTTAATCCATTCATCCATCTGCCCAAACTCTGGCCCATCACTCCATCAAGATATCTAAAAATCCATCCATCCATCCATCCATCTATCCATCTATCCATCTATCCATCTATCCATCTCTGTCAGTCAATCTATCCGGCTATCCATCCATTCCTTAAACAGTCCATCCATCCATCCATCCATCCATCCTATCCTGTCACAGTCCTTCCATTCCATCCATCCATCCCCGTCACAGGCTATCCATCCATCCATCCATCCATCCATGCCTGGAACAGATTATCTATCTATCCATCCACCCATACCTGTTGCACTCCATCCATCCACCCATCCCTGCAGCAGTCTAACTATTCATCCCTCAATCCATTCGTCCATCTGTCCAAACTCTGGTTCATCACTCCATCAAGATAGCTACACATTGCTCCCATCATGTCGCAATCCATCCACCCCCTCAAAGTCCATCCATTCATCCATCCATCCATCTATCCATCTCTGTCAGTCAATCTATCCGGCTATCCATCCATTCCTTAAACAGTCCAACCATCCATCCATCTACCCATCCTTGTCACAGTACATCCATCCATCCATCCATCCATCCATCCCTGTCCCAGTAGATCCATCTATCCATCCACCTATATCTGTCACAGTCCACCCATCCATCCATCCATGAACCCTAGCTATGGTCATCATTACTGATAGAACACGAGAACACGACCTCAGGAAAACATCAAAACACAAACACCTCAAGTATGTTGTCCATTTGTGTGTCCACATCTCAGTCTACAAACACCTAATGCCTCCATACGGATCCCAGGTCAAGGTTTCTTCATGGATGCAGAATGAAGCCTCTGATTAATTACCCAAATGAAAGCTACTCTAATTAAAGACGTTCAGATTAAACAAACTTATCCTGACAGGGCCGCCGCCCCGGTGTACGTAACGAGAGCGGAGGAAACAAATGAGCTCTGTTACACACGGCGTTGCCCATCGCCAGGCCGATCCCAACGGCGTCTCACTCGAGCCCGCGGCATGCTGGGAAATCGTTTTCCTGCTATCCAAATGTATTCATTTATTCTGAAAGCTCCAGAGAAATCACACAGCCGTGCCGTCCCTCGCCCCAAACGGCATGTCCAGATGGAATATTGTGGGTTAAGTGAGGCGGAAAATAGGTACAGGATCACCCGGCGGTGTGGGAGTGTATACACACACACCCGCACACACACACACACACACCCGCACACACACACACACACACACACACACACCTGCACACACACACACATGCAAAATAGTGTCACCTTCATCTGGACCAAAAGTTTTCCTTTTATTCTGGTAAAGTCCAATCTCTCTCTCTCTCTTTTATACACACATCTGAAAGTGAATGAAAAAGTGTATCTCTCTGTCAGCCTTCATTAAAGCGCTATCACACAGCACACCAGGATTCATCAAAGGGCAAAAAGAAAGAGCCGGTGAGCACAAGCAGGAGCGAGAGGACGAGCGATCTATATCAGAGAGAGGCCTCATCACGGCGCCGCTTAATTTCACCTCTCGGCCCTTCTTTGTCTAATTTCTAATTAATTAGACACATTTCTGATACAAGATGAGTAGAGGGGAAAAAAACCAAGAGCTTAGATTCGGGTAAAAGAAATTCTGTGGGTAATTCCCACATGAGCAGATCAATCAATACTCCAAGACATAAAACTCTAATTTAGTACTTTCTAAACGCCAAAAGGCCACAAATAACTAATAAACTGTTGAAACTAGGAATCTCTATGTATGTGTGTGTGTGTGTGTGTGTGTGTGTGTGAAGTTTTATGGAGTTTGTTTTCTCTCCCATGATGTCAATTATCTTAGAATCACACAAGCATGTAACAGGAATTCATTATTTTTTTTTCTGGAATGTTGCGTCTAGTTTTTCAGCCAGCCCAGGAAAACACGATGAAAAAATTATCACATCATACATTTTCAAAGACTGTACTTAGTAATATTCAAATGCATTTAATTACTGTATGTCCTCTTTTAGCTACCCACTGAAAGATCTTTGAAATGACACTCATATTTAAATCAACTACTTCAAATGATAATATACAGAATGTTCTTAATAAATAGTAGAAGTTAATAGTTTTCAGCAAAATGATACCGTTTAAAAAAAACATGTTCTCACCCACTAATGCAATGTTTTTAACACATTTGGTGTTATGAATGTAATTTAGTTTTTAATGGGATCCGCCAAACCCTACACCTGTATAACCAAACCCATCAACCCTTTAATCCATCGACCAACCGTTTTATCCGACTACAAACCCTTCTATCCATCCAACAACCCTCCAACTTACCCACCAACCCCCTTATCCATCGTCCAATCCATCCTCCAACTCATCCACCAATGCATCAGTTTACCCACAAATCCCATCACCAATCCTCAAATGCATTCTCTAAGTCCATGCATTCCACCAACCCCCATCCACCTACCAATTCTCTCCTCCATCCACCAATCGTCCAAGCCATCCTTCACTTCATAGTTGAATCCATCCTTTAATCTATCCACCAATCCACCAAAACTTCCCACCAAACCCCCAATAATAATTTGCCAATCCAGTGTACATTCTTCAGTCCCTCTAATTCCATCCTTCATATTCCTATTCATCCACCAATCCATCCATCAATACACCAGTTCATCCACAAATCCCTTCACCAATCCTCTAGTCCATTTTCTATTCCATCAACCAACCCTCTTGTCCACCCACCAAACCTCACGTCCACCCAAAAATCCTGTTCTCCATCCACCAATGCATTCTCTAATCCATCCTTCAATCCATCAATTCCATTCACCAATCTATTACTCCCTCTTCCAATCCTTTAATTTATTCTCTATTCATCCAGAAACCCTGCCATCCACCCACAACTCCTCTACTCCATCCACCAATACATTCTATAATCCATCATCCAATTCTCCAATCCATCCTTCTAACTCCAATCCGTCCTCTAATCCACCCATCCATTGAGCATCGGACTGGAATCAGACTGTATCTAAACCCTCAAACAGATGATTTGTCCAGAGGGAACACCAGAAATACCAAACAGCTAAGAACAATCAGCTACCATGGCTACAGGTGAGCTGACCAGGAAACACTGACCATATAAGGAAAGTGGCAGGTGTGATAAGTGAACATTAGTCGTATGTGTTTTTGAATGGACGGTCTCACCTCTCGGAGAACTGTACTGCCAAATCCCCTGTAGAGTCCCCGGACTCCCTGCACACAAAATTATTTTTAAAAAATAGGAAAGCTGCAAATCTTTCCAAATGACTGTATACATCATGTAGGTACCACCTCTCGATTTTGCCTTTAACTCTATACAACAGTTATTCTGTAGGTTTCCAGGAAGAAATGAAGAGTGTGTGTGCTTGTGTGTGTATTTATACCTCCTCACGCAGAGTGGCTAGCAGGACATGGTGTGTGTGGAGCGAGGGAGAGGCCTGAGTTCTCTGCTTCACCACTTCTGTCGGGACTCTGATCAAACACGCAACCTACACATGAGACAAAAATGAATAATAATCATTTATTATACTAGAACGTTCCCACCAACGACCCTTGATTGATTTATTCAAGGTCCTTTGTTGGAATCCGGGACGCATCGTGACATGTTTACGCTTTAAATGTGGTCTGAGCGATCGACACACAGCAAGATACATTTCATACAGTTCACTTGGAACTGCACTTAGTGCTGTTTCCTTTCGACTGGATCAATCAGGACTCGTATTAAAGGTTCCATATTTTACTATTTCTGTAACAATGTCTCGAAACTCCCTCAGATACTCAGGCATTACTCCATGACCACCTGCTGAGCCACGCCCCTCTGGAGAACAGCAGAGCTGAGCAACAAGCGGGGGGAGGAGTTCATCTTATATGAGGTCACAAAGGAGGAATTCAAAAAGGCAGGGAATGTTTTGTTTTTTTTCTCTTCTCATGTTTTTGGTTTATTCCTGCAGACTGGAGACACATTTGAATGTCTAAACATTCTCATACTTTTTTTTTTTTTTTTTACAGAGCACCTCCATCCTCTCCTCTCTCTCCTTTCTTTCTCTCACTCTTTTTCTCTTTTACTTCCTCGTTTCTCTCCTTCCTTCTGATATCTCTTTCCTTTCTTCCTTTCTCCTCTTCATTGCCTCCATTCTTTCCTCTCCTCCTTACATCCTTTACTTCTCTTATTTCTCTCATCTCTTTCTTTCCTTCCTTACTGATTTCTGTTTTCCTTCCTTCCACTCTTTCCTTTTCTCCTGTCTCTTTTTGTCTTTCTTCATTCTTTCCTCTCTTCTTTCCAATATCCACTTTTTCCATTTTACCTCTTTCGCCTCACTCATCTCTCAACCTCTCTCTGTCTTTTCTCATTTCCCCTCTATTTCCGTCCCTCATCCCTGTTGTTTGCTTTAATTTATTACCACCTCTCCTTCCTTAATCTCTCGCTCTCTCCTCCAACCCCTGCAGTTCCTTCCTTCATTCCTTCTTCTCTCTCACCTTGTCTTCCTTCCGTCCTCTCTGTCCCATCTTCCGCTGCATCCTCCTTTGTCTCTTGCATTCCTTCCGTTTCATGTCTTCTGTCTTACTTGCCATTTAAATATTTCACTGGTCTTTTTGCCGGGTGCGAATGAGCCCGATGTTGTTCTCCTTATACAGGGTGCCATTACTTCTGTACTACGACTAGCTTTTGTTCTTTTAAATGCAGGGATTAGTTTCATCTTTAAAATCTTGTCATTAATATGAATTAATCGTATCCTGTACCGCTTGTTACTGAGGAGAATAAGTGCGGCGAGGTAGCAGCATCGTAGCAAAACAACTTCCACATCACACCCCCTTGTGGTGAGATGTGGTATTACTGTGTAGCAACACTTTGCGTTACGGTATTTTTGATATTAGATTACATTTAAAAATAAATAAATAATAATAAATAAATAAATAAATAAATGAAACATTTGCCTGTCAATCAATTGGTTATTAAATTGATCAACTTTATTATGATACACACAGTGCTTATAAATACTCTATTACAGTCCTTCTTTAAAACATATCCTCACACACACACACACCTACACCAGCTGCAGTCTTTCATCAAACCTAAACTCGTACCTGAAACAACCAGTGTGTGTGTGTGTGTGTGTGTGTGTGTGTGTGTGTGTGTGTGTGAAACTGAACTCCCGAGCCGTGTACCGAGAGTGCCCCTCTGTGGCCGAACACGTCCACTGCACCTCCGTTTAAACGATCTGACAGGACGCGTTTCCTTGATCTCATTACCGTTCCCCCTTTTTCCATCCTGCGTTATGGACTGAAGCGTCGAACATCACGTCTCCTCGTCTAATTCTCAGAAGGATCAGAAATTACGGCGCTAAACAAGCAGGGAAGTAGATATGACAAGCAATTCCCGCTTTAATTGCAGGGTGAGGGTGAGGCACAATTTCAGAGATACTCCTGAGGGATATCGTAATAGAGCGGATGAATTAGGGACATTGTTTATTTCTGGATAATTTACATAAAGGTGGTAAGGAGAGGACCTGCGACATGGGTTGCCAGATTGGCGGGTCATGAAACTTCTTGAAACTCCTGGAACGTTCACTGATCTGTGTTCTAACTTAAGATTATGAAACGTGGGTTAAAATGTAATCAGTATCGGTGTTCGAACTCAGACTCTGGATGTAGTGAAGCTAAAACTAACACTGTGTTTTTTTTTCTCCTTCCTGTGTCTTCTTTCTCTTACATTCCCCAATTTCCTCTCTCTCGTTTCTTTCTTCCTTTGTTCTCTTTTTACTTCCCTCCTCCTTCCTTTCTTCTTTTATTCATTCGTCTTCTGTCCTCTGCTTCTCTTTTTCCTTCCCTCATCCCTCTCTTTTCTTGTCTCTTCTCATCCCCTTCATTGATTCCTTTGTTCGTTTTCTTCTTTTCAATCTTTTCTGTCTCCTCCATCCCTAATTTTTTTCTCTCCTTCTTTCAATTCTTCCTAGTTTTCCTTCTCCTTCCCTCCGGTCTCTACTCCCTCTTTCCATTCCTTCCTCCTTCCATCCCTATTTCCTTTCTCTTACTTTCCTTTCTTCTGTTTTCCTTCCTTCCTTCCACTCTTTCCTTTTCTCCTGTCTCTTTTTGTCTTTCTTCATTCTTTCCTCTCTTCTTTTCAAAATCCACTTTTTCAATTTTCCCTCTTTCCCCTCACTCATCCCTCAACCTTTACACATTTCTTCCTTCCATCATGCATTTCTTTCCTTCGTTCCCTTTTTCCTTCCTTCCTTCGTTTCTGTTCTCTCTTCATTCATCTTTATCTCTCTTTCCTTTCTTGGTTCTCTTCTTACTTTCCACCTCTCACACGTTTCTTCCCTCCTTTCCTCTTTTCTTCCTCTGATTCATCTCTATTTCACTTTCCTTCCTTGCTTCTCTTCTTCTTTCCTCTCTTCCTTATTTCTTACCTCTCCACCTCATTCCTCCTTGTTTCTCTGCTTCTTTTGTTTCTCTTTCATTTTTCCACAGAATCCCTCTTTTCTCTCATCCTTCTCCTTCTTTCTGTCCCCTCTATCTCCCTCCCTCCTCCCTGTCACTCTCTTTAATTAATTCCTTCTCTCTTCTTTCCTCCTTTCCATCTCTCTCCACCCTTCCTTCCTTATTCTCATCCTTCCCTTCTCTCTCTACCTTTTTTCTTCCTTCCCTTCTTTCTCTCTCACCGCTCTATTTGTCCCTTGCACTCCTCCTTTCCTCTTCCTATCTTTCTGCAGCTTTCTCTTTTCTCACTCTCCTCATCTCATTTCCGTCGCTTTCTCTCGTCAGTTTCGCAATCGTGCTGTGAACTGCATCTTTTTCTGAGGAATAAACTCCGCCTGAAGCGCAGGTCCCCGTCTCCCTGATCGCATCCTGTTCTCCGAGAGACCCTGCTGAAAGACTCGAGCGCAGAGATCCATCAGACACCTGAAACACGAGATCCTGCAGGTGCTGCTCTTAAAAAAAGGTAAAAAAAAAAAATTTATTATAAAAAAGAAAAGAAAAGCTAAATCTATTCCACCTCACCTGCACCTCTCCCTAAGGGGGCGCCGAGCGGCGGATATCCATCTGACAGAGGAGAAAAAAAAAAAAAAAAAAGCAATATCTGGCCACGACAGCCTCCGCTTGGGCTGTAATAGCGCCATTACTTATGCAGACACATAACATTTTCCATCTGCCAGTTCGCATTAGGATCATCTGCCTACGGTTTGACCCCCGCGGTCCGGATGACGGCGCGCCGGGCGGCCCGGGCCGAAACCTGGACGCGGCCTGGAGCTTTTAGGGACGATCGTGTGATAAATCACGCGACACCTTTTACTCGGGGTCGAGCTGGGGCTCAGGCGCTGTGGCACGTTGTACGGATGCCAAGCGAGCTCGCCTAGGTGAGACGGGCACACCGAGTATATTTCCCCCTTCACTCTCTCGGGAATCTTTCGGCTTGACAAACGAGCTCTAGGAGGAAACGTCGAGCGAACGGGAATGAAGATAAATCTGACATAATGGCTAGATAACGGCCTGCTCCATCCCTGACAGAGCCCATCATCCGGGGCATTCTTTATGGTAGACAATGCCTAAGTTTGACACACACACACACACACACACACACACACACACACACACACAACGATACAGCAGTGACATTGCAAGAGGCTTAGCAAGGATATGATGTGGGTTTTTTTGTTTTTTTCAATTATTAATCCCACAAAGTCCTTCAGAAAGGTCACAGGAAAAAAAAAATTTCTTTCTGCGCAGATTCTTACGGGAAAAAAAAAAGAAAGAAGAAGCAAAGATCAATTCCATCTGTACAGCGGTCGTGTCATGAAATATTATTAACCCACATGCTCTCAGTAGAATTTAGTTAATTCACTTTTATACATAATATCCTTGCTTTTCAATACACTTTCGTCTGTCTGTCTACAAGCTTTCATTCCCTTATTAAAAAGGTTTTATTCTGAGCTGCGAGCCACGAATGCACCGCTGTCTTCGGTTCTTCATCCTCATAGGGCTGCTTTCTGGAGACCGAAGAGAAGAAAGTTGATCTACAGGGGGGGCCATTTATATGGATACACCTTAATAAAATGGGAATGGTTGGTGATATTAACTTCCTGTTTGTGGCACATTA
>JAQMYJ010000016.1:19960620-19973533 GCA_030014305.1 Clarias laeviceps | reverse complement strand
TCTGTCTCTCTCTCCCTCTCTCTCTCTCTCTCTCTCTCACTCTCTCCCTCTCTCTCTCTCTCTCTCACTCTCTCTCTCTCTCTCACTCTCTGTCTCTCACTCTCTGTCTCTCTGTCTCTGTCTCTCTCTGTAATTTTGCTCACTTTTTCTTTTGCTACATTTTTCTCTTTTGCTTTGTTGTTTTCTTTCTAATCCTCCTTCTCGAGCCCGTGGCTGTGGATCTGGACCGGCTCCAGCACTGCACTCTGCATTATTGTGCATCTCCACTCGAGATTCACACCAGAGGGAATCCCCCCAGGGCCACTTTAACACTTACAATAGACATTAGCATAAACCCAAGTGCTAGCGTATGCTGGCTAATCCTCGGTCTGCGTATTAGCATGAGTAATAAGCTCCGACTTTAATGAAAGTTCAGTGAAGGAATCTGACATTTTCGAGATTTCGACAGTGTTGGTGAACGGTCTGAGATTGTTCTCTGAATTATTATGATTGTTTTTTTTTTCTTTCATTTATTAGAAATGTGCAGTGATTTGAATTAAATATCAAAAGCAAGAACACAATTTATGCTAAGAGCATAAGAGCGTTTTTTTTTTTTCAAATTGTCAGTGGATTGTTTCTGATATTCAAATTTACTTGTTTTTACAGATGATTATCAATATTCAAACATATTTTAATATACTGTATGTAAATAATAAAATTTTTTGCATCTCATAAACGTTAACTCAATGAAATAAAAATACAAGGGACAAATTAGATGTGGGAAAAAAAATTAGGAATTTAATTCAGAAAATTATTTAGCATTATATTATGAGATTAAAAGTAGTACAAAAAGTTCTAAGTGCAAATTAATCTCCATGACATTTGTAAAAAAAAATAAAAAAAAAGAATTAGTGTAAATATATATATTACTTCTTACTTGCGTGCGCATGGTAGTGAATGCCATTCACACCAAACTAAAGCAATGGGAGGATGCACGGGAGAGCTCATTTGCATTTGGCCACGCCCACAAAAGTCCCAGGCTTGAAATGACTTTCTGTCTCACTCACTCATTCACTTATCGTTGTCTAGACCACTTTCTCCTGTATACAGGGTCGCGGGAGACCTGGAACCTATCCCAGGAGACTTTGGGCATGAGGCGGGGTACATCCTGGATGGGGTGCCAGTCTATCACAGGTCACACACACACACACTCATTCCCACACTCTGCATGGGAGGAAACCAAAGTACCTGGAGAAACCCACCAAGCATGAGGAGAACATGCACAGAAACACAAGGTGGGAATCGAACCCTTGACCCAGGAGGTGCAAGGCCACCCTGCTTACCGACACCAGGCACACCGTACTGGGAAAATAACATGCTTTGTTTCTTTGGTTTTCATTTAAAAGCAAAGTATCTTGCAGCCAGAAATCCCTTGTGACCTCCACTGATGCCAACACATTGCAGCTTGAGACATACCAGATCGGTCACCTACTTCGATTTTAAAACAGTGGGAAATTATCTTCAAACGGATTATTTAAATGTGTACACTATCCACACCCACATCAAGCCGACAAGTCTCAAGATCTTTGTTCTCTTTCTCTCATCTGAGCTCCACAGACCCACAGCAGCATAGCAGTTAAAGCAGGTTTAGAGCCTGATCCTGGTCTCAGACTGTCCTCGGATCTGATCTAAAAACCATTCACAAACATTTCACCACCGCACCAGAGCAACATCAGGGCCTGTATTCGCAAAAAAACATTTTTTCTTCACATATCAAAGCTGATCCTGAACCCGAACCTATGCACTTTATAACGACTCGGCTTTCATCCTCCCAACATTTGTATCTCATTATATCCGCCTTTCCTCGTTCCTGACTGTCTTTTCTGTATATAAAGTGAGCGAGAGATATGATTTCACTTCCCACGGCAAGATCTGAGGCTTCATGTGTGCTACATATGCTCGGTGTTTATCTTTCTAATATCCTGCAAGGATTTGGCATTGGACGTTAAAGTGAGGGAGCAGCAAAGATGTGTGATCTGCAGGCTCCTCGGCGGAGACCATCAGCGCTGGACTTAAGATCAGAGATCAGATTACTACTTCATGTTCGATTAGATTACCGTTGGCTCAGATGAAGGATACATGCATATCATGTTTTTACATGCTGTTTTAAAGCAGCCCAGTCCTAAAGGTCTGATATGTGTACTAAAAAAATCCATCATCATCACTGGTACTGACGTTCTTTGGCAATGTGCTGTAGATCATACAGTACCTTAAGACCATATGGTTTCCCCACAAAAATAAAACTAAAATGTCTAAAAGAAGAATAGAAGAATGAAAAGTTTCCAATAATCTAGAAACCACATAGGTATCATGTGTTAACTGGCCAAGCAATTAAAGGCGAGCTCAAATTTGACGCAGTAGAAACATGTAAAATAATTTTCAACATCTCTCACTCATCGTCTATACCGTTTCATCCTGTGTACAGGGTCGCAGGGAGCCTGGAGCCTATCCCAGGAGACATAGGGCAAGAGACTGGGTACATGGTGTCAATCCTTCACAGCGCACACACACGCACACCTACTGTAGACACACTCATTCACACACTATGGGCAATTTTGGAAACGCCAGTTAACCTAATCTGCATGTCTCTGGACTGTGGAAAAAACCCCGGAGCGCCCGGAGGAAACCCACCAAGCACGGGGAGAACATGTGAACTCCATGCACACAGACCCCGAGGCGGGACTCGAACCTGGCCTTTTTTAACATAGGCAACATTAGCTGGTTAGCTAGCTAACCTCTCAAATTAGCTAGCAATCAACCTACAAGTAAGCGAGTTTGTTTTTGTCACGAGAGACTTTAATTTATGAATTTAGATTTACAGTATTTACAAATCTGACAGAATATAACAGTTACTTGGATGTCAGGGTTCGCCGTGTCATACTGTAGCTCCAGGGTCACCGCTTCGATCTTTAGCCTGGGTTACTGCATGAGGAAATTTCATATTCAAGGTTTCATCAACCAAAATTTTTTTTTATAGTTTTTCTAATCACTCTGAAATTTACATTCAGTTACATTTTAATTAATGTTTCCCAAAAGGTATTTTTGTTGGGCTATGTACTGCAAGTACTGAAAAATTCTTCTTATTGAGTGGGCAGATGTATGTAGGCCTTTTAAATTATAATCTTTTTTTCACAAAAAGAATTTGTCTAGTGAATTGAGCTTATTAATTAAAATTTTTTATTCATTTGTTGTTTTATAAATTTAAATGATTGAATTTGTACTGTAACAAAGGGCTTACCTGCAACAAAAGACAAAACAGAAACAAAATAAAAAACATTATTATAAGCATCGGCCAAATGATTATTAACATCAGCCCAGAGTTTCACAATCGGTGTGTCCCTAGTTAATTGATATTAAAGTCATCATTTTGACACTTTATCTCTCATTGCAATCAATTTTACAAGTTAAGGCAGATTAAAGGACATTTCTTGCTCTGTAACGTCTTACAGAGTCTTATATATATATATATATATTCCCTAAAGTAAAACAACCTCACGGAAATTTTTAGTACAACATCAAACATGATAGAGCTCAAACTGTCCTCACTCAGATGTGTGTGTGTGTGTGTGTGTATGTGCACTAGAGAGATATAACATAGACGACACGGTCGCTGGGTTCCCATGTGTCTTCATCTCTTCGGTCTGAGAAGCTCAAGACAGACCAAAGGAGTCGATGAAAAGAAAAGAAAAAAGCTAAATTTGATATATTATATTGAAAGTCATATGTGTGTGTATGTGTATGTATTTGTGCACCTGCTGTTTGGTTTTAGTGTTTAAATGATCCAATTACTATGTGATCCTATGCATACAGTACTGTATATAAACCTAAAATCTGGAATTGTCCTGCACTTGCACACTATCTAATCTAGTTGTTATGCAGTACACAATATCTAAACAATAATGAGATTTTTTGTTGTTGTACTGCATCAAGGCCCTTTAACTACTTACAGTAATATACAGAAGGAATTTACATACACTTCAGTAATAACACTCATCCCAGTTAGATATATTACACTTGTATCTTCATACACTGAATCCTTCTCTCCAGATCCGTCAGGTCGAGTTACGTCTGATAATCATTTTATAACGTTGTAGATTATTCATGCATGGTATAACAGGTTCTCCTGAGCCTCGTGGTCGTTTTTTTTACATTCTTGCTGTCTCAGATCGTGACGTTTCACTTTGATGAATCCACTTGTCACTTTGATTCTTGTTAAATTAATAGCGTCTACTTTATCTATCTGTATTCGCCGTCCATTTTGCAGTGTGCATCAGTGTGTAGAGCTATTAGTTATGCACAAAATAAAAAAATATATATATTTTATATATTCATGTACTTATAGCACTGTACAATATATACTTAAAGCACTGGCATCTTGCACCTCCTGGGTCCAGGTTCGATTCCCGCCTCTGGCTCTGTGTGCATTGAGTTTGCATGTTCTCCCCATATTTGGTGGGTTTTCTCCTGGTACTCCGGTTTCCTCCCACAGTCCAAAGACATGCAGATTAGGCTAATTTGTGTTCCCAAATTGCCCATAGTGTGTGAATGTTGACTGGAGGTCCTACCACTATTGTAAAAAAAAAAATGGGAATAAATACAGTGGTCACCATCGGCCTCCACAGTCCCTAGTTGGAATACAGAGGTTGGTACATTAATGGAACATTTTTTATTAACAAGAATTTATAGTATTTCAGGGTCACGGCTTTGATTTCTGGGTGCATGGAGTTTGCAAAAAGAACTCCAATTTCCTTTCACAGTCCAAAAACATGCACCTTAGGCAACCTGGCATTCGGAAACTACCCGTAGTGTGTAAATGAATTGGCACCCTGTCCAGGGTCTGTGCCTGAAGTCTGCTGGGATCATCTCCGGGCTTCCTGTAACCCTGTACACTGGATAAATGCTATAAAGAATGAATATGATCTTGTTTCAGTGTTCAACACAAAGGTCAGGTGATGTATTAAAAAACAGCATAAACTGGTCTGGGCAAAGAGCAAAAATAAGGAAAGGATCCATTCCTCTATTTTCCATACACTCAGAAACACACACTACAGGCAATTTGGAGACACAAATCATCCATCTGCATTGCATGTCTTTGGAGAAAACCCAACATCACACACACAAGCACACACTATACATGTTCTCAGACACGCCTACAGTGCATGGGATTAGACGTGTTTCAGTCTTGATCTTTGACCCTTTTGGTCTTGACTCGATCTTGGCAAATCTTGGCAGCGATTTCGCCCTCAGCCGAACACAATTCTTCTTTGGATATTCAACATTTTCCACTGCAGACTTTTCCACTGAACTTTTTCCCCCAGGAACATAACCTAGATTTCACCTTACTTTGCCTAGAGCGTTTGCCAACCAGATGGCTGAAGTGAATTCAAAAACTAATTCTGCATTTTAATTCTCTTGTACTTTTTTTTTTTTTTTTACAGAAGTGTCTAAAAAGACCTCCTGTTTGTTGTGGCAGCGCCGTCGATATTTATTCTCCTTCTGTAGATGCTAATACACTAGCTTTTCACTTCTGATTAATTAGCAATTACTCAAATGGCTTCTCAGATGTGCTGAGACGACACGTCAGCTAGAACGATCGCCGTTCTGGCTTGGTTTAATCTTTTCCTGCAGATCATGACTTAAATATTAGTGCACCGTGATTCGGGGAGTAAGTAGGGAGGGAAACGCTTTAAGAGCAGAAGAATGACTTTAATCGTTCATTTTTAAAAAAGAACGAGCCTCCTCGGTAGATTATTTTGAGAGACAAAGAGTATTTTTGTGTATTTCTGAATGATGGACAGAATGTCTGTAGATTTCTCTCCGAAATTATTTCTTGAGCATTGAACGATCCTTTTACTCTGATTTTGTAGCTGATTAGCATGAAATCAATAGCAAATTCTTTGTGTGTGTGTGTGTGTGTGTGTGTGTGTGTGTTTATACAGCTATAGTGAAAGGATCAGCAGGCTTGAGCTGTGTTTCTCGAGGCTGCTTGATCATCACATGCTTTACCCCTTCCATCTCTTTCAGGATGCAAATCAGGTTAGATGGGTTACATCATTGCTCACAGAGTCCAGATGTGGAGGTCTGGCAGGACGCGCCTGCTCTGTGCCATTATTGTCTCTGCTGGGAAAAAGCACATGGTTTAATGCTTATAAAGCATGTTAGGCATATTGTTTTTTTTTTGTTGTTTTTTTTATAAGGAGCACAAAATTTATAACACACAACACAGAGAAACTCTCTCCTTCACACACACACACACACAATTTAATATGCATGAAGACGACCACGGTGATGAAAATGAGAACAATCGCTAATTTCTGACGGTGCTGTTGGTGAATATTTGACTTGCAAATAATCTCATGATTAAAGTGTTATTGTGCAAGCGATAATGACGCAGCTGACGGGGATGAATTAACACGGCGCACAGAGATAGTCGCTACAGTACAAACGCTTTCCTGTAATGTTTTACCAGCGAATGTGAAATTACATAAATAGGCAAGGAGGTCATGATTCATCTGTGAAAAGAAAAAAATCTCATAAAAAAAAACAAAAAAAAAACAGCGATAGATCTATCATAATTTATATTCGCATTAAAGAAGCACATTAAAAAACAAGACAAATGCTAACCCTGGAGAAAACTAGCAGGAATGGGTAGAAATGGAAATCCCCTCGTGGGTGTGATATAATTGGAAAACAGTCAACTAGATGATGGTGTGATTAAGCAACGTTAATGGTTCCACCCGTTTCTCTTATACAACAGCAATGCTAATTCTTTTCTGTCAATGATTACACATGTTTATCGATATATAAAAAAAGAGCAACAATTAAGATTTTTTATTTATTTCGAGTCTCATTAAATGTTCACAAACATCCAAAAATCTAATTAGTCCCATTTACATTATAGAATAATTGTTTTCTTCTTTGTTCCTTTAATCTGTCCTGTTATTGATAACCAAAAAAAAAAAAAAAGACACCTTCCGAAAAATGTAAAGGTAATAGGGATGAGTTAATTAATTAATTAATTTATAAAGATCTTGATTCAATATTACATTATTTTATACATAATTTTCTGACAATTCTTAAAAAACTCAGGTAATAATTTGCTCCTACCACTACGAGTGTGTGAATAGTTTGGCCACCTATAGGATCATAGAGGAACTGCAGCATTTTAACACCTCACTCACCCTCACATCGTCTATACGGCTTTATCCTGTATACAGAGTCGCAGGGGGCCTGAAGCCTATCCCAGGAGACCTAGGGCACGAGGCAGGGTACACTCTCGACTGGTTGCCGATCCATCGCAGGGTACACACACATACACACACTCACATGCTTATTCACACACTACGGCCAACTTGCATTGTTGGTCTTTGGACTGTGGGAGGAAACTGGAGTACCCTGAGGAAACCCATCAAGCACTAGAAGAACATGCAAACTCCATGCACACAGAGCCTGGCCGGGAATCAAACCCGGACCCTGGAGGTGCAAGGCGACAGTGCTAACCAGTACATCACAGTGCCACCACAAATATTTTTCGATATTAGAGTCAGTGTAGCAATTCATGAATTTCCACATGAAAGAATCATGTGACACGTATCTGAATCCCCATTTCTAATAAAATAAACAGAAATTTACATTAGATTAAAGCTGACATTATATATGTTGCTTGTTATGGAGGTATTGAAGGCACCTGTCCATGCTTCTCAGGCCCCTGTGGAGCCACACATGTGACATGAACAGAAAAAAACTACGAGATTTCATTGAAATCTGACTTTGCAATACCAAAAAAAATGGTCAGTTTTAATTTCAGGTTATTTATCAATAATGACTTTTTTTTTTATCAAAGAGAAATAAAACAGATGTTTCTCATGTTTACGTGCGGAACGAGGCTTGGTTTTGGTCCCAGCCCTAGAAACATCAGTATTGATTGGCCCTGCTCCTGTGAGTAGAACCTGTCAGACTGGAACTCTAATGTGCAGAAGGACTGGAGTTAGTGGAAATCTTAAAGAACAGAGAGGACAATCTGGTTGAACCTGAGTGACGAGAGCATTGTGTGTAATGCTCACATTTAGTCTGCATTCCTCTGTGGACGGCCAAAACTGGTTCTGTGGGTAGTACGGCACAGGGTTTGGTATATCTGAATAGGCCAAATGCAGGAAAGTTATGGTACTAATGGTATTAGTTCTATCAATTGTTTTCACTGAACATTTTTTTCCTAAATCATTTCAGGTTATGGAACTAAAGAGCTGTGTTTCAATAGTTGCTATTAATAAAATGTATTAAACATATGTACAAAGATATTTATAGAATTTATGGATAATATTAAATAATAATAATATTTACAGTACTTATATTTCTGAGTTTATTATTATTATTATTATTAATAATAATAATAATAATATTTAAAGTTAAAGTTAAAGTATTTTAATTAATTACACTGTATTCACTTTTTGTTTGTTTATCCCACAAACTTTAGGGTGTATTATGTATATTATTTATATCTAAATCCTTTCAATCATTTGTGTCGTGACATTAATAATGGCATATTGACTAGTCCAAGAAGTTTTAACTGAAAAGACTGGTATAAACGTTTTTCCCATTTTACTAGTAGTGTTTAGAGCTTTCTTTTGGAACCAATCGCTCTCGGTCTAAACTCTTCAAATTTTAGTGGGAACGTTAGACATTAACTTTACAAAACAGAAAACAAACATGCCAGAAAATGGAGGTGAAAAAATTTAAAAGAGATAAAACATCATCATCATCACTGTCTTTACTACTAAATACTTTTATCTGCCATCATCTATATAAATAAAAGTTTTGCTTATACAGTTTTGCTACTTATAAAGATATATTTCCATTTCATACATTGCAGGACCAGAAACCAACTCAGAATCTTTTTTTTTTTGCAGGATGTATCTGTTTGTCTGTCCAACCAGAATTTGTCACAGCATCGCACAAAACTGACTGGACAGAATTTAATGAAACTTTGCCAGTACTAAGGTATTTACCTGAAGCTAAGCTTGAAATAAAAAGGTTTAGTAGTAGTAGAAAGGAAGTTATGAGCAGCTTTGTGGCAGGAAGTTTTGACAGCGTACCGCGCATGCGTCAAACTGTGGGCGCGTCTTAAATCGACCGCTGGACAGAATGTAATGAGTCGTTTGCAGTACTTAGATTTCTGCCTGAAGTTTAACCTGCACCATAAGTGAAATTAAAGTAAAAGTGATGTTATAAACAGTGGTGTGCTGGATTTATTTATCTACTTTAAAATAAGCTACTAATGCGCTACTTGCTCAATGTAAACAAATATCTGCACCAATAGATATTAATTAGAAAAGCTAATGGAATATTTTTACTGGGATTAGTTCATATATTCACTTTCGCTGAAATAACAGCGCTGAAGTGGTTTAAGTGAATTTTAATGCGCTGGAGTCGTTTTAAGACAAAGCTTTTAAAAAAAATCTTTATCTTATCTAACTTTTTCCATTTCTCATTTGTGATTCACTCTCTGATTACCGAACAGGGAGTGTATTTGGCTGACGATGAAAGAAGTACAACTTAGGCGCCCTTAAAATGTTGTAAGGTAATTTAGATCAAAACATTGTCTTAAAGTGTAAGTAATATATAAAGACATGTTTTCAATATTATCAATATTACAAGAAACTGTATGTTTTGGGGGGATTTTCTCTAATGTTTACAACAAAATAAATTTAATGGTAAATAGAAGGGAAAATAAAACATGGACATGCTTCTGTAAGAGACAGTGAGACATAAGATTACCAAATAATTTCTACCTGACAGGATCCCTAAAGTGTGTGGAGGCTCCCAGGTGCCACAAGCTCAAGTGTTATTTGTTTGTATTAATAAGTTAGACAGAGAGCTGAGACATGCACGTGGCCTTCAACTTAAAACACTGTAATAATATCACTGATTACATTAAAGCTGATCAGCTCATTTTTAGCTTTAATCTTATAAAAGGCGTTGTCTCTAATTCAGTGCCCTCTAATTCATGCTCATTTCACATCAAACAGAGGGCGCTAGGACCGCACGATTGAAGTGCTCTCCACGCGCCTTCTGTTCTTTCTCAGGACTATAGGGGGAAGCAATGCGCATGCGCGACTAGCCGCTCCGCAACTACAAGCCGGTGAGCGCGCTCGCGCACACACACACGCTCACAGTAAACAGAGACGCGCGGAGCGTAAAGTAACGAAAACACACCCGAGAGACGCGGAGCTGCTGGACTGGACTGTACCTGCTTACAGGAGCTGGGAGTCGGCTTAGGACAACCGGGAGGATTAAAAGAAACAAACTGGAAGCGAATAAACAAATAACTTGTGGAATGAAATAAACGCGGTGCGCGCGAGCCGTCTCGATGGTAACCGGGATCGGAGCGGAAGATGAGGAGTAAATAAATTAAAGCGGCTGGAGAATTAATTTCAGTTCAGGATGGCTTGAGGATTTATTATACTTAAAAATATATATTATTATTATTAATTCTTCAATTTGTTTGTTTTTTAATTTATTATTATTGTCCTTATAAAAAGGAAGCGCACGCGCTCATGTTGGGGAGAGCGGCAAAAAAACTTTGAAACCACCGGTTTGTGCGGACACCCTGAGGATTTAAGCACTCGGACCCGTCTGTCTGTCTCTCTCTCGTCTCTCTCACCCCCCCCCCCCCCTCCCCCTGTCCTCATCATGTCCAAAGCGGTGCCGAAAAAGAGCCACTGGAGCACGAGGGTGAGCGAGTGCGCGGTGCGGCGGGACGCGACCGCGCGCGTGCCCCTGCAGGGCGGAGCGGAGGACGGCGAGTTCGTGTACGTGGGCCGCGTGGATCACGTCCTCAGCTCCGTCAGCTACGAGAACGGCTCTCTGACCGAGGGAGACCTGGTGCTCGAGGTGCACGCGCTGCCCGTGTCCGGATTACCGCTGTACGACGTCCTGAGCGCCGTGAGGAGCTCCGCCGGACCCGTCACACTCAAAACCGTGCGCCCAGGTACACACCGGAACATCACTGCACTCTTTTCGTTTATGTTGTAATTAGGCTTGTTTTATTTATTTACTTTCATCTCTTGCACTTAAAAAAAAAAAAAGTTTGTCTTTATTACACGCCTTCTGTTCACTCTTACTGATGATGACAAAATGTTCCTAGAACCAATGCAGAGTGACAACTCTTAAAGGTTCCAGATCGCAACCCTTATCACTTACACCTGTAAAGGTTCTACTACACTATATTGAAGCCGGACTGGGCATTTTTATTGCCTATACTATATGGACAAACGTATTGGCCGAATAGCGGCACTCTGGTGTAGTGGTTAGCACCGTCACCTTGCACCTCCTGGGTACAGGTTCGATTCCCGTCTGTGTGCTTGGAGTTTTGCATGTTTTCCCCCTGCTTGGTGGATTTCATCCAACAGTCCAATGACACACAGATTAGGATAATTTGTGTTCCCAAATTGCCCATAGTGTGTGAGTGTGTGAATGAGCGCCCTACAATGAATTGGTGCCTCGTCCAGGGTGTACCCCGCCTCGTGCCGTAATTCTCCTGAGATTCTCTCTCAGTGACTTTGTACACAGAATAAAGCGGTACAGATGATGAGTGAGTGAGTATTTGGCTAAACATTGTATCCAGACACATATACAGTACAGTAAGTTCCCAACATACAAACAAGTTCTGTTGCAAGAGCTCAATCGTAAGTCCAACACACATCGTCTAGGTACTAGCGTGCTAACACAAACGGCTATACACAATATAAAACTAACATGTTCATTACAATAAATATGCTGTTCATTAGAATCGTGCCGATGGTTGAACGATTCATGTTAAAAGAACAAACAATGTCTGCCAACTTTTCACCTCGCTCCATTCTCTCAATTATTTTTACTTCTTTGTCTCCATCGTTATTGCTTCGTGCTTCAGAACAGTACCAGCTTCTTCACTGCTGCTGCTTTATGCTTGCTTCCAGACATCCTGGGATGCACGTTGCCTAAATGTGATGGTGCACACCGGGCATGTGATCTAATTTCCACGATAGAAAATGCATGAATGCTTGTTTGTATGTTCGAAATTTTGTAACTTTAATGCTCGTATATAGCGGATTTACTGTACATCAATAAGGACTTGCAGCTATACCAGCTTCCACTCTTCTTGGAAGGCTGTCCATCCACAAGATGGTGGAGTGTTTCTGTGGGAATTTGTGTTCATTCATTCTGTGGAGCATTTATGAGGTCAGGCACTGATGTTGGATGAGGAGGCCTGGCTCGCAATCTCCGTTCCAGTTCATCCCAAAGGTGTTAGATGGGGTTGAGGTCAGGGCTCTGTGTTTGGGCCGGTCAAGTTCTTCCCCACCGAAACTCATCAAACCATGTCTTTATAGTCCTTGCTGAAATAGAAAAGGGCTTCTCCAAACTGTTGCCACAAAGATGGAAGCATAACATTGTCCAAGATGTCTTGGTATGTTGAAGCATCAAGATTGCCATTCACTGGGGATAAGGGGCCTGATTGATTGAAACATGTGAATTAAATAATTAACAGGTTTGCCCAAATACTTTTGTGATCTAATTGTACACATAGTGTACCACTAGGAAGGTTTTGCTTAGGACACTTTATAACCTATAAGGATTAAAACGGATCAATCTCATAAGCATGTGCTTCGCTTTTTGGGATGCGTCTGGTGTCTGGGGACGATTTCTCTCTACCTAGAAGACGGTTCTGGCCTCGACTGGTGTTGGCAGCTGTTTCTCTGAGGACTTGATAGTTCAGGACTGGAATTTCCTACAAGTCTACCTGAGTCTCCAATAACTACCTGGACCCCATATTAACATCAATTAACATCAACTGTTATGCTGAACTGCCTGCCAACTAACACACAGTATGAATGCA
>JAQMYJ010000016.1:19922343-19949544 GCA_030014305.1 Clarias laeviceps | reverse complement strand
TTGTTGTTACGTAATTACCTAATTCCATATGTGTTATTTTATAGTTCTGAAATCCCCAGTATTGTTGTAGAATGTAGGAAATAAATCACTAAACAAAAACAAAGAAATTTGCAAGTGGCCCCAAACTTTGGAACGGTAGTGTATGTGTATATGTGTATATATAATATGTGTGTAGAATATTTTATTATTTATAAAATTTATTTTCAACTTATTTTTGAAGGGAAGAAACTCACCTTGAACTTTAAATTGTAACTCAACACTCTTTAGCTGGAAGCTTGTTTGCAAAACTATATATCGTGATACAAATGATGCACATCTGTGTCGTACTGTATAAGTGTTAAGTATCGTGATGTTACTTTTTTTTATCGCTTTACCCTCGTTCCTAAGTAATGGATCTACATCTACGTATCGTGGTATCAAGACTTTTTGCTCGACTTTTTTTTTTATTGCTAATAATATTCAAAGTCGAGCACATCAGTTGCCTTTTGATTGCTACCGAAACAACATTTAACTCCCGGTATTTTAAAGATACTCATCACCTCTGGCACATGTTGGTGTTTAACTTTCAGGCATTTGTGTGTTGATTAGAGTCGCTCATGGGCGTTCTCTTTATTTGGTACTGTTTCATTCCCCTTAATTCCGGGTGGTTAGCCAAACGCCTGACCACACGAGCGACCTTGGAGAGAAAGGAGGATGAGAGGATGGGATGGGGTGTGCGTGCGTGCGTGCGTGCGTGCGTGCGAGTGAGAAAAGAGAGAAGTTTTTTTTTAGGGTCATGAAAGTTACTTTGGTGTAGGAGGGTTTGTACAATAGCACAAAGATTCCTGTCATGCTTCACTTTCTTTTTCCCATTTCTATCTTTTTTTTTTTTCTGATTTTGGGCTTCGTGTCAATGAATAATGAAGTGGAGTACAGTTAAGTGAAAATTCTTATACATTTTTAATACTCAAGTACAGTAACGATGATGAAACTGTCTCTCATGAAGACCTTCCCAGGAAAAGAAGTCCAAAACTTATAAACGCCTTCAGCATTGTTTTACAGTGTAGAGAGAAATAAAAATCAGTATCCGTTTTTAATAACTTCAGAACTCCGAGCAGTTCTGAGCAGCGTACACGGCCATGGTTAAAAAAAAAAAAAAAGCCTACCCCATGCACGCCGTCATCACCCATCCTGAACCCGAGCCCAAACCGAGCCTGTGCAGCAGAACCGTCACGCGTTTGATGCTATTCTGAAACCTCTCATGTGGTCTCGTAACAGCGAGTCGGCTCTGTGATTCCGCCATCACTTTTAAGAACTGCCACTTCTAAAGCTCTCCGTTCTCCGGTTTGTTTTTTCCCTCCTTTGGCGGAAAAAGTTTCTCTTTAATGACAACGCAAGCTTGATCCCAAAATAATATACAGACGACAGGACAGTTTGTACCTGGTTTTAAATCGTGGCCGTGAGTAAAGGACGCCATGACGAGTCCCGTCCTTGAGGAGGAAATACGCGGCTTTGAAGTGTTTTTCTTTTGCCAGGATTCAAAGCGGTGACAGACGTTTGTGATTATTAAGTGTCTCTTTCAAATCGTCTTCTTTTCAGACTCGGCTGTTGAGAAGGTTTTATTCTGTAGTCCAAAACCACTTTTTAAAGTAATAGAATGATTGGTGTGTGTTTTTTTTTTTTTTTTTTTTTTTTAAATCTAATCTTTATGATGTCATTTATGATGTCGTCATGGTTACATTCCAGCTTGAAACAAATATAGTCTGAGGGAGCACTGATTTGGGGACGTAATTGACCTGATTTACTTTCTAAAGATCTCGGCGTCATTGATATTTCATATGTAGGTACAGTTTATTAAATTTTGTTACCACATGCCAGGTTGAATTTATTATTATATTGTTGTTTATTGATTTGATTTGATAAGCTTTATTGCACATTTATTTCAGGTTTTTTGTTCCAAGAGTATTGCAAAAACTATACAAAGATTGCTACAGGGGAAAAAAAAAAAAAGGTCGTAAATGATATGACACAAAACCCTCCTCTGTTAACAAAGAGAGTAATTTCTTAATGATTTATTATTATTATTAAAGTTCACCTGAAAGTATATATTGTTGAGGAAATTTTATTAAAAAAAAAAAAAAAAAACTTTAATTTGAGAATAAAGGTGTACCTTCTCTTATCCTTAAAAAAAAAAAAAAAACTTGCAGAAGAGACGCATCTGTCTGTGATACGATCATCTACCAACATCACTTACACGTTACAGGAACTCCTGGGAGGCCAGTGCTTCAGACGATCATGCACGCAATCGCCGACGTTTTGAGAACTTTCTACCTTGGTGGGGTCCAAGCACTAATGAAACACTGGGATAAGTGCATCAGCGTAGCAGGGGATTATAGAAAGAAATTATTGAGATTTTATTCTCATCACTGTGTTCTGTTAGTCAAAAGTCTTGAATGCCTGTCAGGAAGGAAAAGTCTAATCAAAATGTAAGGTAAAAATTCCAAAACACATTAATTGGAAAATTTATTATTATTGTTTGTTTATTCCTTTGTCTGTGAGTTGCAATGGTTTCTGGTTGAGATCTACAGTAGCACTCTGAAGGTTATGAGTTTAAATCCCAGCAGTGATGATTTCATCTCCTCGAGTAACACCTCGTCTTCATGCTTTACTTGGATTCTACGTACCGCAGAAACAAATGAATGAATAAATATATAAATAAATAACTGACGTGTGAAACGATTTGAAACTTTACAGTCAGTCAGATATGATTTTAGAAACCCGTGGCGGTGACCGAGTAGAATTCAGCAGGTTCCTCGAATCGGCCGCGCTTCAGATAACACCTGTGGGTTTAACCAGAAAAGGCGAACGAATGGAGAACCTTCCTGTAACTTGTTTACGCATCTCGGCGCGCTCTGGAACGCCAGGAATCCGGTCCCGCCGGTTTCCGCCGCTCCAGGTTTATCTCCGCGCTTGGCAAGCACGCCTGTGTTTCTTTCACTCGCCTGATTTAAAAAAAAAAAAATTTTTATCTCGTTCTTTGTCTCGGGTCCGTCCTCGTACACGCTTTCAATGAGATTTTTCAGAAAGATGACTCAGGATGATGTGTGCATCCCAGTTAATTTGTTTAAATGTTCTCTGAAGGCAGGGACAGGAGGATGATGATGATGATGATGATGATGATGATGATGAAGGGAAGACCTGAATGAAGTCATCGGGACACACACCTACTACATAAACATTTTGTCCAACGGATCCACCTTTCTTATTTCAACTCCGGAATAAAATGAAGGAGGACGCAAACCTGGTGCCTCTTCCTTTTTACTTCCATTTCAACCCCTTCCAGTTTAAAAAGTGCGTCAGGCTCGCTGGCCTGATAAGCTCGTGCGCGCTCGTGCGCATGGCTGCGTCCTATTTCCCTGTCATTTCCCTATTATGGTTTGACTTGAAGTGAAAGTGTGCACATGTTTAAAAGAGAAAAGAAAAACGACAACACAGGCTAGCGGTGTAGACCGCCGTGCTGTACAGGTTTAACCCTGTGGGTCGCCGTCAAGCCGACATTTCTGCCTGAACCGGTCAGACTGGTTTGAGAGAAACTGACTTTATCTCTCACATGTGTACACACACACTTTACGTTTCACCGTCTCTCCTGTTACAAAACAAACAGCAGGGCTGTTTTTAGAGCTTCAGTGTTTACTGGAGCACCTGCTAATGCATCACATAGACTAACACACACACACACACACACACACACACATATACATACACAGACGCATACAAACACACAAACACAGTTATGCAATGCACTTACTCATAGGCAATGTTTTCATCAGTGAACACAGGAACACGTCAGTATCCCGGGATAATTAGTTTGTGTATCACCGCTGTTCAGAATAAGACAAACGGGTGCAAAGAAAATAAACTCGTTCTCCTTAAAATACATTTTTGACGATTTAAACCATTATCACACATTTTAATACTCTACTTGCACACACTACTCATTCCAGATCATTCCACTCGCTTTATAGCAATTGGTGTAATACCACCACCTATGGGAGTGGAGTGTGGAACAGAAGATTGGAAAGGGGGGAACAAAAGATTATCGCCTTTTAATGCAACAGTTCAGTTCATCATCAACAAGCTGGGCCCGTTAAAAAATGTACAACAGCATCTGTTGAATTTTGGACTAAACTTTAATTTTGTTTCGTGCTACCGTGAAGTGCGCAGAGTGAAGGTGTGAGTTTGCGTTTATTAAGTAGATTTCAATTGCATACTCATAATTTAGATGTAAAAAATTTAGATTTTTTTTCAAGGTCTTTTTATTTTATTTAAAAAAAAAATTATTTATTTTTTTTTCCCCCAGACGCCCCTGATTGGCTGTAATTAATGTGGGAGCACTAAGTACCTCTCGTCCCTCCCATCTGAGAAAGCTCAGCCAATCAGCTCTCTCGAGAGGTTACAGCATCACCCGGGAATCAAACTCGTTTAAAAAAAGCGCTTTACCACTGTGCCACTCAGAGGCCCCGATTATTATTATTTTTTTTTACATTTTTTAATTTTTTAATGATAAAGGTGTTTTCCATTTAAATTTCAAAGTATCAGATCTTCTCTTCCCGATTTCATTCAGTCGGAGTTAAAATCTATTCAGTCAGTGATGAACAGATTTTAACGCAACGTTAAAATTTAACGCAACGTTAGAATCAACGTGATGCGTGCACAAACGGACACAAATTCCCAAAACCATCTTGATTGAATGTTCTATTACTCATCATGCGTCGCCCCCCCACAAATAATTAGATTTGACAAAACGCATTCCACGAGTGCTGATATAGAGTATAACAGCACTGAGGCGTTTAACTATATGTACAGTATCGCTCCAGTGCTGTAATAAATATCGGTAACCCCTGACCAAGGGCGCCACTTGATGTGTAGAACGAGGGATTGTACCCCATGCACAGTGTGCTAGCTTTTTCCATTTAACGTTATTTGTGATTTAACCCCAGAGCCGTTAGTCAGCTGAGGCTGTTCTAAAGAGGAATCATAGAATGAATCGCCTAAGTTTCTTAGTAAACTCCATGGTTCAATCTTAAATCTTATACATATTAACTGTAAGAATTTAAAACTACCTCCAACTCTGTTAAGTTCACTTACTGTCAGTCGCCAGCTCCGCCCGTCGCGGTCGGTCAGTTCCACCAGTTCGTGGAAGGATATGTGTTGGTAGCTGGTAAAATATAATATGATAATTTTATCATATCATGATAAATGGTGTTTATGAAACTGTTGCATAAAAGATCGATGATATCTTCAGTACTAAGGCTGCACCCTTGTGCCTATGACAGCAACACAACCGTGCTGATATTTATCACAACAGCACTCAGATGATGGTTTCCTGGCACATTGGCCAACGGATATACACGGATATAGCAGTTGGAGGTGAAGGACTTTGGTCAAGGGTCCAACAAGCAGCAACCCGTCTGCGTCAGGTTCCGGACCGGGGACCTCTCGGCCCGTAGTCCAACACCTTAACCACCGAGCCACTTCTAATCATAAAAGAATTACACTTTAAACTCTCTAATCAAAGAGTTGATTGAGACCAATCAGTCAGTAAAACATCAGTGCTGTTGAAACTCACAGCTCTCATAATTAACTCAAACACATTTAGCTCATCCTGTAATAATGTTAACTTGACTTATGCGGGGAATGTTTTATATAGTTACACATGAACAGTTTTTATACTGCTGATGAAGTCCCGTAACACAAACGCAGCCTGACATCCTCCAGGTCTCCGGTTCTGCAGAAGTGTTTTGAAAGAGCTTTTCGAGGAAAAACAGAAATACAAGCCTTAGTCGTGTTTACACAGGAGGAGGAGGAGGAGCGGGAAATATAACGACGCCCATCAGCTTTGTTAACCGGAAAGTTCTGGGACGCTAACTGATGATGTCATACTTCTCGAGCAAGGCAAGAAGGTCAATACATTCACTCTCATGGTCTCAGCACGGCCTGGGATCCGGTATTGGCAAACAAAAGTTGAGGTCACGTGCCAAGAAAAAGGCTCTTTTCAAACTTCCGTGATTTGAAAACGGACCAACAGAGACTGGAGTTGCTTGGAGAGCAGATTTAATGAAATAAATTTATTTATCCACTTCAGCCAGGCCTGTCGCACTTTCCGGTAAATGATCGCGCAATTTAAAGCTTTATGTTCCGTCGCGAGTCTGAATCGGTCCACCTGGCTTTGTTGAAGTAATTAGCGCTGATGAGTTTCAAGCCGAACACTTCTCACACTCGGACCTTGTTGGATCGTCCCATGAATTCCTACTCTTTCCATGTTGTAGTTTATTAACTGGCTTAAGGTTTTCAAGGTTTGTTTTTCCAAGGTTTGTTTGTTTACATTGGCAGTAGAGACTGTGGTGTGATCGGTTATAGCGCCATTGGGGTGGGAACTGTGTTCTTGAGGCATTGTGACGGCGTATATCGGGGCAGGGACTGTTGTTGCCTGGTTGGGTTTTGGTGGCAGTGGGGACACCGTAGTTTGGTGTAGTTATTGGAGTCCTGGGTGTGGGATCCACCGTGGATCTAATGGTTACGACAGGAATTGTTAAGGGATTTGGGTGGTGTGTGTGCGCATGTGTGCGGGTATAATCTGATTGGTTAGTGTGCAGGAACTTTGGTCCTGTTGGTAACAATGACATGGAGACCCCAGTAACTGATCTGATCTGATTGGTTTCAGGGAATTTTGCTGCATACAGTGATGTTGGATCACAGAATGCACTTGTCTGAATACAGTCAACCCCCAAAATCCGCAGGGGTTACGTTCCTAGAGCACCCGCGGACTGTGGAAAAACTATGAATTTTGGATGTGGTCAAAAAAGACAAATGCCTGTTTTTATAGTTTAAACACTAAATATGCTCCCAAAACAATTTCATTTCATTTTATACAGCACTTAATACACTTAAATATACTGTACAGTACTGTACTGCTGTGTCTCCCGCAGTGCTAGAATGTAAAATATACAGTAGGTATTTTTTTATGTAAAAGATACCTCTATATGTACTGTAATTCATGCAAGCGCGTTTTCTTTGGTATAAGTACTGTAGGGTAAATATGGTGGTAATTCACCGTCCCAAGCCTCCTTTTCCTCTACACTTGCTTTGTGTTCTCTCAACGGTACTAAAAATATTTGGAAATATGGAAATTTAGCTGAATTTAAGTTATATTACAAAATTAGTAAATTATATTGTTCTTAATAGTTTGGTGTTAAAACGCATGAAAAATTATATATTGCCACAAAAAATTGCGAAGGATGTTTGCGAACAATTGTTAGTTAGAAATTATTAGTTAAAATCTGTGAACGACTGAGGCGTCGAGCACTGAACCGTGACCTCGAGGGGGTCGACTGTAGTACCTTTTGCTTTAGGGTGGAGGAACTTCCTGGTCTCTGCAACAGGCAGATGAACGTTCCCTGACCTCTCACGTCACCTGCTACTTCTTTCTTTCTTTCTTTCTTTCTTTCTCTTGTCTCGCATTTGAAGGAAGTCCAGGTCCACCCCAGGGTTCTGTCTCCCACCACTGTAAGGGGGTGTGTGTGGGGGGGGGGGGGGATCGGGGGTGTGAATGGGGCTGAGAGAAGAGAGCATTACGTTGCTAATGGAGCTTGGAGCAGGAGGAGGAGGTTGCCGGTATTACTGCAATATTTTTACAGTTGAGCCTTCTGAGATGGGAAAACCCCTCCGTTCACATATGAGTGTGTGTGTGTGTGTGTGTGTGTGTGTGTGTGTGTGTGTGTGTGTGTGTGTGTGTGAGCTGTTTCATTGACGCACTGCATCTTTAGACCTCCCCTTATGTTTTACTTTCTCTATTTCTCTCTCCTTTCAGGATCTTTCTCTCTCTCTCTCTCTCTCCCTCTCTCTCTGTGTGTGTCTTTCTAATTCCCTCATGGCCAGAATAATCATTATTGAGTACAAATTAACTACTTAAAAACATTTAGACTTTGTAGTGTAACACTATAGTTCATTATCTCAAGGCGTATGTGCTGAGCATTCAGGGCTATATCACATGCAAATGCTTTTGATTTTGCAGTGTTTTAACGGCTTTTCACACAGCTCTCTCAAGACACCGATATACAAACCGCATCTCATTATTTAAACTTTATCGATGCTGTCACTGCATTACAGAGGCTCACTTACAGGCGAAACATCCGGACCCACGGGGACGAGCGAGATGCAGCAAACCTCCGAGCTACTGACTGTAATGAGACGTTCATTCCCCATGGTGCGAGGTCATGCATCGTTAGGGGTGCCGTCACGTCCTTGGGTTGAAAAGTGAAAATCAACTTCTGAATCACCAATGCAGGCATCGTCCAGTCAGGAATCACTAAGTACTGTACGGTCAGATCAGAATCAGAATCGGGTTTTATTCGCCAAGTATGTTGAGGCACACAAGGAATTTGGTTCCGGCTGTTTGTAGCTCTGAGTACAGGCAAAGAAAACAGGAAAGTCGGGCTGTGTGCATCATATGTACTATACGAAGTAGTGCAAAAAAGATGTAATGAGGTAATGTGCATGTAGGGAGTTTGATGGAGCCATATGGTGGTGCTTTTACACAATATACAGTATGATACTGGATTTGTGCAAATAAATTATTTAAAGACGGTTGTAAGATTCAGTTCAACTGTTTATGAGGGTGATTTGCTTGCAGGAAGAAACTGTTCCTGTGTTTGGCAGTTTTGGTGTAGAGAGTTCTGTTATTGGGGGGATCAGACAAACCTGAGGATGAGGAAGTGTCTCCGAATCTGGAGTGTGTTTGTGATTTTAAAACACACCTTACTGACGTGGAGGCCACGCCTCCTATACTGAACTGGTCCTGACGAAGCCTTTCCTAAAAGGACTGACCGACAGAAATGCCTGTTTTCTGCACCCTTTACTGGGAATGACTGGTTTAGTCACCATGTTCCTTTAATGGGAATGACTGGTTTAGTGGCCTCAACCTCCTTTACTGGGAATGACTGCTTCAGTGGCCACGCCTCCATCTTTGGGAATGACCGGTTCTAAGGCCATGCCTCTTTTACTAGGACTAACTAGTTTAGTGGCCACGCCTCCTTCCCTCATACTGAGTGGTTCAATGGCCACGCCTACTTTACTGGGGCTGACTGGCTCACTGGTGACATCTGCTTTACTGGGACTGACTGGTTCATTTTCCATATCTCATTCATTGTGACTGACCAGTTCAGTGGCCACGCCTCCTTTACTGGGACTGACAGGCTCAGTGGCTACGCCTCCTTTACTGGGACTGACTGGTTCATTTTCCATATGTCATTCATTGTGACTGACCAGTTCAGTGGCCAAGCCTCCTAACTGGGACTGATGGACTCAGTGGCCACGCCTCCTTTACTGGGACTGACTGGTTCATTTTCCATATCTCATTCATTGTGACTGACCAGTTCAGTGGCCAAGCCTCCTTTACTGGGACTGATGGACTCAGTGGCCACGCCTCCATCACCAGGACCGACATGTCCCATGTTCACATTCAAGCCTCTACAACACTCGTCACATCCCAGTATGAACTCAGTGTTGTTTCCAGAACAGCTGTAGTGACTGTTGTTGTCTTTAGCTCCTGGACAAACTGACTGACTGATGTAATTTACTTATTAGTTTAATGCACTGACTGGATCAATAAAGCTGAAGTAATAAGATGTTGTCTTTATGTTCGTCCCCGTGCCCCAAGGCGTGTGTGTGTGTGTGAGATGAGCATCTTCTTTCTCTGTCTCTGCTTCCTCCTCTATTCCTTTCACTATTTTTTTTTCTCTCATTTCTGTTCCTGTGTCCCGACTCTTCATCCTGCCTCTCCTTTTCCTTCTCCTTTTTCAGATTTCTTCACCCCAGTTCTCCGGCTGCTCATTAGTGACTCAGATCCGCATCCATAAAACACCCGTTTTCACAGTACAGTACTGTACGGCAGAATCAGCAGCGCGCTCCTCGTTTACGTGCTGTTTCAGTGTAAAACAGTTTGTACACGCCGAGAACTCGGAAACGAGCAGAGACTCTTAAATCACTCATCCGTACCAAAACAGATGCCGCCAGATGTTTGTGGATCTGCGTAGTGTACAGCGTATGTACAGTATGGGGTTCTGCATAGTTCTGGATTTTTGCAGAGGTACTTTCAGTATTGTGATATTAATCCTGCCCACCAGATCAAAACTAGAATAATAACTAAAACTTATTAATGAAGGTATTTTTTAAATTGATATTAACTGTTTTTAACAAAGTTAGCTATATTTAAAGTGCAGAAATTATTTGAAAGGAGGACATAAAATTATAAAACACAAAAGAACAAATAAATATCATGTCATTTAATAGGATCGTACAAGATATATCTTTATTGTAAATCTCTATACAATAAAGAATTTCTGTTACAGCAGCAAAGAAAATGTGCAAATGTGACGTAGGGACAGGACAGTGTTTAAATACAAAAGAAAAACAGTACAATAGTTACACTTTCAAACGAGGTTTGCACTAGGTAATGTTGCACAGTTTAAAATTAAAACAATTTTATGTTTTTTTTTTTTTTTTTTTTTTTAAGCAGGTTAAACCAATTTATTATTATTTTTTTTTTTTAAGTCTAGTTCAGTTTTTGTCTCGTTACTGTTGTTTTTTTTTGTTTTTTTTGCCAGTGAACCCCAGATTCAACATTCCAATCAAAACAAAGGCTCAAAAAAAAAATAATAAATAAATAAAACCGTGAAACTGCGGTTAAATTAGTACGTACTGTAGATGATAAATGGACCATTTAATTTATTTATTAACGACTTTTATAATAGTTTTACTTTATAATCACAGAGGAAAGGTTGAAGGAATGTCAGGGTCGCCTCTGTGTTGTTTGTGACAGGCTGTTGTGTCAAAACCAAAACCCCGAACCAGTTGGGATACATTCATACACGTGTCGAAACCATTTTGTTCATGGCATGTGTAGAGGAAGTCGATGTAGCCATGCTTTGAGTGTTTATCTAATATTTTACTGCCATGATTAATAGAAAATCACATGCGATTTTAACCAGTAGGGATGGAGAAAAAATTTTTTTATTTGGTTACGTAACGCGATTTTATTATTATTTTTTTTTTTGTGGGACAATTTGTCTATTTGCTTATTGACTCCAAAACTGATGATGTAAAATTTTAAACTTAAGGTGGTGCAGTCTAAAGTATGGAGGTAGGAGCGAATTATTTGCTAAATTTGTTTAGAATTATAACCAGCTAATTTTTAAAGTAACTAATTACATTACAAAATTAATGTCTTTAAAAAGTAATCAGTTACATTACAGCGTTACTTTCTGATAAAAGTAACTAGTTCGAGTACTTTTCCACTGCAGAAAATGAAAACTCCTTTGTGATTCCTCATGCATGTTGTTTTAGTCAAGACCTTTATAATTATTCTACCATCATCACCGTTCATCAGGATTCACCGTGAGTTTTGGTGCTGTGATTAGGTTTCCATCTTTCCGCGCTTTGCTCCTCGCAGAGTCAAACCGCATAGGTGAGGTAGAGGTATAACAGCAGGAATAACAGAGGGGGGGGGTTATCGGGGGCGGGGCTTGTAGGACGACTTTCACACACACACACTAACGGATTGGAAATGACTGCTGTCTGGCTCATGGATTACATAAACTGTCTGAATAACGGACTACATTTTTGAAAAAAATAACTAAATAACTGAGGACTTAAATAGCGGCCCTAACGCGTTAGATCACTCGTTACATCAAAAAAGTAATCCAAGTACTCTAACGCGTTACACCCAACACTGATTATAACAAAATCTGGGGAAAAAAATGAATTCTTACAGAATCGCAATATAAATCAAATCGGCATCAAGGAATCTTAATGATGTTGTATTGGAAAGTCTCTAATGATTCAATCACATTATTAGTTCTTCTTTAGAAATGATTAAGTTCTGTCCTTAGTCCGAGTTTCCGCACAAAGTCCCGATTTAGTTTCTGCAGGTTTTCCATCCAGTGAGATGAGCTAATACCTCAGCTTATACGGTACATACTGTCCATGCATACAGAATCTGGCAAGCCTTCTGATTGGTTAAAATATAAAAACCCCACAATGATGTTGCTGCTTTTGTTTTATGTCCACTCTCATCACCCCCCCCCACCACCACCACCACTTGCTCCAAAAATGCCTTTTCTAATTTTCTCATTCTCAACACATCCTCTCAAACCATTTTTTATGAAATGACGTCTCGCCGATGAAGCGTGGACGGTGCCAGCTGCTGATAAAGCGCTGGACCAGAGTTCTTTCTGCAGTGGAAAAAAAATTTGATGATGCATGTGTTTTTTTTGTGTTAAGTTTTCAGCAATCGGCTCGAACAGTTGCGTCTGAATTCCAAATTTTTGTCTTTTACCACTATTTAAGTGATCTGTTACTTTCAGATACAAAGTGACTAATGGTGTCTCAGCCGTTATCAAGTAGTTTTGGCTAATCTGTGACTAATTAGAGTGTAATGAAACTAAATCAGATGCTAGTCATGAAAATGTGGAAAGAATTGGTCTGCCAAGAAAAGTTGAACGAGGGGAAAAAAAAAACAGTTCTTTCAGAAGTCTTAGGAACTTTGTAGGTTTAGTGTAAACAATTGGATCATGTCACACATGCAGGAGTAAGAGAAACGAGAGAAATGTGTGAGAATGCCAGCCATGCTGATGAACCTGCTCCGTTGGAACGCTCGCGCTCTGTGAGATCACCGCTCACGAATGCGGCCGCTCGGTTTCTGGGTCGTCCGTTTGCTTATCTCAGTTTCTGTTTAAGATTTATTTGCCTGGGTTTAAAGCTTAGCGTGTTGCCTGTACCATGCAAAGCCCCAGAATTCCACAGTCAAACTAAGGAAATAAATGTCTCTCCCGGTTTATGAAAAACATCTCTGGTTTATGAGGAAAAGAAAAGGTGCTGTAAGAAGCTAGAAAAGCGGAGAAAACAATAGCAGAGTCTAGAGAGCTGGAGAACGTTGCAGTATGTGGACACAGAGAGCGAGGATTTTTAAATTAGGTATAGCTTTTGAAAATATAAGTGTTGTCTACAACAGTAAATACAGTGGGATTACAGTATGATGTTGGGAAAATGTACTTGCTGTGAGGAAATTAAGGCCACACCTCTATGACAAAGACTGTTGCAGGTACACGCCACACATAATAAGCACAGAAACTACTTCAGGTGGAGTAACGCCGACGCCGGCCACACCCCCCTCACTTCACTTGAGCTGACACAGAGGGACCAACTCTTCTTCACTATGAATGACAGGTGCAGAGACCACACCTCCTTCATTATAGATGACAAACGGACCTCGCCACACCTCGTTCACCGGCACCGTAAAGCCGCGCCTGCTTGTGTTAGAAGCCGCATGCGGCCGCAGGCACTCGACTCGCTTTCGACTTGGGAGGCCTTTGAGGAAGTGAAACGTCGCCGTTTCTTTATAATCCTACAGGTGGCGCACTCTTGAACTTTTCACTGTGCACATTTTCATCCTGTGTGGTAGGAGTGAATTATTTCAATTTTAAATAATAATTGTAATGGAGATACGCGCTGCTCAGTTAAATCTTAAAAAACATTTTACGATTGATTAAATATAGCCGGTTACGTTTAACATTAGTTTCCTCGCTTAGAAACCAAGTTCAGCATTTAAACAATACAAACTTTATTGTTTTAAGGTTTAAATTTAATATACTTATAAAATCGTGAAAGTTATAGAATTGCGATTTTAATCAAATCGGCACCGAGGTATTGGGAGGTGACTGGTGATTTCCATCCCTGCAAACCACACCTTCTTCTTTGGCACTGTATACGCCATGTTCCCTCCAATGTATATAGGCCACACCCACTTCATATGGACTGCACAAGAAATGCTTCCTTTATTGGCATTGCACAAGCCACGCCTCCTTTACTGGTACTTTACAAGCCACGCCTCCTTTACTAGAATTATACAAGCCACACCTGCTTCTTTGGCACTGTATAAGCCATGCACCCTCCATTGTATAGGCCACACCCACTTCATATGGACTTTACAAGTTATGACTCCTGTACTGGTACTATACAAGCCACACCTCTTTAACTGACACTGTACAAGCCACGCCTCCTGCACTGATGCTGTACAAACCATATCTCCTTTGTTGGCACTGTTCAAGCCACGCCTCCTTTACCGACACCTTACAAGACACACCTCCTTTGCGGCATTGTACAAGCCACACCTCTTTCACTGATACTGTACAAGCCACACCTCTTTCACTGATACTGTACAAGACACACCTCTTTTACTGGCACAGTACAAACCATGTCTCCTTTCACTGAACAAGCCACGTTCCCTTTACTGGAGCGATACAAGCCACACCTCCTTTTTTGGCACTGTATGAGCTCCGCCCTCTCCATTGTATAGGCCACATCTTCATATGGAATACACAAGTCATGCCTTCTTTAATGGCACTGTACGAGCCACATCTCCTTCACTGGAACTTTACAGGCACTATGCAAGCCACACCTCCTTCATTGATGGCATACAAGCCACGCCTCCTTTGGCACTGTATAAACCATACCACACCTCCTTTATATGGACTGCACAAGTCATGCCTTCTTCACTGGCACTTTGCAAACTACTACTCCTTTGTGGTGACTGTATAAACCACGCCTCCTTTGTGGTGACTGTATAAACCACGCCTCCTTTGTGGTGACTGTATAAACCACGCCTCCTTTACTGGGCGACATGGCTGGTACAGTACTTCATTGTGTACTGTCCGCGCCCCCTCCACTCTATAAGCCACACCTCCTTTATATATTCTGCACAAGTCACGCCTCCTTTACTGGCACTGGCATCCTTATTTTGAGAGCAGCAAATGTACGGCACTACAAACACCAATTCATCTCCTGCTCAAAGTGGGTGCATGTTTGCCTTCAGAATGACAAATGGTGAGAAACCACAAAAGAAATCGGTGAAGAATGAACGTCTCAAACGTCATGTGGATTTAAGCAAACCTGCTCGACTGTGTGTGAATAATTGCTAATACTTGTACTAAGACTCATGATTAGCATTCAGTCGATTCACGCTCGTCCCCCGGGTGACTCGTCATTGCCCCTGGAGTCAGCGGGAGGAAGTCATTAGTCCTGACTGATGAAGCTTATGGTGCGCACTCTTATAACTGAGTGTTATTTGGACAGTTCAATCTGTACCTGCTCTCTATTCCCAGTTCTTACTTGGTGTTTCTCTTATTTTATACTGAAATATATTATTTCTTTAGTATTCATTTTTTTTCTACAGCATGGAGTAAATGATGTTTAAAACAGATTTATTGCTATTAGATTTTTATTTGTTTTGGTCTGTTTATCCTTACTTTGTCCTTCATCCTGTCCTAAACCGTCCAACACTTGTCCTTCAGTGTCTCCCTATTAGATTTCCATCTGTATAATTTACTACCCAGCAGCCAGGAAACAAGGCCTCGTGACTCAGGACGTGTGTGAGGGTTGAGTTTAATTATTTGTTTGTCAGCAAGTTCCTTCCTCTGGCAATGCTCTTGTTTTCGAATGTTGTGTCAGAGCTTGTTGATGAAAATGAGCCAGATTCACCCGGAGAGAAATTACAATTTAGATTTACGGGAGATGATTCAGCTCTTGAAAAATTCAGGCTTGGAGGGGAGAAAAAAAATGAAGCAGGATGATGTTTAGAAATTTCGGAAAAAACGCTAGCAGTACAAAACGAAAAGTAAAAATGAAAGTGGTTTCACAAGCTGGATAAAGACGATAGTGGTTTTGATGTAACAGGTTCTGGCTTCTTGGAGAACCCAAAAACGTGGAAGATCTCAGGGTTCCTGAGAGTCGAGTTGGGCAAATTTAGTTTCTTAGCAGGAAATGGTAGTTTATTCATGATTGATTAGGGTTCCTCAAAGGTTCCTGGGTGTCGAATTGGGCAAAGATTGTTTCTTAGCAGGAAATGGTAGTTTATTCATGATTGATTAGGGTTCCTCAAGGGTTCCTGGGAGTCGAATTGGGCAAAGATTGTTTCTTAGCAGTTCATTCATGATTGATTTAGGATGTGAAATAGTTGAATAGTTCTGAACTTCCTGAAAGGGTTCTGCTTGAAACTTCCTCTGAGAAGGAAAACCAAAATAATTCTTTCCCAGATTTGAGATGATCGTTAAGGCCAGCGTGGCTTGTTGCCAGTCCTGCAATTTGTATTGGCATCCTTTCGGTCACTATCGTAGAACATTTAAGTGCTGTGTCTCAGTTTTATTTTTGAATTGACTGACTGTGAATCTCAGTTTGAGAGTCCAAATTCAATTTATTTTTTCCCAAAGACATCTGACTGTTGGTCCGGCATTAAGAAGTGCATGCACAGATGTGGTCTGGATTTTAGAGTTGGCTCTCGGACATCTCCTTTAAAAATTAAGAAACTGCATGGATACATGGATTGCACCGCAGTGATTCCTAGTTTATGTTTCCTCAGGGGAGAAAAAATCGAGAAGCGATCATAAAACCTAGAGAAGAGTAGGCGGATCCTAGCTGTCCATCAAGCAGTGGATTTGGCAGCATGGCATGGCATGTGAATTCCAGTGTTTTATTACTCGTTCAAATTAAACACCGGCTCTTTTCTTCAACTTTTTACATATAAATAATAATGCTGTAAAATCAGTCATTTCAACTGACGAACATGTTAAACTTTTTTAATGATGTCCTCAAATCAATCTAGTTAAAAACCTCTGAACATTTAAACGGTTCCTCAAAGAGAGAGAAACTTGAAGGACCTCACTTTAGGGTTCTCCACACAACCCCTTTTGAAACATGTACGTGCATAAATTTAAATAATAAATGACTGCACACAAATCAATAGCTTAGAGAAACCTTGATTTGCTGCATGGATCAGTTATAATGTTATGAATCCATAGCTGCATCCAAGGAAAGTGTGAACTTTGTTTTTTCTTTTTTCTGGATTATAAATCTTTCTCACTCTTCATTGATCCGCTCGGCTCTCCACCCTGCTTAATGCAGCAGCAGCATCGTCTCCAAACCCGCAGCCGCCCTGATTACTACACAGCCGCGATCCATGATCAAAGTGTGATATACAGCTTATATATAGTGTTTCATCTTTTCAATATACGCCAACGGTTATCTCATGCATGGATCGTTTGTCTTTAAGCGGATTTGCTTTGCAAGTTTGTTTGCTGGTGAGAGCAACAGAGGCACAAGATGAGGGGGGGGGGAAAAATCCATGTTTTCATTTACTGGAGTTGTGATTTACACACAGGCTGATCCGCTGCTTCAGTTCAGGTCGTCCCCCGTCAAATACTCGGAAGCTAATTAAATTCCGTGTTGCCTTCTGGTCTCTTTTTTAATTAGATAGAAACTAACCGGCTTTTTTTTTTTCTCTTATTTTTTTTTTTTTTTTGTGATTAAAGTGCTCATCAGCACCCGATTCTCTAAAACTCAGCTGCAGTGAAGATCGTTAGTCACCCTTGTTGTTTTTGTTGTCATCGTCATCGCTGTTGTTGTTGTGGCACCGCAGCAAGTCTGCCGGATTCGGTTGATAAACCCCCGTCGATTCCAGTAAAACAAACACACTGCAAGACGTCATAAGTTTTTATATTGTCCACGGAGGCCTGGAGGATTGTATTGCGTCACCGTGAGGCACCCAAGCGGAGCCGCTTATTGGATCTTTAATAGATCCAGGCCATTTCCTCGGCAATTAAACTGACCCCATGTGGCAATGCAATAAAATACCAGTAGTCTCTGATTGTGGCAGCGTGTGATTACTGTGGCGGTTGTTCAGGGAAAGCAAGGAGAAAGACGAAGTTATATGTTGGAGTTTCTAAAGATGACCAATATCCTGATTTTATCTTCATGCATAGTGAGCGACAAGGCAAGCGATGATCTTTAACTTTCAGTTTTGTTTTCCCCGACGACCATGTCTCGATCCAGGCTTTGAACCAGTCCTATAGAGCGACGGTTCCTCAGTTCCACACTGGAAATGTTTTTATTTTTTTATTCCATCCCAGAAATGGAATTAAGGGGTTTTATTGCAGGGATTTGCTGTGCATCACAGGTCCACCATGCATCTTAGTTTATCGTATTATTATTATTTTTTCATACATGTATGTATACAGCGTCTCATTAAATGCACAAGAGGCGTTCGAGTCAAACCGGGACTTTTGATTTGTGCATAACACAGTTATGAGAGTAAAACCTCCTTCATTCATCACCTGCTACAATATCCCAGCGTTTCACTAGTGCTTGTAGAAAGATTTCTCAGATTTCCTGCTTCGTGTGAGTCTGAAACACTGGCCTTTCAGGAACTCCTTTGAAGCAGACAGTGCAATCATGGATGTTTGTACTGAGACAAGAGTAGCGGCCGATTACAAGAGAAATAAAGGTAGTTTTTACTCTCATAACTTTGTCCTGTCAAAAGTCACTTAGTCCGTCAAAAGACAATCAAAAGTCCCAGTTTGACTCGAACGCCCTGAGACATTTCAATGGCAAATAAAGCTTAGAAGGAAGTAGCAGGAATAATTTGTAGGCGTATGTAACTCGAAGCGACACAGTTGATTAATCTAACAAACAAGCTAGAATTAAAAACAACACTTTTTTTTTTTTTTTTTTGAGTGTGTTGTCACTACGTCTTTTGATTTTATGGGATTGTGCACTATCGCCACCTACTGGACTGGAGTGTGGAGCAGAAAATCGCCCGGGAAGACAAGATTGCTTTGTATGGAAGCTGACATTTAAACCATCAGCAACAAAAGTTACACAGCATTTCCGTGTTTATTAGATAATTCTTTAATAGTTTTTAATACTGTATGAAAAACAGATCCCCAACTTGCGTGCGTAAGTTCAGCATGTTTGTAAGTCAGATTTGTTCTCATGTAACAGTGTTGTCTCTGCGTTTTTAAATCACAAAAGGGAATTCCAGACGCCATTTTGTCTCAGAGCTGTTTTCCACTCTATTGGACTGTAAACTCTGTTTTGTTGCGGATTTATTGGAAATTAGGATTATTCACCACCAGGACAGATTTACAGGACAGACATTTTCTATCATCGTTCTACTGGACTGATTCACTGAAACCGGTGAGGCCGACTCGTTTCTCTCGCCACACATACTATAAACTGTCTTTAGACATTTTATACATTCACTTACACACTGAAAATATTGTATGTAATTGTAAATATTGGTATCTGGTGCACTGCACGTGAGCTCCTTCCGCGACTTTTTCACATCTACGAATGTTTGTAGAACCGCAGTTTGTTCGTATCTCTGGAAATGCATAACTTGAATGTTCATAAGTCGGGGACTTACTGTATATCTATTTAAGACAAACCAAACAATAAACATTAGTGCTGTTGAATTGAATCGAAAAATCTCAGCGTCCAAAAGTCGACTCGAACCCACGCGTTACAGCTCGATCAACTACAAGGTTTAAGTTTTTTGCTGGCACTTGATCTCCTAACCTTCTGGTTTCAGAGTGTTTGGGTGAATAATTTATACACTTGAAAAGGAAAGAGAAGGAAAGAGGCAGAGTTTGGAATTTGATTGATCAGGTTTCTTTCTAGTGAACACACCTACACACACACACACACACACACACACACACACACACACACACACACACACACCTCATCTGGTTCGTATTAATCACACCCAGGTCTGAGTAATGCTACAAAAGGGCTGAGTTAACCGTTACAGAGAAAGTGTAAGAGTGTGTGTGTGTGTGTGTGTGTGTGTGTGTGTGTGTGTAATATGGCATGCACTTCCTGCATTTTATCCCCAGTCTCCTCCAGATGCTCGTGTCCGCTGCCACGGCTCGGAAAATAGCCAAACTAAACACACAAGTCCATTTCATACAGTGGTGTGTATAATACCTGGTGATTAACACCCCCCTGACACACACACACACACCAGACATGATTCAGTTTAGTTTCCATGAATACCTTTTGCTGACTTTTTAACCTCAATTCATCCCATTTTTCTTTTTTATTATTTATTCGCATTACAGTTTGTGGAATTCTTTAAACTGATCAGAGAACAGCTTCGAGTTCTTTTAATGGCTTCCTTCCACTTGTACCCATCGAGAACACTGTTCCCAGATCAGATCAGGCAAAATAAGAGGAATAGTCTGCAATAAGGGCTTAAAAAGTCTCATCTCCTGCGTAATTCTTAGTCAACTCTCTAACAGTGCAGTTCTGACCCCCCCTGATAGCCTGGGACTCGTCAGGAGGTCATGTGATCAACCAGCCGGGGGGGCGGAACCCCACATACACACACACACACACACACAGTCTCTTTGTCCCTAATTCCTGTCCATTATCTTATCTCAGTCTCACTGGTTTCGTGCCATTCCTCCTGACCATTCATCCTCAGGAATGTTGCCCCGCCTCACCTCGCCTCACCTCACCCTGCCCCCATCAACCCCACGCCACCCCACCCCCTCACACCCCCTCACACTGTATGCATGTCTTGTTTAATTCCTCCTCTTATCTGTCTCAGGTCTCCGTACTAATTTTAGAAAGAGACTCCAAAGTCCTTCTAGACGTGTTTAAAAAAATTTTTGTGTGTGGACGTCATTCGTCCCCGCCATCTTTGCTTTGATCTTTTGTCGTCGGAAATAAAACCAGTATGACCAGTTGCAATTATCTGTATTATGTTCGTGGTTTTATTTTTACTTTTTAAGGAAATAGTAATTAAAACATTGTTTTGTGTAAGTTGGTTGTGTGTGTGTGTGTGTGTGTGTGTGTGTGTGTGTGTAAGAAGGAGAGAGAGAGAGAGAGAGAGTGTGTGTGTGTTTGCTCTGCTCGCGTGCTCGAAGCAGAAACAGATGACATGTGATACCAAAAACTCTCTCTCCCTCCTACACACACACACACACACACACACACACACACACACACACACACACACACACACACACACACACACACACACACACAAGAACGCTTTGTTCACAGAGACACACTTGATCAATCAAAAGACAACAAGAGTCTGCGCTTTCCCCCTCGTGTCCGCGTCTACGTCTTAAACTCCGCCCATGTTATGTTTGTCGCGACAGCTTTTCAGTAAAGTTCGGAGTTTTCCAGAGAAGTCAGACGGATCAAATACTCAGAATAATGTTGGACAGGAAAGAAGGGGAATTTGAAACAGTGGGGGGAATAAAGCGCCTCCACACACTCGGGGTCGTGTCTCCCGCAGCACCTGTCCTCGTCAGCTGGGTGTTTCAAACATAACATGGGCGGAGTTTAACGTCGTGGACGCGGAGACGTCGAGGTGGTCACGGGGGGGGAAGCGAAGACTCTTGTTGTCTTTTGATCGATCAAGTGAGACACAGCCGGGGCATCGCACGCTCCCGGTTTAATCTACACCCGGAATGTAGCTCCTTTAAACATTTCCACACACACACACACACACACACACACACACACACCTGATGCTCACATATACGCCGTTTCTCACTTTCCTAGTCCATCTTTTTTATTTATTTCTCTCTCTCCTTCACCTCCACTTTATCTCGCTCTTTTTCGAATGTCTCTCGCTCTAATGTACCATCTCTCCCCCTCCCTTGTTTTTTTCTCATCCTCTTTCTTTCTTTCTTTCCATCTATTGCTCCAACATGCACCTCTCCCTTCCTTAAGTCTTCTCTTTTCTCTTTCCCTTTTTCATCCCTCGCTCTTTTTCTCCATCTGTCTCACAATTCTCTCCATCTCTTGCTTTGACATTCTCTCTCCTTTTCTTAATACTTCTTTTTCTTTAAATCTGTCCTTTTCTGTTTCTCCATCACTTGTTCTTCCTCTTTCTCTATCCCTCTTTTTTTTTTTTTGCTTACTCACCATGACTTTCCATATTTCCTTTTCTACATTGTGTCTCTTTCTTGATCTAAGATCACTTTATACAATCCCTCATGCTTTTTTCCCCCTCTCTCTACCTCTCTCTTATTCTTTTTTTTTTTTCTTTCCTTTTTTTTCTCAGTACTTTTAAACATCAGTGAGAGTGCATCTGAAGTTAATTAACTACAGCAGCTCTGCCTCGGAGAACAAATGTGTGTGAACATCATCAGTGTGTTTGTTGGGGGGAGGTTCATCTCATCTGACCTCATCTCCTCTCTCTCTCTCTCTCTCTCTCTCTCTCTCTCTCTCTCTCTGTAACACATGCTCTCACACACAGATACACTCACACTAAGGGATATAAAGGGTTAACGTACAGGCCATGTGCAGAGCTGTTTGTAGTTGAGAAAAAGCAGTGTGTGATGTAATCGAAGCAGACCACACACACACACACACACACACACACACACACACGCTTCATAAGCTCGTTAATGGACTCGCTCACACGCCTCGCCTTCGCGGACAGAGGAGTAAAAAAATAACGAGAAATCGTTCCCGAGTCTCCGGTGACGCAACACAGCCTGTGTAGATGTTTATGAACCATTTCTCCGAGCGCACACACACACACACACACACACACACACGCACACGCATGAGGGTCCAGATAGGGGTTTAAAACCCACTCGGATTGACGAGCAGTCATTAAGTTTGTACATGAGAACTCCAGGAGTCTCTTCCTGGCTGATTTATTATTTTTTTTTCAGTAATCGCACAAATCAAATTCGAATTCCTTTAACAACCCAACAATTTAACGAGTGTTTTCTTAATTAATGACACATCATGCATTGATGTGATTCAGCGGCGGTGTCCGTTTTACATCCTGTAGATTCCCAGTAAACGCTGACCGTCATGATCTGGAGGAATTTCATGGGCAGTTCGAATATGTGTGTGTGTGTGTATGGGGGTGTATGGGGGTGTTTTTTGTTTAGTGTAAATGAGATCTCCAGTTTCCATGCTGTACTCAAGGAACAAATAAATAGGGGCTTTATGTCTAGCAGAAACTTCTCTCTTCTTGCTTTCTGAGAAACACATTCCAGGTTTCATTTATTCTACATTATTTTTTTTATTATATATTTTTTAGGAATACGCACACACACACACACACACACACACACACACACACACACACACACTCTCTCTCTCTCTCTCTCTCTGGCTCATTATACCAAGATATGAAACGGCGCACTTTATAAAAATGAAGACTCCTAGTTTTTCTCCGGAGAAATCAAAGAAAAATACGAAACACTGTTTAAAAAAAATAATAATAAAAATGGTGTGTGAGAGTTACGTAAGTTGTACTGTAATATGGCTATATGTTAAAGCAAGAGGTGAACAAAGTACACAAGTCCTATACTTGAGTAAAAGTAGAAGTCCTTAATATTCAGGTGTACTTGAGTAAAAGTACTCGCCTTCAAATTAACGTAAATATCAAAAGTGCAGGGGTCATTAGCTCACAGTAGTCTCTCATAGAGAAAAGTCTCTCTCGCTTCTCTTTCAGATTTCAGACACCTGCTGCATTATTAGGAGGGTCTCAAAGGGAAAAGCAAGTCACAATGCAGTTGCGCATAATAGCCAGCAGGGGCGTCATTCCCGCTAATACGGGGTAGTCACGAACATCGGGGAGGTTCTTTAGGCAAGCGATGAACACTTTAAAGTTTTAAAAAAAGTGTGTTTTGTACATGGATTTAACATGATCGCTAACACATTAAAAGCCACATTGTTCAATTACAGTTTTTTAAAATTCTTTTTGGGGGACAGATTGGATTTGCATGTCATGACGCTTCACACTCCGTAATTAAAAGTGACTTTTAGCTGACTGTAATGTGGACGCGCATGTCCTCTGAAACGGCAAACATGCGGACATTGAATACGTCTTTGCTCGCGCCTTCCGGGCTAAAACAGGTCATATTGTTGACCACTTCTTTATTTCAAACAATGAATGCGGTTTTATAATTTTCGCTCTAAGCACGACAAGCGGTTAGTCAGTTGTATTTGTTGAGGTGCAAAATAGGAAAGAACGCCAGATGCCCTACTTTAGCTGCTTTAGGCAATGTTGCTAGCGCTGATATGAAATCCCAGATGACACCAAAATGTCACATTAGGACTGATCTGATGGTTATGGTTCAAGTCATATCACCACGTATCGGATATATATATCCAATCTAGGACCACATGTATACGAAAGTGACTCAGATCCGATCTGAAAAACATCGTGTTTTCAAACGGCAAAAATAAAAAATCAAAGCTGGCGATGTGAATGTAGCGCTAATCAACTCCATTTGATTTTTCTTTTTTTTTTTTTCTTAAACTGTTTTACTTTTACTCTAATGTTTGCACTTCCAAGTTTGCACTTTTTTTTTTCTTCCCTTGGTCAAAAATCCTTCGGGCTCATCAGCGGACTGTACCGTGGCTTTAATTAAAAGTTAAAGTGCTAATTTATTTGCAGCTTAATCAGTAGAGCGGTAAGTCTAGAGAAAAGACACTCGGTGAGACTGAAGGACTGAAGGACGCTCGAGCGCTCGCTGCGTGTCATTACTTTTCTCTGTCAGAAGAGACGTGCGTACGTGTCTTAGCTTTTTAAAACTTTAATAGGGCTGCTCTCTAATAGAGAGAGAAAGAAAGAGAGAAAATCACTTTGGAACTTTTTATAGACTCCATTCTCTGAGATTTTGACGAACACTCACTGGCCACTTCATTAGATACACCTTGCTAGAACTGGGTCGGACCTCTTTTGCTATCGGATCTGCCTTAATTCTTCGTAGCACAGATTCAACAAGGTGCTGGAAACATTCCTGAGAGATTTTGGTTCATATCTCATTTATAAAGAGATGTTATTAGTGGTGCTTCTGAAACAAAGCATCACCTGTAGTATCTCACAGACGACTTCTTCTTCTTCTCCTTTTTTATTTATTTATTTATTTTTTATTTGCTATGACTTTTTTCTAAGGGGTGAAAAAAATCACACAGATTTAACATTGAGACCAACTTTGACAGGCATGAATTTTGTATAAATATAAAATTTACCACATTTGAAGAGGCTTGCGAGTTACGTCAGGACACCCTGCAAGAGGGTACATCTTGTCCCCCTGGGGTGCAAGAGGTGGCCAAATTTGCTCCATTGACATATACTGGTGAAGGTACTCCACATTAAAACAGGAAGTGCTCACAGTTGGATTCCCTGCTATGGTAACTTCTATAGGAACTTTGAAACTGAATCTGGGATCAATAAGATAAATTTTTCCTCAGAGAACTTCCACACTTTCCTCTTTTTTCAGACCGTTCTGAGTAGATCAGCTGGTCATACCACGTCTAAACCACTTAAATCGTCTTTCTTCCCCCATTCTGATGCTCAGTTTGAACTTCAACAGATCGTCCTGGTCGTGTCTACACGCCTAAATGAATTGAGTTGCTGCCATGTGATTGGCTGGTTAGATATTTTCGTTAACAAGCATTTGAGCAGGTGTACCTAATGAATTGGCCAGTGATTAGAAAAAGTTTGAACAAGTCATCTCAGCCTTTTTTTTAATTTTATTTATTTATTTTTTTTAAAACCATAGGTTCATGCCTTCTTTATTCAAGCGTGTGATTTCTTCCTTTTCCTGGGTAAACTGGGCGAGGAAAAACAAACACGGCCGTCTCACATGACTGCTTCTGGGTTTCAGCCTTTACATCACCGCTTTCTTCCTATCTGTGCATGGCTGTTTATCCCATTAAACATACATCTCTGCTACATCTTCTTCCTCTTTCGGTCTGTGTGTGTGTGTGTGTGTGTGTGTGTGTGTGGGTCGTGATATAAGGACGTGTAGCAGGATGGGCGGAGTGCCAGAGAGATAACGCACCATTTCCTCTCCGAGCTCGTCTGATGGGTGGAGCCGTCAGCTGGCATGTAAAGCATGTGACCTCGGGATGGTGAGGCAGGGACGAGTAAACAAGGGTGTATTGTGTTCCTTGTTACTCTGAGACCGGGATTGTACACAGATAAACTAAAGATTTGTCTGTTGCGTGTAAATTTAGAGTCATGAGATTTACATAAAAAGCTACTTGATGTAAAGTTTCTCCAACTGACTCGATATCAAATGTAGTTAATCAGAAACAATAAGTTAGGTTCGATAGAGTGTGTGAGTAAAATTTAGAGAAGGAAGAGCAAAACCATTTAGGCTTGCAATTTATTTAAATCTAGCTGAACATTTAAACTTGTTTTGGCCCAAGAATTTATTAAGAATTTATAAGAATTTAATAATTCCTAATTATTGTTTGCTTGCAGCGGTTTCATTTTAGCTGGCATATTATAACGAGCTCTAGTCATGTGACTAGGTGTGACATTCGTGAAACATTTATAAAAAAATCTGCATTAAATTTTTTTTATTTTATTTTTATTTGACTTATGTGAATTATAACTAAATGAACATTTGTATCATCTTTTAAAAATTTCCAATTTCAACTTTTAACTTGTATCATCAATTCTATCGAAGTCAAAAAGATATGTTTTTCCCGCTAATCTTCTCAATTATGCTCCAGTCCATTAGGGGGCAGTTTTGCACCGGTCACTCATGAACTCGCAAAAAGAATAAGCGAAAGAACTTGTATTTTGTGCAAATGTTGTGGTGTACAGTATTTTTAAAAGAATTTGTCGATTTTAGACTGTTTAACATTTTGTAAATAATTTGTTTGCGTCTTGCCTGCTAAATGGGTGGAAATTGGTTACTACTGAATTAAGGAGAAAATGAGGCAAAAAAATAAACAAAAAACACTAAATAATTTCCAAATCGGTTCTGAATCGAAAAACCATTGATTCAATTAATTGAATTGACTAACAAAAGATTGATTGATTGGTGAACATAGATTGACGGTTAAAATATAAATTCTGCTGGATCGCTTGACTTGACTCGTACCCGGCACTTATTAGACTGTAACATTAGACTGTATGTCTACGTTCTGGTTGCAGACCTACTTTGCCAGCACACGCCGGCAGATTCACAGGTCCAGAAATACTGAGTGCTGCAAAACTCTAGTCTTTTTGAAAAATTGTAGGAATTTTTTTTTTTTTATTTATAATATTTTTTTTTTATTTGATCATTTTAATCTGTATATTTTTTCCAAAATACACTGCCTGACCAAAAAAAAGTGGCACATTTATTGCTATTTAATCCCAATCCTGTGAGTTCTCATCACATTAGGTTTAAACACATCACCGTTAAACACAGCTCTGCTGTTTAAAGTGCGACTTCAAGTCTTTAAGTGATCTCCATTCATGATTTATATATATATATATACTCAGCAAAAAAAGAAACGTCCTCTGACTTTCAACTGTTTTTACTTTCAGTAAACTTAATG
>JAQMYJ010000016.1:19869958-19891886 GCA_030014305.1 Clarias laeviceps | reverse complement strand
TGTGTGTGTGTGTGTGTGTGTGTGTGTGTGTGTGTGTGTGTGTGTGTGTGTGTGTGTGTGTGTGTGTGTGTAATGGAATGGTGAAGGGGCAGGGTGTGTGAGCCGTGATCAGCTCCAGATGTCACCTGAACAATAGTGCTCTGTGACCGAGCGGCAAGAGCAAATCGATTCCTGGTGCTTTGTGTGTGTGTGTGTGTGTGTGTGTGTGTGTGTGTGTGTGTGTGTGTGTGTGTGTGTGTGTGTGTGTGTGCGCGCGCTGTTAGCTTTTCAATGTCAACAAACCTACTAAGAAACATCACTACATGACGGTCAGCGTCATCTGATTCACTTCTCTGAATCGTTTTTTTCACCGACTCTCTTAAGTGGCTCGGATGAATAAATTTGTGCCGCAGATTGATAGAATAATTGTTGTTGTTTTTTGTCTTGTTGGATTGTGCCATGGAAATGTTTCTTCTAACTAGTTGTTCGTGCCTGGAAAAATGCCTAGGGATTGAGAAAATAGACCATGAACTCACTGCAGAAAATATTACTGTAATACTGGAAAAATATAATTTCAACCATTTTAAGCCACTGACTGAAAAAGTTCGACTGCCATCAAGCATGTGTTAAATTATCTGCATCCTCTCTCGCAGCGCTGAGTCGACCTGCAATTGTTGTTTTGTTTCCCCTGAGGAGATGCTAATACTGAAAACCGTTACATTTCCGTCAGTAGCTTTAACTTTTTAAACATTTTAACGAAAAGAGTTTTCTCTCAGTGACACTGACAGGAATGCTAAAGTCAAAGATTTTTTTTCTTTTAATATTAAAAGAAATAATTTAAAAATATAATCCTAAGTACACACCAATGAGACACGAGTGTAATGTCCAGTTTCTACTTTTACGATTTTTGCTACGTTTTTGTAATGTTTATGCTACAAAATCGTGGCTTGTTGTGCCCATGACGCGCTCTGACATCATTAGCTAAAAACTGTTGTGAAAAGCTGATGATTTGGTCTAGTAACATATAATGATCTTTTTTTTTTTTTTTTTTTTTTACAAATACAGTAGCTCTAAAATGTTAAATAAGTGTCACTGACCGATTGTTACAGTCCTAGCGCTTATTAACTAAATTTACAGCATTTGGCAGTAAACATCCAGAGTGACTTTCAATATTTATCTCATTATACGTTTGAGCAGTTGTCGGTTTTGCTCAGACCTTCCAAACACTAGTTCAATGCCTTAACCACTGAGCAAACTCCTTGCTATCTTGTGACACGGCGCCTCTACTGATTTTATTTTATTTTTTTGTAGTATGCCGTCGCTGGTTACGTAGAGCATTTGACCTCAGAGTCTGGTTCATCTTGTCCAGTGTGAACACAATTGTTCTGCGCTCGGGAACCGTTTCCAAATTCTGCTGAAAGAGGCTACAAATGTGCTGGAATAAGAGAAGCAGCTAGGTTGCAGCTAAGTTCTGCGGTATTACGACTAAAATACTTCCCCATGTTGCCCGACACCATCCCGAGTTAGACATGGCAGTGGACAAAGCTGAACCTTTCAGCAAAAAACGCTGGACACGAGAGTGAAAAAGCAGTTCAGATGATGCAAAGTTTTTATTTAAATAAAGCTTTCAAGGTAGAAAGCTAAAGTTTTAATTGTTAAGGTTATAAATGTGTAACAATTTTAGGATAAAATATCACATTGGGATATTTACAAAGTCACGATACTTTCAGAATCGTGATACTTTTCAGGTATAGTGATCTTCAAGTATCGTATCAGCTGGTCTGCTTGCATGTGTGAGTTCAAGCATCAGAGCGGGACAAGTCCTCAGAGTGTGTAATCCTGCCCCCTAATGGTGCGTGAGCAGCAGTTTGAAAAGATACCACTTTCAATGAATCAGTCCGGAAGAGCAATGTCCTGTAAATCTGTCCCGATGGTGAATAATCCTAATTTCGGAAAATCCTCAACGAGACAGAGTTCACAGTCCAATACAGCAGAACAACAAAGGCGTATAAGACTCATTTGTCTGACTTAACAACAAATTGGACTTACGAACGTGCTCCCGGAACGGCACTCGTTCGTAAGTCAGGGACTAGCTGTAAACTTCACCTTCCCTACTTAGGAGTGGTCTAAAATTAGAGAAGAGCTTAGAAAGTGCAAATATTGTCTGTTCATTTTAATCAAATAGGCTTAAACCAGTAGAGTATAATGTTACCCTGTTACACGTAGTTCAGTTGGAATACATTTGCTGCGAATATCAAAATTATACAACAATTCTTCAGATCGTTGAAGGCGAGCATCATCGTATCAGCTCACAGTGGCAGGGAAAGTTCTGGAATAAAAAGTGGCAACTGCGACGACGGCGCTGCTTTCACATCTGATTCTCATAATATTTAAACATCTGCTAGTCTGAAGTGGTTTTGGCTTCAGAAAAATATAAAATCCAACCATGTGGATGTTTTTACTGTTGTAGTCTTTCATCATTTTGGATCTGTCAGACACACACACACACACACACACACACACACACACACAAAATCCCACTCCCAATTTAATTTGCAAGTGAAAAGCCACCCAAAAAAAAAAAAAAACGTCTTCAGACTGAGAGTTAGCATCTCTTTGGAACAAGCGCTTTAGAGAACAAAAGAAGAAGAATGCAGCCGTAAACACCACCCTGTTCATCTCGTCGCCTTGCGTTGGAAAGGTCAGGGGTCAACTATCCACTATGGTGGGGGGGGGGTTTGCACTGCGTCTGATTTATTTATTTTTTGCTAGTTTTTTTGTTTAAGGAACTGACCTCGGATCAGAGCTTAAACCCTAAAATTCACACCTACGCATGGTCGTGGTTATTTATCTTCCGTGAGCGTGACCTGCATTCACGCTCTCGCTGATCAATCACACGCTGTAAGACGCAAAAGCAGACACGTCCGCATCTCAGGACGCTTTAGAAGACGATCAGTAGCAGTGGCTTAAAAACACTTCATCGGCGGCGGTCGGTTTATAACGTATCCTCGATTCCGATCAGTACAGTTTATCGTCTCATCACGTTTATCTCGGCGTGAACGACATCGCACGGGGTCAAAAGTTGAACCTTATGTAAGGCAGCTCGGTCCCGAGGTGAGCTCCTCCAAATCAGGAGCCGGTTCTGCGCAGAGATCATAATTCATAGCCCGAAAATAGCAGACCAGACAGAAGCCCTGGGATACGCCGCGCTCAAGCAGGCTACCTGCGGCCTAGTTTCTTCAGGATGCAGCTCATGTCGTGTTTAAAGACAGGCGGAGGAAGTGAACTCGGTGTGTGTGTGTGTGTGTGTGTGTGTGTGTGTGTCAGCGCTCAGTGCGATATAGTAAAATTAAATTAGTAGGATTTAAAGCATGCAATGTATATCGATATGTATGTAATGTTTTTAATGGACACGGTACAGATATATACACTATAGATACAGTACACACACACACACACACACACACACACACACACACACACACGTTTACATTTACGAGTGTGTTATGTATCCTCAAAAGACTTCTCACAGACGGTGAAAAGAAAAAAGCGTTCCTCGTTTCTTTTGTTTTTTTTACAGACGAACGTTTAATCGTTTAGCAAACCAACGTAGAACCCACGACACCAAGACATAATCCCAGGCCAATACACATAATGTCGAATAAAATATTTTGGGACAATGTTACCAGCATGAACATGATTAATTTTCTAGGAAAACATGTCCTGGAGTGCTTCATTCATTTTATATTGCAGACTTTAAATGTTGCAAATCCCCGACACTGGAGACTCCTTCATTAAATGCTACTGTAAGTAAACTTTTTTTTAATTTTTTTATAAACAAACACCAGTTGATTTGAAGTGAAAAGAGTTTTTATAAATAGTTAATTTGTCCATTCATCTTTGAAGGTTTAATTTTCATAGTCTACTTTCCTTTTTTTTTTCTTTTTTCTTTTTTGAGTAAACCATGCTGTTTCGCGCTTTCGCTTCTGTTTCTTGAGAATTTCATTGGCTTGTATAGTTGTTTCTGTGTCTTCCGTATACTCGCGGTAAACTCATGGTAAATGCGTATAGCCACGCCCACCTTGAGGGGAAAAAAAAAGTGCTAACTTTGGGAGGAGGGAAAAGAAAGAAGAGGCGCTAGATGCTGTGACGTCATCTGGCACATTACTGGTCATAACTTAACATTTTAATTTCATTTGTGGCACAGATTTAACTTCAGGGAAATACCCGAGCACTGCCAAAGTTTCATTAAATTCTGTTTTGCGTGATGCTGTGACAAATTCTGGCTGGACAGATAGATTTTCTGAGACTGATTTTGGATCCTCTGATGTACGAAACATAAAGATATCATTAAAAGAGGATCTTCTGACCAATGTAAAGAAAAAATCTTTATATATGTTTAAGAAAGATTTTTTTTTCCGCTTACATTAGATGGGAATCTGTTTTTTTCAGGTTCCCATCTAATGTAAGCGGTTACCATAGAAACAAAAGTAGTGCATTAGTATCAACTTGTGTCAGAACTGACCGGGCAGAATTCAGCAGCACTGCGGTCTGAAACAGCGCAAACAGTAATAATTGTAATATAAACAAGTTTGTGTAAACAGGTGAAGTGGGGTCGCGACTGTGATTTATTTATTATTATTTTTATTTTCGTCTGGTCCGTGCCCTACTGCCCTGGTCTGGCTAGGTTTAAGGAAAACAAAGGTAGGGTTTGTAAACACAACAAGCCTCGAGTCTCCTCCGTCTCCTTGAAATGTTTGTTCTGGTCCAGCGTTCCTCCTCTCCTCTCTGACTGCAGACTGCCTGTTTGCTTGGTCACATGCCTTGTGTGTGCGAGACAGAGATTTATGAGAATGTCTTGCTCGCAGAGGGAGCATGTGTGTGTCTGAGATAGAGAGAGAGAGGTGGGGGACGAGAGAGAGAGAGAGAAAAGTGGGCGGGCGAATGTGGGTGAGCGAGCTTCTCTCTGTCAGACGGTGTTTGCCGTGCGAGTCTCACATTGGCTAAGCTTCAACGCTGGACTGGACGACTGGCTCCGAGGAGAGAGGGAGAGCGAAAGAGCAAGAGAAAAGAAAGGGAGGAGGAAGAGGAGGAGGAGGAGGAGAAGGAACAGACTGGGCAGTGCTAGCTGCGATCAGAGCACCCGATGCTTTCGAGAGAAGGAGATAATTGCTGGATTTGATCCCTTGCTTCCATCAGCGTTTGGATACCAGACGTTTTTGTTTTTAAGGTATTTGATTGGATTTTTTTTCCTATGTGATGATGGTGATGATGGTGATAGTTTGGCTTCCGGGTCCTGACGGGTGGGGGTGGGGAATCGGAGAATAATAAAGAGTGTAATACAGATGGAGAGACCGTTTGTGTGTGTGTGTGTGTGTGTGTGTGTGTGTGTGTGTGTGTGTGTGTGTGTGTGTGTGTGTGTGTGTGTGTGTGAAGCTGAAAGCAGTGTCACGATGGATGCAGATGGACGTCAGACGTGAGGTGTGTGTGTGTTAGGTGTACACCTCAGCCATAGAGGCATGGAGTGAGGACTCATTGTTTTGTGTGTTTTTGTGTGTGTGTGAGTGCTCAGATTGAGGGTGTCGTTGCTCCGAGTTAAGCCGTGATCACTGACATATTGGAGGCCATTACGTGCATGTTGCCGCTGGGTGGCAAGCGATCAGGACGGATTCGAGGATGTCGGCATCTTTCAACCCCTCCTCGAACCCGTCGCCGCAGTCGACTCGCGCTCAGTCCTTTTCCTTTTAGTGCACCTACAGAGAATGTGCATTCACTGTATAAAGAGCTCCATCTTTGTGTCTGGACTGCATTTTAGCCAGCTTTCTGGGTAATTGAGTTTTATGTAGCCTACAGGTCTGCGCTTAGCGTCTGCTCTTCCCTCCACCCTCTGCATGTCTGAAGGTATTCAAACAGATTAGACCGTGCACTCAGATGATAATTCGAACGCAAGCAGGTCCCAGTGCTCTAAAGGCACGCTGTTATCCAGTGGTTTAAAAAATGGTACGCGGCATTAGCATCTGTTGGTTCTGATGAGTCCGACCTTACCGTTAACTACAGTACATGCTAGAACAGGCTCACGTAGAGTTGATCCGGGTTTGAATTAGACGCGATTTGGAATTGGGAGGTTTTGGGAAGAAAATGCTGGAACGGTAGCTGGCTGTTTGTGGATTAACCCTTTGCTAGGACAGATGGCTCCCTCTCTCGCTGAGCCAGAAGGCCTGTCTGTCACAGTCAACATGGGCTCCCATCCCGAAGCCTCTTCATCCCGAAGCCTTTCCTTTTTCCAAACACACCAAGCTCTCTGTGCCAAATCCCTTTCTCGCTCTGATCCCGGCTCTGTGGTTTAGTGAAGCATAGTTGGGATTTTCACACACGTCCTTAGAGCATGGATTCCATTAAAAGAAACACTAGATGGTTACTAACTCACACTGGATTGACGCACGTTGCCTGAGACCGTGGTTGATCCAGTTCCTCCTGATAGACCACTGAGGAGCCAGATCTACAGCCGAGCTAACCTGATTGACTCCGGTGATGGAGCTGCTGATGAGATTGTGCAAAGATACTGTATCAGGTATCTTCAGGCTTCTGAGTCAGGATGGGCTTTGAGGAGTCATTTACATTGACATTTAGGCATTTGGCAGATGCCCTTATCCAGAGTGACTTCCGTTTTTATCTCATTATACATCTAAGCAGTTGAGGGTTAAGGGCCTTGCTCAAGGGCCCAACAGGGACAACTTGGTTGTCGTGAGATTTGAACCTGAGACCTTCCGAGCCGTAGTCTAATGCCTTAACCACCTGAGCTACCCCTGAGAAATTTAATAACTTCTATGTTGTACTGATGCTGTACATGTACTTGTCCTTCAGCTGCTTGTGTTTGATGTAATGCTTTCTGCTTTGTTTTTGATCTCTATGGGACTTTGAGATCTCTTAAGTGAAAGGACTGAAAACCACAAGGACCGTAAGGTGTGTTAGGAGATCATAAGGAACATAAGGAGCCGTAGGAAGGGTGAAGAAGGTAATTGTGGAACTCTAGGAGAAGACGGGAATGTACAATGGGGGAAAGTGCCAAGGAAGTATGTAGGGAAGATTGTGAACAATTTGGAACTATAAAGGAATCAGGATAAATTTATAGAACCATATGGCGGTGGAGGAAAGAGAAATTCTAGGAAGCTTTAGGGAACTGAGGGGTGGAACAGGAGTGTCAGTGTTATGGGAAAGTCTATGAAACTCGAGGAACATTTGGTGGATCTGTTGAGAAAGGCAGGCAATGAGAGGATGTCTAGTAAACCTTAGAAACATGGAAACCTAGGGGGATGTCCGGGGATATGGTGTTTTCTAGTGAATCCTAAAGGAACATGTAGATGTCTACGGAACCGTGTGGGATTTGGGAAGGTAAAAGAAACCTTAGGAACATGGGGAAGTGCAGAGAACCATGGAAAGCTTGGAAGGTCTATAGAGCAGCACAGAAGGTATAGTAGTTCAAGAAGGTATTCTGTAAGTGTTGATCTATTTGATAGAAATCGGTTTAAGCATTGAGGAAATGGGGAACCGTAGGAACTCATAGATCTCTTTGAGAATGTCTGGTGTAGCTACATTTGTAAGAGAAAGATAGAAAGGAAGTAAAATATTGTTTTCTGAAATGCTGCTAGTATAAAACCGCTGCCAGGTTTTGAGATTCCGTGTGCAACTGTCTAAAGCCTAAAGACCAAAGGAAGGGGAGAGACTTTAGGAACAGTGACAGGACTTTTAAGGTGAGATGTCCTCAACGTCGCACGGCACAAGCTACAGTACCCTTGAGCGGTGTTTTATTAAAACGATGTGGTGTTTCAGAATGGGTTGGGATTATAACCAGCAAAGATGATGTGACAGGTTTCAGGATACTATCTATCAATACAGCCAATCATTTTAAAGCACCTCCATGATGAGATTGCTTGTACACTGTTGTTGTTGTTGTTTTTGCAGTCCATCTAGATATGCCTTACGCAGCTTACCATAATAATAAATTGGAGGTCAACCCCAATGAGGCTCTGCAATATCTCTGTAAGAATTGTATGAGGTACGAGTAAGAATTGTACACTACTGTGTAGATTGCACTCAACCTGCATTGGTAGCTCCTCCTGGACACCTGTGTATTTTTTATTTATTTTTATTTGTGTGTGTGCACTTCATAAATGTTTTTACGACTGAATTCGGAGCTGAACTGAGAGTAAAAAAAAGCCCTGAAGCTATTCTGTTCCATAAACATACAGAAGCTGTAACGGTTTCAGATGTTTCCTTTTACACAGGAACAAAACTTTCAATGCAAGTTAAAAACAGGGGAAGATTTGTATTTGCTGGGGCAAAATCATTTTTCAGTCAGGAGCTACAGAGAGGAATGCGTGTACTTTGGATGACAAGTTTGGCATCTTGTTACAGTAAACCGGATACCATCAAGGTGAACACAAATACCAAAAATGAATTCAAGGTGTGTTAACCCTGTTGTGTCTCAATACAGGTTAAGGATTCACGAATTTACATGCGGGTTGGAGAAGAGGTCTCAGAACATTTAAGCATTGGTTCAAATTGGAGGTGTTTTTAATTTTGCTATGATGGCACATGAAGCTGTAGGACGTTCGAAGTTGTTGTCTTGCAATAGAAGGGAACCCTAGTAGACATTGTATGGTGTAAGAAACCACGAGATACCTGGGTAAGACAAGTGAAATGTAAGGAGAACGTGGCAAGATTTGGGAAATTATATTAAACCAAGTGGAGTTTTGGAAACCATAAGGAACTTGGACAAGAGGATACTGAATACAGGTGGGGACGAACATTTGAGTTACGAATTTTTGCAGATATGAACGGACCGCGGTTCCACTTCAATCACAGAAGTAGCTCACGTACTTTCGGAAAATCCTCAACGAGAGAGAGTTCACAGTCCAATACAGTGGAAAACAGCTCAGAGACAAAATGGTGTCCGAGATTCACGATTTAAAGGCGTAAAGACAACACTTACATTTCACGTGAAAGATTCATTTCCTTAGGTACGATCACGGTTTTGGAATACCACTCAAGTGGATTGTTAGCCATTGGACTACGGCTCGGAAGGACCCAGGTTCAAATCCCATGACCACCAGTCATCCCTGTCCCTGTTGGGCCCTTGAGCAAGGCCCTTAACCCTCAACTGCTCAGATGTATAATGATAAAAATGTAAGTTGTTTGGATAAGGGCGTTTGCCAAATGCCTAAATGTATAGTCATGTCAAAGGAGTATCGGACTTAAGACCTACGGACTTGCTCCCGGGAACAGAACTCGTTCTTAAGTCAGGGACGACCTGTACTGCAAGATGGATAAACCAAACTGTAAGGTGTACAAACTTTATAGGAAACTTAGGATGGTGTTGGAACCCAAACCAAATCCCGGGAAACCATGAGGATCTGTAATGAAATTTGAGGAACTTGATGAACTGTGGGGAAACTTCATTGAAAATAGAGAATGGCGGAACAGCAGGGGTCTGCTGGTATTCCCTCAGGAACATCTGGAAGTATAGGACAGCCCTGGGGAAGCAAAGCAAATTGTAGGGAACACAAAGAATTTTTTGAAACATGGGAAAGCTAGGCAGATGAAGTACAGTAGGGAGCGCATGAAAACTTGGAGACGTAATTTACATGGAAGGGTTGTGAACTTAGAGATGTGTTGAAACCATCAGAGAGCATCTGGAAGTGTCTAAAACCTTGTTGGACTCTGGGGAATTTTGGTTATAATGAACCTTAGGGAACCTTGAAGAACTTGCGCACAATAAGAAATACAGGGAACTATAACGTGAAGTATAGCGAACATGGGGAAGTGTTGAAACCATAGGAGAAGATGATGAAGTGTGGAAAAGCACAGTGAACCCCAAGAACAACGGGGAATGCCATTTGATTCTTTGGGAAATTGGAAAAGTGTAGGAAACTGTAAAGTAAAGGAGAGTGAACTGTAGAGGGAACACAGGATACCATGCTGAATATTGACTAGGAGAGTGAACCAGGAGGAACTGTATTAACCCCTAGGGGGGAGTAAAGCTAATTTTAAGGAACTCAAAGGTCTGTTGTAGCCGCTGGGAACCTGGGGAGTGCAGGAACCCATTGGGAAGACGAGTGAGCACTAAATACCATTTGGAGAAAGGTAGAGTAGGAAACCATCATAATCCAGGAAATAAGAAGAGTGAACGAAACCATGGGAGGGGGGGGAAACCACGAAGAACTGTAAGAAAACATATAATTTATGAGGATACATAGCAAGCTGTAATGTAAAGTATAACACTGTAGCTGGCTATACGGAGCACGTGGGATTGTAGCAGACTGTACAGAACCATTAGGATGATTAAAAGCAACATGCTCACTGTAGGGAATACAGACACGTTTCCTGTGGTACAGCTAAAGGTTACAAGACACAAGAACACATGCTCGCCTGTTTGTGAAGGCTTCTATGTTCATCACTTTATTGATCTAGAGAGAAAAAAAACCCTCAAGCCTTTCCACGTGTTTGGTTTTGTGCTTCTGGATCCAGACATCTCATTTCCCCAAGATCTGAGTACAATGCTCAAAAATGTTATTAATCGAGAAGTAGATAAGGTCCTCGAGACGGCATAATGAAAATCTTTTCTTTCATTTATTAGCAAGCGAAAGAGAATAATGAAAAGGAAAACGTATGTATACGGAGAATGAAAGAGAGGAGGGAGAAAAAATGATCAAGATGAGTATCTATGCAAGATGGAGCTGAGGAAAAACCAAAGGCGAGAGAGTGGAAAAAGCCTGCTGAGAGAGCTCGAGCGGCCGATATTACTCACTGGGTCACGCTTATGAAAAATTAAATCAAGCTGCAGAGATGTGAGCTTTAACTCTGGAGGGAAAAAAAAAAAGAAAAAGATCTTTAGTCTGAGGGGACGGGCTTCGTCTTTATTTCAATTATAACCGCTTGTGCATGAGGAGTATGTTGGCTTTCCTTCTGATGAGCTGCTGCTACTGTGATTATGACATAACAGTTTCATTTAAAAAAAAAAAATTTTTTATATTAAATATTTATGGAGGTTATTTGCAAAAACAATCAAAAACGAAGGTCAGATTAAGGAGCGATGCGATGACTCTGAACTACTTACTCAAGTTAAAGCAAAGTAACTTAATTATGACAAATAGCAGTTAACTGAATAGGTGAAAAAACGTGAAAGAAAAATATGCCAAAAAAACATTTACATATCGTGCTTAACCAATAATATGCTGATGATATACAAAGCGCGATTCACTTGAAGGAGGCTCCGAATATTCTGTAATAACTCTCGTTAAGACGAAGTCTTACTCAGTATACGGAGCTTCGAACACTGCGGGATGCCGAGATGTGATGGGCCACCATAGCCATCGTGTCAATAGGGAGAAAAGAGTCAGATAACGGTCACTGGTTCCTGTAAGTTCAGGAACATGGAGCACCGTGTTGAAATGGGTCTGGCAGAAAATGGAGATCACTTCCAGCATTGCATGGTATGCAATCGATTACACATACGTCAAGGTATGTAGCGTATTTTATTTTATCTTTTTGGTTCAGATTGCTTCATCAGGAGCTAATGAAGAATATTTGGGGCCCCTTTTGAGTGAATCATCCTGTAGATAACATAATGAGCTAGTGAAAATCAACCGAAATCCTTTACTTGAGTCAAAGTACAGATTCTCCAGGGCAAATATAACTTGAAGTAAAAGTACAAGTCCTTCATTTACTTGTGTACCTGAGTAAAAGTACAAAACTTAGTAAAAGTAAAAGCTTCAGATGTGCTCAAGGATCTAAAGCAAGTGCCTTGTATTAGCTTGTAGCCGTTCATATTATCGTTCTGTTTCTCGTCGTTATCTGCAAGCTGCTCTCAGTCTAGTCAGCAGGTGGCTGAACTAATACAAATAATACACATCACCATCATTGGGTAATGCAATGCCGTGCAGAAGTGTAGTGAAGTAAAAGTACAGATATTTGCTGTACTTTTGCACGGAGTAAAAGTAAAAAGTCTATTATTATTTGTGTAAATACAAATACAGTAACAAAGTAAATGTGCTCAGTTACCTCCCAAATCTGGGCTAACAGAGGAGGACAGAACAAAACTGAGGACCAACAGTAGCGTAAGAGGCGCTGAGAGAGCGCGAGTTTTTCGACAAATGTCTCTCAATATAAACTGGAAATACAGGGTCTCACGACAAGCATGTGGTGAAAACCAGTAGCGGCTGGTGCAAAACTTTTTTGTGTGGGGCGAAACAAAATAAAAATTAAACTTTTAATAATCGCCTGTAAATAGCCATAAGAAGTGCTGGAAAAGCTCGGCCACGATCACTTGACTGCTGCTTCATTAGAAGATCAGGTCGATCTGGTCCAAGCGCTTTAACTTTTTTTCTTTCTTCGTCCGATCACCTTGCGAAGGAGTATTTTAGCAAAGAAATTACAGAATTTCCTCTCATATTTAGCTGCTTCCACATCAATCACTATTCAGTACATTAACTAACAATCTGCAGACCGTTAATAAGACTCGTTGAGAATGGTCCAATCACATGAGCCCAAATATTTAAATAACAATATTGATTCGCTGAGAACAAAAGTGGGAGGGTTCAGGGCGCACAGTGCTGCACCCCAGGGATGATTTGAAAAAATCCAATTAGAGCTCAGCCTCAAATCACATGCTTTTCAAAAAATCTACGTGCTTATAAAGACACTCGTTTGTCCGGCGCCCCACGTACACCAACGCAAATGAACGTAATACAGTTTAGATTTTTTTTTTTTTATTGTAAATAAATTATATTAAGACATACAGCGGAATATTGTGACTAAATGACTTTATTTCATTATTAAAATAAATAATTATTATGTTAAATAATTACATGTTAAAGTAGCATTCTTCTCCGCCTAACTTTAAGGGGGCGGCGCCCCAGCGCCCCGTATTGACCGGCCGCCACTGGTGATAAAATCACTGTGCTCACATTTCTTCTCTTTCTCTTATTTTAATGTCTAATGTAAATATTAACTGAAGCTCTTCACCTGCCGCATGATTGACTTCCTGTCACGACCCTATTAAATTGGTCAGGGTGTATTTTATTATCACAATCGTTAATAGTAGAAATGCAACCATGATGATGATGATGATGAAATCCAAATAGGATGGAGTGAAACCTGTGAAATACTAACCTCTTTAAAAAAGTATATACTAAAAACCAAACAAAACAATGAATGTGCATCACAATATTTAATTTTTTTGTCAGCAAGATTTGTAATATGCAATTATAATTATTTGTTGTTAGATATATATGCATTTTTCTCTCACTCAAACCCGCACATGCTATTAATTGATGAAATTTCTTTGCTCGCTCAAACTTCGTCTCACCCTTCTCACTTCGTGCTCATCGGGGTTGCCAGATGCCACACCGAAAAATCCCCTACATGTTGCTGAAAACTCACCCACTCTGGTGAGAAAACCGAGGGGTCACAAAACCAGATCATTCGATCTGTAAATTATTGACACATGATTTACTCAGAATGCCATTACTGATACACCCCACCCTTTCCTCAGGGCACTGATGATGACCTGGGGTTAAAGGTTAAGAGTCTTGCCCCAAGGTCCCAACAGTGGCAACCAAGCGGCGATGGGACTCTGATTAGTATTAATAAAAGAGATCGCGAAATTGTATTTATTTCTTTATCTGTTTAATCTGTTGTTTTTGTTTTCTTTTTAAACTCTGTGTTCACACTAAATGTATTGTTTATTACAAAACGAGAGGGAAGATCATGCGTATTGGAGAGCAGAAAGATTTGCTTTTGTATGCAAGTGTACATTTAAAATGAAACGAATCCGGTTAATCAGCTGATTCTACTCTAATGTGCACTGCGGAAACTCAAAACACTAATAAATAAAACGTACTGTCTATCTATTTTGATATCCAGTATTTAATGACCGAGGATTTCCATTGTTCCTGATTTTCTTTGTCGTTATATGTTAGTTCTCTCTGCGTACCGCAGCTGGGGAGGTTTATTACCCGCCTGCCGCTGTGCTATTGCATCTCAGGTGTGCAATCATCCCCGGCTACACCCGGCACAGCGGCGGCGGTGTCTGGAAATCTCCATGACGTCAGCGTACGGGGGCAGAACGAGGAAATCAGGCTCGCAGTCCAGATTTTTAGGCAGGAATGTTGCTCATTTGGTCTGCCTTTTAAAGGCTCTCGGGGTTTTATCGGCGTGCGGTGATGAACTCCTCGGTGTCAGCGCTGCTCCTTTGTGTAGGAGGCCGAGTTTACTAGAAGTCTCACTCTAATGTGGTTCGTGTTGGACTTGTTGGCTGTAGGGTGCATGAGTGTGTACGAATGAATAACTGGTGACTTTTTTTTTTTAATGTAGATGCCAGAATTTCTTCCTTTTTGTTGTGGGTAATGTAATATCAGGCAAAAACCTGCTTCACTATAATCACACCTTTCAACTGATGAAAATGTAGCTTAATATGTTTATCATTTGCTTTGTAGTCAAAGGTGCTTTTTTAGAATATTAGGCAACCATAAGAGTTATCAGACAAGTCTAATCAGTAGACTCGGCTGTTTTTCCAACAGTTTTTGTTTGCGTGTGTGTATATACAGATCTTTTTAAAAACATTGGTTTTTTTTTTTTGTTTTTTTTGGACATTCAAAGCTCATGTTCATACAAAAACAGCATTTTGTGTCAGTAATGGAATTTATCTCCTGGTGATGTTTTTTCAAAGCGTCTCTGCCTTCCAGATTTGCGCATTATGTTTCGAACGTGAACGAGAACTGAGTGTATGAGGAACAAACAGGTTTTTACTGTGTGACCTGTAATTTCTCACATTTGAGGTATTTAATGCCATCGCTTTAAAGGACAGGAAATGCGATACGTGTGTAAGATTTAGACGCGCATGGTCGTGCACACTGATCTTAAATCATGACGCTCGTGTCTCTGAGGACGCACTCGAGAGCCTTTTACACTCACTGTTGAATTTTTATATTCTGTTGGATTCAGGACAGAAAAGCTGCGAGCTGTAACCTTGTGCAAGTTATTACACAGTCCGTGTTTCATAAATATGTAAAACTTTCCATATTAGTTACAATTTTTTTTTTTGTATGCTATCAATTGTAGTTCTTAGGGAAAAGAAGTAAAAAAAAAAGAAGAAATTGTCCAATGAGCATCGGAATCAGCAGGTCAGACTTAATTATGAAGGAAAAAAAATCAATACATAAACAAATAAATGGGTATCAGCTGATATCTACTCTCTACTCACATCCTTATGTGAGCGATTTCATACCGTTGATGGGGATATCAGAGGCGGGAAACGATACGAAATTCATCACGATACCGAGGTGTCGATTCGATTTGGATTGCGGTTCTGGAAGTGTTACGATTTTATAAATAAATAAAATCAGGCTTGATGTACATTTTTTTTTTTCCGCTCAGATTGTTAAACAAACTTGGCAAATAATTTACTTTGTTGTGAATAGTTCAGAGTGCACCACCTGCAGGATTATAGCGGAACTGCAAATATACAGTACATTATATGCAAACGTATATTAATTAAAAATAAATGAAGAAATCTTGATTTTGGAGAACTTACTGTATGTCGACACACAATAATCGTACCTGATACATGACTTAATTGATCGTCTCCTTCCTTTTTAACATAGAATAATTTAAATTGGCAACAGGGATAAAACCTACATTCTTATATAAATATCTATATCCAAGTCTTTCTCCTCAAATCTTTTTTTTTACCCAATAAGGATTACCTAGGAGGACATGGACTCTGAGAACAGGGACAGAGAAGGACGTTTTGGACTGATGTCTCAGCAGATTGTTACAGTGAGCGAGAAAGTGGATGGAAAAGTTGGTTGAGAGGCCCTGGCTGGAATTCGCCTTAAACCAGCGTCAGATGGTCAGAAAGTCAGGGGTTTTGGCTTTTTTTTTTATTTTTTATTTATTATTATTAATATCTAGGGAACTTGAGCAGTAATTCTCGCTAGGAAACATTTCCAGGTGCGTTCAGCTTAGTTCAGCGCTCTGATCTGTAACGTACGTGACGGACCGATGCTACGGAAAGGTCATCCGAGGCCATGAACTCGCCCGAGTACCTGGTAGTTTCTGCTGAGTTCATGGAATTTTTGAGTTCTCAGATATGATCTCAGATCGTAGCTTTGTTAACTTTTTTTTTTTCAGCTCTTTCATGAATGCAGAGCGTTTCAACTCCCCAAAGAAATCCACACAGTTGTGTTCTCATTTATCACTGTCTCTCTCTCTCTCTCTCTCTCTCTCTCTCTCTCTCTGTCTCTCTCTCTCTCTCTGTCTCTCTGTCTCTCTCTCTGTCTCTCTCTCTCTGTCTCTGTCTCTGTCTCTGTCTCTCTCTCTGTCTCTCTGTCTCTCTCTCTCTCTCTCTCTCTCTGTCTCTGTCTCTGTCTCTATCTCTCTCTCTCTCTCTCTGTCTCTCTCTCAATGATCATTTCATGGATTTTTTACTTTGTCCAAACAGCTGCTGCAGAAACAGTAAATAAATCAATCAGATCAAACAGAGCGCTGATGATTGGATTCGCCACCCCGGCGTTGCTTAAGAGCATTTTCAGAATCCTTATTTCTGCGGCCAGGCGTCTCCAAAATCATCTGTCTGTAATGTCTCCGGGCACGGTGGGACATCCACAAAACTGTAATGCTGTAATTGCTCTTGTTTCTAAGTGAGACACAGATAGTACAAACACAATAGTCTTTGTTTTAGATGAATATCTCTTTTCCCTCCAGCTAGCTAGAATCTTTTTTTTTTTCTTTTCTTTTTCTGCTTCATTTCCATTTCATTTTTATTTGTTTATTATCATCATTATTATTATTTAAAAAATCTGACAGCCTGAATGCCAGTTTGTTTTACAACAATTGGTCCATTGGACCGTCCACGTGTCATCTGGCACATCAGGAGACGGATTCTCCCCTCCAGCACGATATACACTACCGCTCATGTTCTTTCCTGATTTTTACTTCCTTCTACATCGCTGTAAAACAATACTGAAATCGTTTATCCAAAATACACAATTTGAACAGTTATTATTAGATATTGAGACGCATCTTCTACTTCTGATCTGTAAATCCTTCATAACGACTCTAATCTGAGATGCTGTTTGATTTGTTTAATCTGTGATTTCTGAGGTTGGTGACTCTAAATGAACTTCTCCTCTGCAGCAGAGGTAACGTTTTGGTCTTGCTTTCCTGTGAAGGTCTTCATGAGAGACAGTTTCATCATCATGGAGCTTGATGGGTTTTACAAATGCACTGGACACGATACTGTTCTTACAAGAACTGTTCCAGAGTCTTAAAATAACAACTGACTCATGTTGTTACTGTGGTAGTTACTTAGGAGGTCGACGACCGATTGTCTTTCACACACTACGGACAATTTTGGACGCCAACTAGCCCAACCCTGAGGTTTTCACATGGTCGCTACAGAGAGTCAAAGTAGAGCAGCATGCTTGAAAGCTGAAGTATTGGCACCCCTGACTTTTTTTTGACCATTTCTACAGGCGTACGACTTTATTTGACAGACCCTGCAAATTCTTTTCTTTGCATATCATTCACTAGATTCACTAGATTGTTTCAGGTCAGAGAGATGAAACGACGCCCCCTGGAGGAGACAGGTTAAGAACCGCTGACCTTCACAAATCAAATGAAAATTTTATTTGTCACATACAGTACATACACAGTTATACACAGTAGGATATGCAGTTAAATGATGACCTAAAATAAAAGAAAAAAGAAAAATAGAGTATTCAAATGAAGGTCAGGAAATATGAAATTGATATATAAGAAAAGTATAAAAAAAGAAAAAAAAGAAAGCGTATTCAAATGAAGAATATAGAATATAAAATAAAAATATTATAAAAGTTATACAAATATAAAAAATATGAAAGACTTTTAGCTGTGAAGTTTACTATATGTACGAGTAACAAAATAGCAGAAACAATCTAACGCAGAACATCACGAAGATTAGATATTTTTCCCCCAAATTTCCTGCTCAGATGATGAGTGCACGTTAATATTCTGGCCTGACGTGTTCTGGCTCTCCAGAGACGTTTCTCTGAGGACACAGAAACATGATGGACACTTTTAACTCTCGTTAACTTTATGCTATTTCTAAGAAGAGTGCAGTTGAAATAGTTTGTACTGTACTCGGCTGCGTTTTACATTAATCAGGGACCGTGTGAGACTTTGGTCGTCCGTGTTTGGTTTAATGGCTGCATTATTTCTGACGCCAATCTACACATCTCTGAAGAAATCCCACTAGGTGGCAAATAAGCGCGGTTATTATTTTTTTGGCTGAAATCGCTCGGGTCTGAGGTGTGACTGCTGTGATAATGTGGGCAGAAAACACATGTATGAATCTGAATGAGTTCCTGTGTTTATTTGCAACATGCATGAAATCACTTACAGCTTGTAAATAAAATGCTGGTGAACTCGACAGGTTCGTTTTTTTTTTTTTTATATATATATATATATTTTTTTTTATTGTTTTATCTTTACATGTTATTTTAATTCCCGTACGCTTTGTTTGTGTCTTTAATGTTTGAGATTACTGTGTGTTTGGTGTTTATTATTGTCTCAGCACTTAGGATGTATTGTGTTTTATGTTGCTTCATATTATCAGAGCACAAGAAATAAAAAAAAAAATGGCTGGGTTAGTAATATTTTGCAGCACAGCTCTTACGATCAAACCAGGACACAATAAACCACAAACCATTGGTTAAAACTTTAATTACAGTTGTTGGAGTTGTAATCGACTTCGCTAAACCAGAGTTAGTGTTGAACGGAAATGGAGCTGCGATGTCCAATTTCTACAAAAACTTTTTTTATTGATTGCATGAGTTTTATCCTGTATGAAAGTCTGCATTGAGGAAAAAAACTTAGAGCTGCTTAAAGTGTCTGCGGGGAACAACAACAACAACAAAAAAACTTCTTAATAATCCTTCATCTGCATTTGTTTGTATGATTATGACAGAAAATATTTCAACAGGCTGTGATTTGCTCACAGGTAGCAGTACTTCAAGCTCGCGCCAAGAACATGAAAGAGATCACAAATGCGCATACTGTTCACGATTCATGAAGATATCGCAGTTCTATTTCTGTCCCCGCTGTTTAGATAAAAGCCGACGTGTTTAATAAACCGGTCCATCTTTAGAGAGTTTTCGGTGCAGACATGCAGTTTAGTCAACTTCCTGAGAAACACTGGCTTGGATTCCTGGAGGAACTCCATCACTTTTATGAATAAACATGACCTAAGTTTTCCTCACATCCTAAATATGACCATCAAGTTTCATCCAAGTCCATGCAGCACTTCCTGAGGTACAGCTGTCCAAGCGGCTTGTGGCATTCAAGATATTTCTGCAGTTGTTGAAGGTCAGACTATGCAAATATAATAATAATAATAATAATAATAATAATAAAAATAGGGCTGAGTTGGTGGAGCGAAATGGTAAATAGTAAATTATTTCCTACTAGTTATTCTAGTAGTTCATTATTATTTAGTTATCTTGTATAAAGGATTTTGCGGATTTAAAATGTTTTGTCATAATGTTTGTTTTGCATAATATTTCTCACGCGTCTACCAACTTCTACACCACAAGGGGATGGACTTGCGGTCCAGGCGGTGCGCAATATTAGACATTACTATTATTAGCAACTACATAGCTAATTTGTTGCTGCTAGAACTGTTAGAAAAAAAAGTTTGCAGAGAAAATGATCAATAATTAGCGCGTAACCGATTGTTGATTAACGTATTCAAGTATCAAGTTGTTAGAAGAATGTATGAAATTTAGCGCGACACTGTTTTGCATGTAGTTTAGGGATTAGATGCAGTTCTTTTCCACAATATAAAACACTGCGCTGTAGCGCCACCATCAGGATAATCCGGTTCAGGTCACTTGCGCAGACTATGGATTGTCAGGATTTAAGTGTTAATGTGTCAGACGATCCAAAACTCAGGAAATCTACCCTCATTTAAAAATACACAGAGAGTTGAATCCTATAACGGCGCGACCCTGATTGATTCCTTAATCACCTCCAGCAGGAAATCAATCTCCAGTGTTGGTGCGTGTGCACAAGCGCGTGAACACACCGGCTACAGGGACGAGGCGACTCGAGGCCTCTTTCACAGGAGAACTGAAAAGGATTTTTCACACCCGGTTATTTTTAGCAGTGGCTGGATATGTCAGGACTCGAGCTGCTGCTTTTATTAAAGCCTTGTTTTAAATACAGCGGCAGATCTTCCTTCCTGGGCTCCGAGCGTACGGCTTTCCGGCTTATTACAGCTCAGACTGCATAAAGTACGAGAAACCTGGAAGTCTAGCTTTAATTCTGGTTACTGTTTTATTAGTAAATGTTTCAGGTGCGGAGTTTTTGCTAATAAGTAATAAAAGTTTGAGGTGAGGCTGGTTTGAAAAAATCGAGAAAATTAAGGTTTCACAAGTTGGTAGAAGTAAATTTTCAAGTTTCTTTTGTTCCAGAATGTTGTACGAGGGGAGTTCAAGTCAAAACGGGACTTGTGATGAAATTTCTGGTGAATGGATGCATAAAAGTTTGTTGACTTCAAGCACCGACCTGACCTTTGCTCCAAGCCGTTTCCACATGTTTAAAGGAGTTCCTGGGAGGCCAGTGTTTGAGATGTTGAAACAGGGCTCATCATGGCTCCTGCGTACTGAGAGAAAACCTTCTACCTTGATGGTGTCCAAGCACTACTGAAACACTGGGATAAGTGCATTAGTGAAGCCGCAAATTATATAGAGAAATAAAATGGAGTTTCTTCCCTCATAACTGGTTCTGTTGTTCATCGTGATCAAAAGTCCCGGTTTGACTTGAACAACTATTGTTTTTTTTTTTTACTATGCAATGGCGCTAGCTAAGAGCGGTCAGCGTGTTTTGCATCAGAGACGATATATTCTCGTTAAAAAGGATACGAGAGACGGAAGGAGAATAATCAGGGCTGATCCGAAACAAACCCAACACCGTGAGACGCTGATCCCGGATCAGCCGAGGGACTGAGGCAGGACCGCAGCCAGACCAGTGTAGAGAAACAGACAGATGAAGACTGTGTGTGTGTTCTTGGGTGAAGGGGGGATTGGGATGATCTAGAAGTGTTGATGTTTGGAGGACGGTGTAGAGCCGCTGATTCACTGAGACTCTCCACGGCTCCTTTATACAAACTCAAACTGATCTGAGGAGAGAATTCACTCACACACACACACACACACACACACACTGCAGCTCTGTCTGTCTGTCTGTCTGTGTGTATCTGTCTGTGTGTATCTGTCTGTGTGTATCTGTCTTTGTGTGCCCATCTGTTTGTCTGTGTCTGTCTGTCTGTCCTTGTCTGTCTCTGTGTGAGTCTGTACGGTGTGTGTATGTGTCTGTCTGTCTGTCTGTGTGCCTGTCTGTGTCTGTCTGTGCTTGTCTTTCTGTCTGTCTGTCTCTCTCTGTCTCTTTCTACGTATGTGCTTGTCTGTGTGTATGTGTCTGTGTGTATGTGTCTGTCTCGCTGCCTCTCTGTCTCTCTCTATGTATGTGCTTGTCTGTCTGTCTGTGTGTGTGTGCCAACCATACGGTTGTTCTCTGCATCAGGTTTGTCTGTCTGTGTCAGTCTGTCTGTGCCTGTTTTTCTGTCTGTCTGTCTGTCTGTCTGTCTGTCTCTCTCTCTTTACGTATGTGCTTGTCTGTGTGTCTGTCTGTCTGTGCCTCTCTGTTTGTCTGTCTGTCCCTGTCTTTCTTTCTGTCTGTCTGTTTGTCTCTCTCTCTTTACGTATGTCCTTGTCTGTCTATCTGTGTGTCTGTTTGTCTCTGTCTGTGTCTATCTGTCTTTCTGTCTTTCTGTCTGTCTGTCTGTCCCTGTCTTTCTTTCTGTCTGTCTGTTTGTCTCTCTCTCTTTACGTATGTCCTTGTCTGTCTATCT
>JAQMYJ010000016.1:19829577-19840392 GCA_030014305.1 Clarias laeviceps | reverse complement strand
TAACTAAATGTCACTAACCCGCAGTGCTACCACCTGCTAATGGCTACCAATACGCATTTCAAAAATTCCCGTTATTCCGTGTCGCCTTGTACAATCCAGCGTCTTGTTGTCCACCTTCATGATGTGTGAATTCATGGATACACCGTGAGTTTACTATAATAAACCCAACATAATGCAAAATCAACCACCCCTGAAGTTTTCTGTTCCGTCCCATTTAATGGTAATGACTGTTTTACAAAACAAATTTCGACACCATCTTGCAGATATTATTTCATAAATGTGTTGCACTTTAGGTGTCTTTCTATGAGATATCGGTCTCATTAGCCTTGATATTGTTCTCATAATAAGCTCTGATTTTGTTTTGCAAACGGATAGAAAACTGAGCATTTTCATTACGGTGGAAAAAATACAAAAGGAAATTATGAACCGTTGCGCGTCTCCGTGCCGATGTTCTGATGTGCAACAATACGACATAATGGAAAGCCAAACATCCATGGCTGCCCCAAGCCGCATAAAGTGCAGGCTGCCGTAGTTACCCCTAAATGTCTCTGTGCTCGGTAGCCATCTCCGTCTTTCTTCCTCAGGTGACGTAATCGTCAGCGTGAACGACACTTGCGTCCTGGGCTACACGCACGCACAGGTGGTAAAGATCTTCCAGTCCATTCCCATCGGTTCCATGGTGGACCTGGAGCTGTGCCGGGGCTACCCGCTGCCCTTTGACCCCGACGACCCCAACACCAGCCTGGTGACCTCTGTGGCCATCGTGGACAAGGAGCCCATCATCGTCAACGGCCAAGAGTCCTACGACTCGCCGTCCAGCCACGGCAGCCATAACGGCAGCACCAGCGAACCCCCGCGCCCCTTAAGCCCCGCCCACGAACCCACCCCGGACGGTACACATGAGCAGCGCTTCGCCGGCGATGCCGTGACCCTGGCGTCGTCCATCGCCACGCAGCCCGAGCTGATCACCGTGCACATGGAGAAAGGGGACAAGGGCTTCGGCTTCACCATCGCGGACAGCCCGGGGGGCGGCGGCCAGCGGGTCAAGCAGATCGTGGATTACCCACGATGCAGAGGGCTCAGGGAAGGCGACATCATCGTGGAGGTGAACAAGAGAAACGTGCAGAATCTTACTCACAACCAGGTGGTGGATCTGCTCAGCAAGTGCCCTAAAGGCAGCGAAGTCACCATGCTGGTCCAGAGAGGTGAGCGCACGTGACTCCTTATCGGCTTTCAGTCGGGAACAGAAGGGAAGAATAAAAAGGGTAAGAGGAAAGAAGGAAGGAAGCAGGAACAAAATGAAGGAAGGGAAAATAGAAGAAAGGATAGAAGGGACAGTGCGGTAATCAGGAAGTATGGAGAATAGTAGGAATGTAAGGAAGCAAAAACAAAAAACATGAAGGGGGGAAAAAGAGAGAAGGAAAAGCAGGAGCAGGAAGGAAGGAAGCTGGAAAGCAAGAAAGGTAGGAAATAAAAGCAGATGGGAAGGAATGATGGATTTAGGCAGGAAGGATGAACTTACAAAAAAGCATTGACGAAAGAAAGAAAGTAACGATGTAAAACTAAGAGGAATGAAAGAAAGGACAGCTGGACAGAAAGCACAATAAGAATGAATGGAAAGAAATGAAAGGCTGGTGTAGCACTGCAGGTGAAAGAGGAGAGTGATTGTGTGAAGGAGATGAACTGATTGTGGCAAGTGAGAGAGAGAGAGCGAGAGAGAGAGAGACTCTGAAGGTCTGATATTTAGTTCAGGGTGAAGGACAGTCTTCATGACTATGGCGTCTCTCAGTCCTGCCCCCTCCTGGAGACATTCTGCTGTCACCCTTACTGCCTTTCTCTCTCTCTCTCTCTCTCTCTCTCTCTCTCTCTCTCACACACTTCAGTTGTGAACCATCCAGTGGAGTTCGGTGACACTTTACATTAATTTGCAGCATTAATTGACATGAAGAAACTCTGACCTTCAGAATAAATTATACACAATTAACGTTATAGTAATTAACACTTGCATCAGTGATTGATGCTTTTTGAATGTTAAGTAAAAATGAATGAATAAACCCCTCACATTAAGCAATATGAATTTAATCCCCAAACAAAACATGGAGGAGTCAACTGCGTAAACGATATTCAAACAAGATTGCTAATCAAAGAAAGAGCTGCTAATTATCTCAACAAGTGCGTTATAAACCCGGAAGCTTGTTGTTTCTGACCAATCAGCTCCGAGAACTCAGCGGCACTGCAGTGTAATGCGTTTTGTCATGTTGTATCAGCAAAGAGTAATATAACCGTGATATATATGAGGAAATCTGAGGATTATAAGCTTGTTATTATTGACTGGGAACAGTCGGGATAATGCATATTTCATAACGGACCGTCAGTGCACTAATGGAGTCGATACTGGGCGTGGGTTGGTAAGAGACGCTGGATGATGTTGCATGTGCAGGGGTGTATTCTGGTTCATTTCCGAAACGGAGTTTTTCAAACAGTTATGCATGTATTTGAGGTTGTATTCGTATTTGTTTGATGCGTAATGAAATGAAAGTGAAATATTCCAGAGCTCAATCCATGAAAGGTGGTTTTCCAGCTTTCATGCTCATTACAATTAATCCGTTATCTTGATGATTATCTGACTCGAACCCAATCTGCGAGTTGCCCGCGTGTACGCCCATCATCCTACGCGTGTACGTCAGCGCGTGAAAGTCAGAGCGTATATATATATATATATGCATGTACAGTACGCGCGGCCGCTCGCCCACACGTACATCATCGTTTAGACCTGAAATACTCTGACTGTCGGTTGATGCGGCGTCTCGAAGGAAGCGAGCAGGTGAAACTGAATTGATGGATTAGTCACTGAAAATGCCAAGGCCGTCAGCACCAGGAAAAAAATAAATAAAACACTCAAGTTGTTTTTATTTAGGCTGAGCATATTTAACAGGAAACGCTCCGACAGTATACAGTATGTTTTCTCTTTTCCTTTTAATCGCTCCAATTAGCCGGATTATAGTCCGTAAAGGAGGCACATGGTGCATTCATGCCCTGCGTAGGAGAGACACTTGTTGGTTTGTCGTTTTTGTGAAGCCCTTTTGTAACCTGATGCCTGAAGTACAGCCGGGGAGCGGACGTCAGAGACGCTTTTGTAGCAGTACAGTGTTTGTGTGTGAGGGAGAGAGAGAAAGAGAGAGAGAGAGAGAGTGCCTTCTGTGTCCTTGAGCTGCGATTTTTTATTTTTTTTGGTAGAATCTGATCACAGACCTTGAAGAGTTGTTCAGATACTTTGAGCAACGCAACGCTGGACCAGAATGATTAAACAAGGACTAAACAAAGAAGCCGATGCATTACTCATACATTTTGCAGATAAATACATTTTATTTAAACCTTGACATCAGTAGGTGCTTTCTTAGAAATAAATCAAGATCTCAGGACAAATGAAGCAAAAACACTCTGTACCTGGTGTCAAAATGATTTTCAAATAATAAATAGGAAGAAAAAGCATGAAGCATGATGAAAGGGACAGCCTTATTAAACAACGTCCGAACGCAAAAAGCTGTATAGCCGCGAGCCAAGACGTACAGTAGGAATTCATCCCATCTAAGTAAGTACATCCGCTTCAGTAATATGCAGGTAGGAACTTAAGCACGGAAGCACTTAAGACTGATGATGTGGAGAGAAGAGTCGCAGGATGACGCGAGAGCCGCGAGAACGGTTTAAGAGATAACAGTAAGCAATGACCCGACACATCACGCAGAACCGCCGCGCTGAAACACAAAAAGCGGACACGTGCATCTAATATTCACGCTCGAGCATTAAGGAAATTCAGAACGCTTTGGGAACATAAAGCCAAAAACATAAATAGGACTCTTTGAGAAAATCTTTTCAAGGCCACGTCAGAAGATATTAGCGTCAAATTTTAAGTGGTTTTATAAACTCAAAATATATTAAACAACAAAACCAAAAGGGACTAAAAGCTGAAGATATTTTATTATATATATATATATTATTTATATGTGTGTATGGGTATGATATTAAGGGATGGGAATCACCAAGGAACTTCCGATATGATATTATCACAAGTAAATTTGTTTTTTTTTTTGCTACAATTCAAAGCAAAAAATGCCAACATTTTCACCACCTCAAATGCAAATATTTTTTACAAACATATTTTAAATTCATTCAAACAAAAAAAAGACAAAACAATTGATTTTGGAGTCAGTGTGGTGGTACATGAATTGCCACACAACAGAATCACGATACGTAACTGAATCTCTAATATTTCTAATGTTACTGAAGAGCTTGTAAAAATAGTTAAAAGGTTGAAGCTAAAAATTATCTGATGAGCTCTAATGTAATCAGTGATATTATTATTATTATTATTATTTCAGGTTGAAGCCCCACGTACATGTCTGTCTGACTTATTAATACATAGAAATCACATTCTGTAAGGTTGAGTATCTTATGCCAAGTTGTATTTCTTTCGCCCTCAGACAAATAACACTCCCTGTTCGGTAATCGGAGAGTGAATCACAGACGAGGAAATCAACGTAGATGAGAAATAAGTTTTGTTGCATGTTAAAATTCACTTATATCACTTCAGCGCTGTTATTTCAGCCAAAGTGAAAATATAAGCTGATCCCAGTGAAAATATTCAGTTTAGCTTTTCTTATAAATATCTATTGGTGCAGGTGTTTGTTTACATTGAGCAAGTCGCGCATTAGAGGCTTATTTTAAAGTAGATAAATAAATCCGGCACGTAACTGTTCAGAACATCACTTTGGTGCAGGTTAAACTTCAGGCAGAAATCTTAGTCCTGCAAAAGTTTCATTAAATTCTGTCCAGACGGTTTTGCTTGACGCTGTGCCGAAATCCGTCTGGACAGACAAACAGACGGAAATATCCCGAGACTGGTTTCACTGGTTTCTCCAATGTACAAAACGTAACGATATCATTGAAAGAGCGAGTTCTGACCAACGTACAGACAAAACCTTTCTTTTATTTATATAGATGTTTAAAGTTATTAACATATTTGTAGCTTTAGGCTTCCTGATGGATGTGTGATGTCTGAGATCTGAGATCAGTAATATGACTTCTGCTTTACTTTAACTCCTGGTGGGAATATCTGCCTGATCTGCTCTCACCTTAAGCTTAATTACAGCTCTGTGTGTCAGTCACAAAAGTTTGCCCCCTCCAACACACACACACACACACACACACACACACACACAGTTCATCTGACTTCTCTCCAGCATTAGCAGATGCCTGCTTCTCCATTCACTGCGCGTTAGGTGCGATGACATTTAGACCGGATCCTTGGCGCCATCTCTGAAAACAAATTAGCAGCCGACCAGAATCTCAAGGGAGGAACGGGACACAGAAGAGAGCGAGAGGGAAGGCGAGGGAAATGATTTTGACAAGATATACAGCACGGTTATCACGGAGGTAAAAAGCCAGAGCAGCTAAAAGAATAATTTAATTGTTAAACCAAGAGCTCGACACACCAGACACACACACACACACGTGCCGAGAAGCCGAGCTTTTTATAGCCAAGATCCTTTTAGAGGCGCAACACTGGCTCTCCTGTTGTACTTAAAATTCACACACTCGCCCACAGAGAGGTTCAAGTGCTAAAATGTGTTTCAGGCTTTCCTAGCATGCTGAGCTAGCATCCTCAGAGAGTCAGAACAGGTGTATGTGTGGATTATAGCCTGCTTATGTTTAGAGGCACGGAAAGGACATAGCACATCATATTTTTTTTTTTTCCCCCAATTATGGCTATACTCTGGCTCCTAGACTCCTAATTGGTCACCATGCACCGATCTTTTTCTATGTGCGTGCGTGTGTGTGTCAGCTTCCTTACTATGGTAAGCTTTGCTGATAAGGTCTAAGTTGCTTTAATTGGTCCCCAGTGAGACGCATGGCTTCTGGATAAGTCCTGTATGATCCATCTGGTCTACAGTCGGTTTCTTAAACTCACTATTACTCGAGTCAGTCAGCAGTGACGTCTGCGCACGTTTCCCGCGCGCGGTAAAAAAATCTGCTGTGTGCAACTCGGCTGTCTCGGCTAACTTAATTAGGACAGACGTTGATGAGATACTGTGTGCGTGTGTGTGTGCGTGTGTGTGTGTTCGGGCTTATCTTTTGCAAGCCTAGCATGCCATCGCTGATCTTATTCTATTTTTAGAGTATGACGTTAATAATACAGCTGATCTCGGACAATTTTTCAACGTGAGATTAAACACACCTTCAAACACCAAGGTCTGAATTAAAGATCGCAGAGGATTCGGCAGGAATAAATCTGGATTAAACCAGAATTTCAAGTTAAAAAGAAAGAAATAAAGGAGCTACTTTAGAGGAAACACTGAATCCTGTACCTTTGTCCAAAGGTTCAACTGAAAGGTCCTTTCTGGCTCTTCTGAGATTTATAGGTTTTAGGTCATATTTAGACATCCCGACAGGTCTCCAGTAAAAAAAAAAAAAAAAAGCCTTGTTTAAACAAGCCAATTTGATTTCCCCCTATTGTGACCTCATATAAGAAGAGCCCCTCCACCGGTTTTGTCTGTCTCTCAGCATCAACTCATTTACATAGACACCAAAATGGTGCGTTCAGAAGAAGAGTGAAATAAAAGGAGTTTGATGTGTAAATGCCTGATCTGAGGGCATTAACACACACACACACACTTTGCAGGAGCTCTGAGACTTGTGTTAACTTCTTATAGACATAGAACAACACTGCAGCTTTAAACCTCAAGACATTAGTAATACTCTATTTCTCATCTTGTATAATTGTCACGCTAAACACACTGATGGATTTTTGCCCTGATGGATTTTCGGACATTTGCGAAGATTCATCTCTGTATAATTTTTAAGGAGGGCCAGCAAATAAGTAACTAACAAATATACACCCGGCCTGCCAAGAACCCGGAGAAGATAAATGACAGTGACGCAGGAGGGATTGATTTAGCGTTTTTAAAAGAAGATGCACAGGCTGCTTTCCCTCTACTCTATACATTAAGGTCTTGCTGACAGCCTGCAAAGCTTTAATTAACGGCACTGGGTTTTTTTTTTTTTTTTTTGGGGAGAACAACACAATTTATAACTTTACAAAGGCTGTGTGTCCGACGCAGTCAAGGCTGAGGGGGTCGAGTGGCAGTGAGACGCGGTGATCGTTAAAGGCTTTAGTGTACTTCATGTGCCGATGGTGTTTGGCTGGCTTCCATAAACAGTGTGTCGTGAGGCAGAGTGTGACCAAGACTCTGGACGCTGATTTATACTCACTCATACCGCATTTCCCTTTTTTGCTTATTCAATAAAACAAGCAGTTCTGTTTCTTCCTTATGTTCTAACATCCGTTTATGTACTCCTGCGTCGTTGTAGTTCAAAGTTTGCCAGCGCGACCTGCAGGACCGGAGCACTCCTACGATCAAGGCGTTCAAGTCAAACCGGGACTTTTGATTGCGCTTTAGGGCAAAAACTCCCTTTATTTCTGTCTATAATCCCCTGCTACACTAATGCACTTATCCCAGTGTTTCACTAGTGCTTGGACACCATCTAAGGTAGAAAGTTTTCTCCCGACTGCCTGCTTTACGTCTGAAACACTGGCCTCCCAGGAACTCCGTTAATGGCCCAATGGATTGGAGCGAGGTCAGGACTGTACAGGAGATTGTGATGGATGTGATGCCTGATCTGAGTGATCAGTGATATCACTTATGCGGTGAAAATATTTTCCTGATCTGCTCTCATTACTCTCTGCTCTCACCAGTAACTCCCAGCCTCGTTCCTTTAACGTGCAAGTGGTGTTTTGGCGAATAATAATTGTGTGTATGGATCTCATAGGCAGATGCGCCTCTTATGACCAAGCGTTCCACTCGCTGAATGTTCACGGGAACGACTGCAAATTTTCACCAGAAATCCCGGTTTGACTTGAGCGCTCCTCGTATGTGAGCTGGGTAAGTTTGTGAAGGTAGCGTTCATCAGCACAGACGTCAATGCTGGAACGATGCTTGCTATGCACAGACGCCTCCGTGTTCCTTTAGCACCATTATAGTGTTACTACAGTGTTACTGATTCTGGGTTTATAATGTATTTGGTTGTATTTACAGAAACGGCGAAACGCATGAACAGTAGACGTGTCTGCATTATCTATTTATTTATTTATTTATTTACTCTGGACAGCCAGAGCAGCCGTGATGATTTGATGATCTCAGAGTTGAAAAGACCCTCAGGGTCATAACCTTTGATTCCTCCTAGTCGGAAGGTCCCTCCTAGCTCCTTGAGACGTTCCGGAGAAACGGTTGATACCGATGATGACGAAGCCGCCAACCGCAACCCTGTGCGCACCTTCTGTTTAATGGCGACAAAAGAGGGACGCTAGACAGGAACAGACAGCTGTCTGTGGCTCCCGTGTCTCGTCACAGCTGCGGCCGCTACACAGGAGAGGTTTTCAAACATGTAGCTAACTGTTAGGAACTGACGCATGCTTTTATTTATTTATATTTGGCAAGCTGTGTGTGTGTGTGGCATTGATCAGAACAGATGTTTAGGAAGCCTTTGGTACCCGTGTGAGTTGACGAGCACCGCTACATCACTCGAAGGCTTGCTGTGTGTCGGCGCGTCTCCTTTCACCTCGCTGCATCCTTTTAACGTGCCCGTATGCTCCGTCGGTTCCGAGTGGACTGTTCCGCGTTCGCTCAGAAGAACATTAGTCGAGCTGTGAAGTCGTGTTGGCGTCAGGGCTTAGGCGCTGAGCAGCAGGTTTTTGTGTGTGTGTGTGTCTTCATACCTCAAGAGCACTGGGTCAGGCTCCATCGGTTTCCAGGGAAACAGTCTGTTGCTCCTGTGTCACCAGATGGACCTGACCATTGGAATTCGTCCCTCACAGTATGACCGCATGCACACACACACACACACACACGCGCACACATTCTCATCTCATTTAACACGGCGATTAGTTTCCACTGAGCCTGACGATGGTCATGATGTTCCAGTTCATGCTGGTCTTCACCCACAGACACAGTGTGAGCTCGGCTCCATTTCACTGGACGCTTTATTGAAAAGAGATTCGTTTCTCATCCAGTTGAACTTCACTCTCTAGATTCTGATAATTAAGCTGATTATTCCAATCAGTCGAACATCAGGTGTGACGCGACACCTTGGACAAACTTTCTCCTAGCGAACAGCTTATATACAGTACGAACGTGCAGATTTAATTGTCCTTCAATATCAGGACCTGATATCCGATAATTGGATAAAGTTACACAGCTTGCGTCTCTTTATTTAAACTGTAATTTAAATAAATCAGCAAAAAAAGCCAGTCTTTATCACTCTTATCAACATCACACACACTTTCTTTTAATATCCCAAAGTACAAATCAGTTAGAATTTCATTTTCTTAAACTTCTCACACTCGATTAAGGAAATATCCCAGCTTACTCTTATTGCACTTCGAACACATTTGTGTTTAAACAGTAATTTAACAGTGATTAACATTCTCACCAACAAGCAAACTGTGTCATGAGGACAGATTTCTTCAGCCGTCTCTCATTCTGCACTTGTGTCTCGGAATCGGTTTCACAGTTTTTGTCAGAGAAGAGTTAGAGTAGGTTTCATCTCTTCGTCCTGCAAAGTCAGACGTGTCTGGATGTGTATTTAATTTTGCGCACTTTAATGCTTCACTGTTTTCCACGTACATGGTAGAAAAGAGGACATGACGGGACTGAAATGGCTCTCCCTGTGGGTTCTTACTGTCTTTATCCGCGCTCACCTTGTGCTCGTCCTCTCGTCTGTCTCTGTGTGTGTGTGTGTGTGTGTGTGTGTGTGTGTGTGGTTACGTTGCCGTCCGTGCCGTACAGCCCGGCTCATTTGCTGTCTCCTCACACCGCACCTTTGAGCTGATGTCTGTCTGAACAAGCGCCGTTCCTCTGCCGTCCGCCGATCAGAGCGAAGAACAGATGAAGGGAAAGGCAAGCGGGAAAAGCAAGGAAAGACAATGAGAGAGACAGAAAGAGGGAGGGAGTTTTAACGTTAATGGTCTGTATCTCAGCTGGAAAAAGGAAGGCAGGATGCTGTTAAAGTGTTTCAGTGCTTGAAAGGGAAAGAAGTTCAACTTGTCTGGTCTGTCATTGCTAAAGTTTTAATCATTATGTGTCACCTGTCAATCAGCACTTTTTCACTTGATCGTGTGTAGGATTTCACATGAATTTTAATAGGTCAGTGCACTAATTCAACAAATTCTTGTTTAAGCACGACTCCCTCAGCTCTCTGGAGTGATCCACCAGCACCCTCGCACCCTCCCCATCAAAATCTCTGATCCTGCCCACCTTCCATTATACTGAGACTCACACCAGGCCCCACCCACCGACTTTGTAGATGCTTCGAGACAATTCTGCTCCATTCATGTTCTAAAGTTGTTCATCTGGCCCTTCAGCTTTTGGGAATTAGCCAGATGGCCACACCCTTCAGCACCCTGACGTGATCAGTTTAGCCTTGGCTTTTTTGGTGTATCCCTGATGAGGTAGCACCTTCACCACCACGGGCTGAGGTTCAATATCGCAGCTCACATTAGTTCACTCATGCCCCGATTAATTGAGAAGGGTTGCTTCTGGAAGGGCATCCAGTGTAAAAGCTGTCACATCAACATACAGGCGAATCTGGTGATCTGCTGTAACAAGTTAACACTGACTCACCTGGGAAAAAGAAGCTGTGAAATCACTTTTACGTTTTTTTTTCTTTTCTTTTGACCCGCCCCTCAGCCTTGTGATGTCATCCATCAGACCATGCCCTCTCAGCTTTCTAATGTCATCCACCAGGCCACCCCCCCGCAGC
>JAQMYJ010000016.1:19822162-19828466 GCA_030014305.1 Clarias laeviceps | reverse complement strand
ACACACACACACACACACACACACACACACACACACACACACACACACCCAGCTGTAAGATAGACCATTTCACTGAGAATGAACTTGACTTAATCTGCAAGTAAACATGTTTATGTATTTCTTACACACACTTAGACACCAAACTGTCACTGAATTTCATTTTTGTTGAACAATAACTATGAAAAAATATTTATCCTGAAATTGTCTCAATAATAAAGCGGTGCTGATGAAGGGGTGTGTTCCACCTTGGGGTTTTTTTGTTTGTTTTTTCATGTCATATCCGTTACGTCTCATATCCTGTTCTCTTGTTACCATCGATCTATAAAGCGTTCGTCTACGAGTACGTAATTTACGCCCCACGTGTCAACCCACATCCCTGAGCTTGACGGAGAAAAAGAGAGAGAGAGGGATTAAGAGCAGGGGAGGGGAGGGGAGAGGAGACATATATGTCCCTGTGGTCCCGACAGCCAGGATGGAAGAGACACGAGATAGGATGTGAGAGAGAGAGAGAGAGAGAGCGCTTGTGATGGATGCACAGCAGGGGGAGGGCGAAAGGCGAGAGCACGGGAGGGAGGAGGAAAAAGACGAGCGAAGGGGAGCCTGTAGATTCGGGAGCCTTCAGAAGAGGAGGCACGAGGAGCTGGCATGCTGGAAGATGGTCTCAGTAAGAGGAGAACTGAGCGTTGCCTATAATTTAATGTTCAGTAGCTTGGATTCCTTCTCCATGGGTAAAAGATTAGAACCTGTCCGGTGTCTCTGCCACTCTCGCGCCTTTATTTATTTATTTATTTATTCATTTATATTCCCCCCCCTGTCTCTTTCACAGCGTAAGCATAGAGTAAGGGATGTTTTCATGCCTGTCTTTTGAATTTTGCACGGGTTCGGTGGATTGTTCCTGCTCTGAGTGTTGAATGCTGATCGAGATCGGTGCCTTTTTCAAATTTTTTTTATTCATTTATTTTTCGCCACAGCGAGCGGGAGATTAAGAGTGAGAGGAGAGACAGAGAGAGAGAGAGAGAGAGAGAGAGGAGGTTGTTGCTGCCTCTGCGCTGAGCGCTACAGTCAAATCTGTTCAGTCTGGAATTGCTGTTGCCTGTGGGGAAGGTGACATTTAAGCGTGCAATATTAATATTTCTCTCTGTTGCTTTTTTTTTTTTTTCTTTCTTTCTTTTTTTAGGGGTGGCTCCTGCCAAGAAAAGCCCCAAACTGGTGAGTATTCTATTTACAAGACTTCTCACTCTCTCTCTTTTTCTTTCTGTTACTCTCTTTTTCTTTTTTTTTTTTCTTCTCTCTCTCTTTCTATTTCTCGATTTCTGCTGTTTTTATCCACTGTTGCTTAGCTCCCATCCTATTTGGATGTTCTTTGCTCTGTGTGTGTGTTGTGCGTGTGTGTAGTGCGTGCATGTGTGCTCGTTCGCCTGAAAGTGTGTGGCTGAGGTTCTATATGTGCCGGAGATAATTGGAGGGGTTTGGATGTTGTCAGTGATCAGTGTGAGGAATCCTGGGATGCTGCGCCGAGAGGAGGGTTTGTTTGCGTTCGTCTCGGCACCGAGGTTTTAGAGACGTCTCTAAAGACGGAGAGGAGCTGGAAGAGCTCCAGAGCACCTCCTACAGGAGCGTGTGCTTAAAGGTAGTGGTTATGTCAGCTGTTTAAAAAAAAAAAAAAAAAAAGAGGGTCTGTCTCTGACCCATATTTCTTGCGCTTAAAAGGTGCACATGGTATAATTATAGCGATATACTGTAGATATCCATCATGGATGTGCAACAGAGGGCACTACTGATCCACGCTGTTAGAAGAAGACATTAAGTTTGAATTCTTGTATTAAAAGGCTTTTCAGGCATTCTTTGGATAGATATCTCATATGTTCAGGTTGGATCGTTCGTAGATACAGTAGGACGACTCAAGTTTTTTGGATATCCTAAGAACCTTAAGGGTACTAGACGTCACCTAGATGTTTACCCGCCCCTTTATTAAAGCTTTAGTATAGAAACAACCTCTTTGAAAATAAAAGATCTAACAGAACAAGATTAAACAGATCTGATTAACTATGCATAGATTATTTTTCTTTAATCTCAGGTGGGAAAATGTTACAGCACATTCTCTTTTATGGGGAAGGCTATTTATAATGCTGTGTATTAAAGCAGAACTTTCAGCTATTTCATCATCCGTTTACGCAATAAGACATGGAAATGGTTAAATCTATGCATCCCCCTGAAGGCGCCATCGATTTGGCTCGTCTACGCACAACCCTGTAACGCCGGGTTTAACATTTACAATACATTTCAAATACAGCCGCGTTTGTTCACATTCTTGGAAATGTGTGTACACTACTTCTCTACAGACACCCATCTGTTTCCCGGTGGAGTTGCACTATGTGGGGCCAAGTCCCCGAGAACGCCGTTGTTGGTTATCTAATGCGCTAACTGTAGTTATGATACGGAAGCGCCTCGAATTCACTCCCGGCTCTCGCTTTCACGATTATCCCGGATCTCAGCTGGCACATTACCGCACGCGGAGACGTCTTTTTAATTTAGTTCAGCTGCGTCCAGCAATCTGTTGTTTTCCTCTTCTCGGATTTCCTCTACAGATACGAGATAATTGTTTCAGCTCGCAACTGATTCAAGTAGATGTGTGTGTTCAGACCGGGCCAGCGCTAATGGTGTGATCTTGATACTGTGTATGTGGGTTTTGTTTAGGATGAGCCAGTGTTGAATGATTTATCTATCCCAAAAACAGGCCTGAAAAGAATGCAAGAAGGGGAAAGAAAAGTGCTTGATGGTTACATGGCGGAAACGTAGAGATGCGAGATAAATTGAAGGGGAAAAAAAGTAACATATAGGAGCCATTCTCACCTTTCTGTTAAAGAATGCACTGGAGCAATGAATGGTTTGTCTACAAGATCAAAAAATCACCCACCGTTGCTTTATCGAATAAAGGTGATCAGTCAGGAGAACTTAATGTTTTGTTTTTGCAGTGACGATTCTCTTCAAAGGGACAAGTGGTCCAAACCACTCCAGTGGAAATAAATAAACGCACCCACATCATGACGGACCCACTTCATTCTTTCCCCTTTAATTCGTGACCACAGCTGTAGCTCCGAATGTACGTGAAATACATTTGAGGACGGACATGTAAAAAGAGAAAGTCAAGTGGATTAGTTTGAGTGTACTTCAATCCAAACTGAGCTACAATAACAACATCTACTTCTCAGCTTGTGTAGTAGATTGCTCTTTGAACTCTCTCTCTCTCTCTCTTTTTTTCTTTGTTTTTTATCTGTCTCTCTCTATTCTCTCTATTCTCACCCACCTCATACGCACTTAAATCTCAACATGCGTACTCGTCTGAATGCCCACAGCAACCGCTGGAGAGAAAAGACAGCCAGGGTAGCCACCGCAGCGTTCCCTCGGACTCGCCTCTCCACTCCTCGCAGGCTCCATCCACAGAGACGGTGGCCCCACCTCCGCCCGCCCAGCCGCTGCCCGGCCTGCCCCCTCAGGAGCCGGCGACAGACGGCACGCTCGCCAAGAAACCAGACCCGTTCAAAATTTGGGCCCAGTCCAGGAGCATGTATGAAAGTAGGCGTAAGTAATATGGGATTTTGGTGGCGGGTACTTGGGGGGCTTTTGGGGAAATGTGTGGTCAATAAATGGGCAATAACTTGGAAGAAGGAGGAAATTGCATGGTTTTGAGCATTGGTGCGCTTCTGAATATTTCTGGCTTTGGTACACCTTTCCTTTTTATTCTCAGGGTTTTGACCCTTTTCCCCCAGTTAGAATAATTATTTTATTATTCTAACCATTGCAGAAAATAATAGGCAGGGAAAATGGAAAATAGAATCCGCATCTGTAAAGTCTCTGTAATCCACGTTGGCCATTTTGCTAACCACAAACTTCCATTTTGCATATTCTGTTGCTATCTCCACAGCATTGTTCTACAGTCGCTGTGTAAGTGTATGGTGGTGTAGCATCACCAATCCTGAAACCCCCAGTGTCGGCGTTAACTGAATTAAAAGTCTGCACATCAAAGCGAACGACTGAACACCAGTGGACACCCAAGTGGGGTTCCTGTTTGGCTAACGATGCAGTGTACTATATAGTGTTTCAGTTCCAGCGGATAGAAATTACATGAAAACCTAACAAGCAAAAATAATGACCTCCTAGACTGGAAAGCGAGCTTGGCATTAGCTTTCAAATCTTTCCAGTCGCTTTAATACTCTGTGGCAACAATCTACGATCAATTTTTTTTTTCCCCCCCATTGGTCAGTTCCATGCCATTTAGGATGCTTTTCCGGTGGAAACCTTTTACTTCATAGTGTGTAAGCCGTTTTTCAGTGATGTCGGATCCAGAACTTGTAGTCGGACAACAGCTGTCTTTGCCAATGCTTCCATTAGATCCATCAATATCCCTGTCATAATACTATCTCTGTCTGCATCAGGAGAGTGGAGGATGTTTGCTGATTGGTTGAGTGTCAATTTAATTGAACTACCTTACAAGTATTGCTATGTTTTGCTAGATTCAACTTTCTAGTGCCTGTCAGCTGTCACAACTCGCCATTAGTGCCCTTGGCCCAACTCCAGCACAGTTAGATAACGGTGAGAATATGGCTCTGCAAACCATTAGCTCTGTGTAAGAATTCGCGGTGTGATTTTGCTGTCAGGGACCATTATATTGCAATGCTCCGCTGTCCACACTTTGTGTAGTGATAATTAGCCTTCTTTATGATCTGAACAGTTTAGAACAAAGGTGCCAGAAATTGACCAATACTATATCGGCTCTTCGGGCCAATTATACTTCATCTTTCCATCAGTGTTCTTTTACACCTTTTACGCCTGTTCAAAATCGCGGCCCCTCCGACACATTTGCAAATAACTGACGGAAGCCGAAGATGGCGAAATCCCATATTACTTTCATGTCCGTGTGCCGGACATACAGGTCAGCTAATTAGCCGGAATACCTTTCGCTCATCATCCAGAAGTTGCAGGAGAGGACACGCGGTTCTCGGGTCCGGAGAGTTCAGCGGCTAATCATTTCTCCAATGACCCCTGCTTTTATGTAACTCTTTCATTATTGAACACTTTTTAAAGCAAAGATGAGCCATGAGAAGCAGCACTGCCCACGGATCTGAGCAGGGGCGGTGCATCAAAGATGGCCTGGCAGATTAGATAAAGAGAAAGTTGCTTCTGAGACAGCTTATGTTAACTATGTTCTTTTTAAAATCTACGTATATTCAATGGGGACATGATTTGGAGCTGGGTTGAAACATGAGGTCTCCCTCCAAGAACAGCCAATCTCTTTGCAGTGAGACGTAATTAGAGGTAGATCAATTAGATTCTGGTCGATCGCTGCTTTTGAAGCCAGCCAGAAGTCTGTAAAGCTGTGCCTGAGCATCCCTGAGAGGGAATTACCGAGTTCAGCTTAAACACACAAAAGTATCATTAAGTGACTTCAGCTTAAGTGAACGGAAGCTGAAAGCTGGAGTGCACCATAATAAACAATTTGAAGACTCATTTCTGCAGCTTAATGGAAATTGAATGATTTGGGGAAAACTGACCAACGGCGGCCATTTTGCATGGAGCTCTCTGCCTCTTATTGCCTGGACGATGGACAGTTAGGCTTAGCCTTAATTTCCAGATTACTGCATCATATGTACTGGGAGCAGAACAGCCAAGGAAGCGCAGAACCCCTTTGCGAGTTCAACTGCCTTAAATGACAAGGTTGCATTCAAGTCTCATTTCATTGGTGACTTCAAACAATCCAGAACACAAGATTTCTGACATCACTGCTGATCTCCTCACTGCCTGGACAAGACTATCATTTTTGTGCTCTTTTCCAGGGCAGGGTCAAATGGTTCTGAACAGTATTATTAGAATAGTATTAGTTCCAGCATTGCTTCCTCTTGACCTTCGTTTGACATGAGATGATTACAATCCAATTTTTTTCAATAACCATCCTCTGCGCTCCTGAGCCATTCCTGATGGATTGATTGTTCTAGCACTAAATTTGGAGTCTACCTTTTCCATCGCTGCAGAGTGTCGGAGAAATAACAAAGTAGTTCACTGCCTGGGTCGGTGGAGAAAACACTTGCGCTAATTGGCGTTGGGGAATACGATAACACCCTCATCAGAATAACCGATAAAAGAGGCTACTGATGATTCAGTGGACAGATTGCAGCTCAATCTGCTCCTGTTCCTGGTGCTCCCATAGTGCCTCCTGCTGCATCAACTCCAGTGCGCCGAATAGACCCAAATCCCTTTATCCAATCCCATGACTCTGTCAAACAATACCATCCATTCCAACAAGTAG
>JAQMYJ010000016.1:19809662-19817162 GCA_030014305.1 Clarias laeviceps | reverse complement strand
AATTAGTTTGAATCTGATTCAGATGGCCGTGCTGGTTACTCGGCTTGAGTTTTTCCACAGGGATTTGGTCTATAAGGGTTGTACTAATATAGAGAGCACCAACCCTCAATTTATTCACAATTAAACTGAAATTTGAGTGCAGATATGCAGCCAAGCCTCAAGGCATCCACAGACAAACTCTTTTAGTTGAGTTCTGTTGTTGTGTTCTTTAAACTTTATACAGAGACACACAAAAAAAAGTTTATTCTTGAGCCAAGAAAAAAATAAAGTGTGTATGTTCGTTTATTAAAGTTGATCTGAGGTTCTTTGAGTGAAAGAACTTTTTTTTTTTTTCTTTTTTTTTTTTTGGTCCAAAAACATAGTCTCTAGGACTTACCTTCCTCCTTCTGTCCAGATTTACATTGGCCACATTGTGAAGTACGGTGCGGCCGACGAAGACGGGCGCCTGCGCTCCGGAGACGAGCTGATCTGCGTGGACGGAACGGCGGTGGTGGGCAAATCCCATCAGCTGGTGGTACAGCTCATGCAACAGGCAGCCAAGCAGGGCCACGTCAACCTGACTGTCAGACGCAAGACAGGATATGGAGGTGAGAAATAACCCAGATCCATAACAACAGTCCGTAAGGAAAGTTTTTTTTTTTTTCTTTTTTTGGTGACCCCAACAGCCCCCCCCCCCCCCCCTTCTGAGGAAGTGTTTACCTACCTTGCTTTCTAAGAGTGAAGGAATTTAAAGTCTCTGTCATTTGAATTGGTCACTTCTGGCTACAGTAAATTTCCCAGAACAAACTGAAAAGGTTCCTTAGAAAGTGGAGAACCCTCAACTATCTGAAAAACTCTTTATGAAGACATCTTTCTGAAAGTGATATCTGTAAGAGCGAACAGCCCTTAACTAGATGAAAAAAAAACCCAGTGAGGAACCCATGTGTGTAGAAGGAATGGCCTTTATTAGACGATATAAAATTTACATTACAGTACAGCGAAACATTTTTCCTTCAGGTAGAAATCTGGAGTTAGAGTGCACCCATGGCTCGCCCATGATAAGTGTTCCTGGAGGAAACAGGGTTAATGACAACTTGGTGGAGATGAGGCATGAACCTCTGACCTTCTGATCAGGAGCCTTGACCCACTGAACTACTCTTACACTGGCCCTGTCTAAGAATGTAGACATTTATCAGAGCTCATCATTTGGCTCAACAGCGTCGTGACTAATTTGTGTAAAAATCACTGAAGATGAGTGCAGATGTATTCGGGTGTTGCTTTTTACTACTACTATTTGTGGCTTTGTAGGACGTTATGCAGGAAATGAACGTTCATCTTTCACGTACTTGAAGCGGTGGTTCAGAACCAAGTTTTCCGTTTTGGAATTATATTTATTTGGTTTAGGTCCATGTACAATTGCTATTACAGTCCTGCCCTGCCTTCCTAATGTACTGTAACACCCTGTGACTGTGCCCTTTTAATGGGATTATAAATAATTCAAAACATGGTCTAATTATTCATCTGTACAGGACAGATTTTATTTAAATGATAGTTCACACTGCATGTTAATGAAAGGGCCATCTCCGCCCCAGCTCCGGTCTCTTTAACAAGCTGTTCCAGTGACGACGTGGAATAGCGACCATGCTCAGCTTCATGGTGTTCCTCCTCCAAAAGTGAGTGATCTAGTGCGGTGGAACCAAGCAAGCATGGAACTGCAAGGCAGTGGATGTCGTCCCAAAACAAACCCCCATCTGGCACCCTCTGAGAATCTCTTTAAACATCTGACATCATCCATGCCTCATTTACGGCATGAACCGAGAACCATGCTCGGAGCATTTGTTGTGGGTGTGAAAATGTCTCTGCAGCCTTGACGGGAGGCTGAGCAGCGATCGTAAACATGATGGAGCGTGCTTCAGTCGCCTCCCCTCCTCCTCGTCCTGCCGGCTGATGAAAAAGTCCAGATTTTGTCCAAGATGACATAATGGTGCACCGCTAAACGGCTTCACGTTCATGAATCTCCCTCCACCGTGGCCAAAACTCCAGCTCGTGCTCGGCCTCATGCTCCGCGCCTGATCCATGACAGCGGAGCCAGTAGACTGTAGCGGAAAAAGAAAAATAGGTCAACTCGTCCCTCAGAGACCTCACGAGTTATTATTGGACTGCTGCAAAATGGAGGCAACCAGTATTGTTTATTCCGGTTTCCAAATATGTATCATCTTGGGTTTGGATGGAAACAGATGATATGGAGGAAGACATCTTAAAAGGGAAGTTCTGACTCCGTATTGATTTAGATTTTCATTTTCTAAATGGATAATTTTATAATGTGTGTGCACTCATGAGCTTCATTCCTAATGGACCAACAGGATACAAATCAGATTTCGGTGTACTTCACTATTAAATAGCCTTTTTTTTGTAGCGTTACATATACTGTAGATGGCATAATTCCATTTTTTCAATACGCAAACCATGAAAACATATCCATAGAATGACTTTAAAGTTAATCCTAAATAATCCTCTTGAGACGACATGCTATACATCTCCAACAAGCAGCAGTGAAGCACGACTTCCTGGCACGCTGCCTCGTCGCTCTGTTAGCTAGCAGTCAGCATTAAAGGACAACTCAACATCAAGTATGTTCTTAACTGCTGTAAGGAAAAGAGGGCAGGAAAACACTCATTTGGTAGGTTTTCTGACAGTTTAAATGGTATCAGCAATTTCAGGGCAAAGAACCTAGAGTACATAAACAGTCTTTTTTTTATTATTATTATTATTATTATTGGCTTTGTCAAAGCACTATTTATTATCTCCAATTATGAAGGCAAGTGTTTGTTTTTTTGTTTGTTTTAGTTGTTTTAGACGTCCCGAATACATGAACAGAACCGTCGTGTACAGTAACTGAAACGCTAGAATGTTATTCTAGTCTCATAATGTGAGATCATTTATTAAGCATTGAAATTTTCTGGGTTCATGAGGGGTTGAACTTGATGAGTGCATTTTTGCAGATTGAAAAATTAATTAAAACGTCGATTTGTTCCTTATGGAGAGAGACAAAATATGATTACACTCCATTATGTTATTCAGGGCACCAAATGATGGCTGATGTTTCCAGAACAGATGGTCATGTTGGTCTATTAATATCAGTATTTACTGTAAAGAAAAGTATGATGGGGTTTATGATGCTTATTTATTTTTGATTCTGTACAGCATCTTCTGGCAGTTGTTGTGTAATATTAATACCTCGCCCTCCTGATCTTCTCAGTAGCGAAGGTAGACGGTGAGGTTCCTCCGTCTCCGGCTTCGTCCCATCACAGCAGTACCCAGGCTGTGTCTCTGACCGAGGACAAGCGCACGCCTCAGGGCAGCCAGAACTCCCTGAACACGGTCAGCTCGGGCTCAGGCTCCACCAGCGGTATCGGCAGCGGAGGCGGCGGTGGAGGAGGAGGAGGACTTGGTGGCAACAGCAGCGTGGTGCCCAGTGCAATCCAACCGTACGACGTCGAGATCCGGCGCGGAGAGAACGAGGGCTTCGGGTTCGTCATCGTCTCGTCCGTCTCCAGACCCGACGCAGGGACGACTTTTGGTAAGATGAACGCTGCTTTTTTTTTTTTTTTTTTTTTTAATTGCTGATCCATTTTTTTTTCTTCATGGACTTTCCTAGTGCTTTGGGGCTGAAGGGTTACTTTTGAATCTTTAAACCTCTTCTGTTCTGTCAGCGCACTTTAAACCACAGCGTTGTGGAGTCTCAAAGCTGATAGTTAATTTGGCATAGCGTAAGAGCAGCTGTGACAAGAGCACCGCTACAAGGCGAATAATCCCGCCGTTCTAATGCATTATTGATCCTTTATTGCGAAAGCTTACACCGAGGCATAGCCGAGCCTTTACATAATCTAAAAGTAATCATGAAAATATTGACGATGGGGTTTAACGTCTGTGAGAAAACTATAGGTTTTGTAGGATATATATTTTGTAAGTCTCCAGTAAGAGTCTGAGGTCATGGTCTGAAGTCTTTGAAGACATTTGTATTAATTATGTATAGAAATAGTTTTTTTTTTTTTTTTTTTTTTTAAAATTTCTAATAAATGAGAAATTTGACAAAAAATAAAACATTTAAGGATTTTACAGTATGTTACACTGTTACTCCTCTCCACGTCCCTCCGATTTCTATTCCTTACACTATTTTATTCAATTTGATTTTAATCAATGTCTTTAGTTTTTTTTTTTTTTAATTATTATTATTTATTTTTTTTACCAAATTTCTTATTAACATTGTAAAGCGCTTAGGTCAACCATGTGGTTGTTATTTAATGTACTAAACAAATAAATGTGACTTGACTCGGCAGCGTCACGCTACTAACCCCAACCTTGACTATTTTCCTATCGCAGCACACCCCAAGTGTCTTTTACTCTTACATTAAGTTAACAGTAAAACATGCGACAGCATAATGATGATCGATGAACTTTGCTTTCTGGTGGAGGATACCAGGGTTTGGGGTGTCAGGAACCCTTTATTTGGTTGTGACCCTCCGGCTCTGGATCAGCTTTAGGTTTCTTTGGAGTGTGCACTGCAGAAAACTGACAGCGAGTCAAATTTATCGAACTTTTCCTAATATAACGTGACATTCAACCATATTTAAGATGGAGTCACCGGTTTCTAGAGTCTTTTTAATATTTGTAAGCTTTTTTTTGTTTGTTTTTTATTGTCCTGGCAGATAATTGTGCATTGTGTAAGTTGGTGTAGGTTGGAGAAATGGCACTTTATTTCTGCAGGGACCGAAGGCCAGTCCGTCCAGTCTGATCCCACAGAAAAGCTAATGTAGCAGATGGAGCTAATTTCAGGGGCTTAGTCCAAGGTTGTTGATCCGGCCAGAGATCTAAATCCGATCCATGGAATGCACCGGACTCACGCAAGTCTGATTCACGGAGGTCCCACCTTCCAACGCCAGGCTCTGCTGCTGATGTCCCGGTGCCAGACACCACAGCACACCTACAGATGTCCTACAGAGCCACGCGCGCCACGGCCTGAGGGATCAGAGCCATTTTGGTGGCATAAAGGGAGCCTGCATAATACTTTAAAGTTTTAATCCCAAGGCTGATCAGTGCATGTGTTTTGTTGCAATCTTTATGATAAGAAATAGTGGATAAATTTGAGCAGGTTTAAGATCTGCTGTATTTTTTTTCCGCAGCGTCCACCCGAAGTGCCGAATTTGTAGCATCTTAACAGCATGTCCTGCTTTAATATTCAAAGCTCTCATAAAAGACAAACATCAAGAGGATCGGTAAAAACGCCAGGACGAGAACAGTTTATGGTGTTCACAGCCACAGAAGGCAGAACTCTGAAGAAAAGGGCGAGAACGGAGGGATTTTATTGACTCTCCGTTTCCAATAACCGGTGTTTACCGAACGTCTGTTTGCTCAGTTTATGAGCAGATGTCCTCGACTAATCCAGCAACCAGAATCTCTCACCTCTGAAACAACGCACAGCGAGCGGTTGAAGGGTTTCCGTCTTGCAGGAGTGATGAAGCGCGAGGGAAGCAGCATTCATTCGTTCTCGGTAATGAAGAATCGAGGCGCAGGGCAGTAAAGCATGTGGGTGGAAAGAAAGCCTCGGGGCAAAGCCAGAGATGCTGAGAGTCTTGTGTACTCAGTTCTTTATGCAGCACACAAGGCCATATTTCACAAAAAAAATCGTATACAGCAAGTACTGCTGTGCGTCTGGTTTATTTTAGAGGATTTCTGAGTATTTACAGATGTCAGCGTTATTCATGCCGTAGAGTGTTTCTCTATTAATTACAAGGTTAATGTGCTGAATACTTTAGAACATCTAAATAATATAGTCCGTACAGTAAATAATAGCGACCTATGAGTGAATATTTCAGATAATTTATTCATTTCAGGTTTTTTTTTCCTCCTTTCTAATTGAGTGTCTGTGGAGGATTGAGTGACTTTTGCTAGCTGTGTAATGATCTTCCACATACAGGAACGCCTGGTGCATTTTTTTCCCTGAAGCATCTTTGAGAATTTATTTCTGCGTTCTCCATAATTCATCATGCGCGCACGGTGAGGGCACAAATGCACAGCTGTACGGAGTTTGGAATATATGTTTTTTTTTTTTTTTTTCCGAGTTTGAAAAGATAGATTGAATAATTTAGAGACTCTGGATATGAAAAGATTATGAACGCTAAATATGAGCCACTGACGTATTTAAAGGGGGAAAACGTCTTCACCTTCTGCTCTCTTCATTCAGCGCTGAGTTAATGCTTTCCACCTTGAAATAATGACATAAGTGGTGGTCCTTTTCTTTCCTTACTTTTTTTTTTTTGTTTGTTTGTTTTTTTTCTTACTGTCTGTTTTTTTACGCACTGCTCTCTTTGGGAATCGGGGCTGTAACAGAGCTCTACACATGATCGTTCTACACTGTTGGGTTTTTTTTCACTCCATCTTGGGTGGCTTGGTGTATTAACCCCTCTGCCTTCTCTTTCTCTCCTTTCCCTCTCTCTGTCTCTCGCTCTCTCTCTCTCTATTATATCTCTATGGACCTGTCCATTTTCTTTATGAAAAACACCATTTTGCAAATGCCAAAAAGCCGGAAACACATGTGTGGCCATGCCTCATAAAATAGGGAGGATCATCGAGGGCAGTCCTGCGGACCGCTGCGGGAAGCTGAAGGTGGGAGATCGCATCCTCGCCGTCAACGGCTGCTCCATCACAAACAAGTCCCACTCGGACATCGTCAACCTCATCAAAGAGGCCGGAAACACGGTCGCGCTGCGCATCATTCCTGGAGACGGTGAGATTTAGTTATTGCACATCTAGAATTTTTTAACCAACAGTATATTAACGGTGTGTGCATTAGGGACAGGTTATGTTAATGGATCCGATAGCGCGCGCACACACACACACACACACAGACACACACGGCTTTCTTTATTACTCATTTTTGTTATTTAGGAACATTCAGAATATTTAATAAATTCAGTTCAGTGATGGTGGCAAAGCCTTTGTGAATGTCTATATCTATATATAAGCGAGCTGTGGCGCACGGCCTCTGTCAGGGGCAGTGCAGAAGGTGTGGCCGTTTTCCTCCATCAGTTTTGTGTCCCCCTTGCGTCAGGCTCAGTGAAAGAGGTGTGGCTTGTGTCAGACTCGGTGAAAGAGGTGTGGCTTGTGTCAGACTCAGTGAAAAAGGTGTGGCTTGAAAGAGGTGTGGCTTGTGTCAGGCTCGGTGAAAGAGGTGTGGCTTGTGTCAGACTCAGTGAAAAAGGTGTGGCTTGAAAGAGGTGTGGCTTGTGTCAGACTCTGTGAAAGAGGTGTGGCTTGTGTCAGACTCGGTGAAGGAGGTGTGGCTTGTGTCAGACTCAGTGAAGGAGGTGTGGCTTGTGTCAGACTCGGTGAAGGAGGTGTAGCTTGTGTCAGACTCGGTGAAGGAGGTGTGGCTTGTGTCAGACTCGGTGAAGGAGGTGTGGCTTGTGTCAGGCTCGGTGAAGGAGGTGTGGCTTGTGTCAGGCTCGGTGAAGGAGGTGT
>JAQMYJ010000016.1:19785947-19806558 GCA_030014305.1 Clarias laeviceps | reverse complement strand
AGATATAGATATATATATATATATATATATATATATATATATATCTTGTTTCCTTGAAATGATTTATGTGGGCAATGTGTCATCAATATGATACCGTCACCATAGAAACAATGTTATAATGCTGTTACTATCGAATAGTGTTAAAAATAATGTTACGATAGAACCGATGTTATAATGATATTGCTATAGAAACTGTTGTAATGATGTTACTATTGAACATACTATACTATTGACACAGTGTTATAATGATGTTGGTGTAGAAACTGTGTTGTAACTTTGATTTGCTGCTGGAACTTTTAGAACTGCTGTTATAGAAAACGAATTAATACCATCTGACCCGTCAGAAAGGGGAATTTAACATGTTGTGGTATAAATAAACATAGAATATCTCAGTAGAAGGACTCGTTTGGTGTTTGAGTTCCAGCAGTACCGTTTTGAACTAAACCTTGATGGGTTAACACAGACGACGACATGTCCGATTCTTTTATTTTTAAGATTTAAGTGTAGATCAGGATCACTGCTCCCCCCGCCCCCCCACACACACACTTTTTCTTGGTCAACATACCCAGGTGCGGCTGGAGAAAGCTGATCTTTCGGCTGTAATATTTCCTAGCACGGTCCCATTGGTACATTACAGTATGCGCCAAAATATACAGTACCGAAATGAAAAGACAAACAATATTACCTTCTAGTCATTTGAGAGTTTATTTTTCCTGAAGAAAGTAACGTATAGACTATTAGCGTGTTGTTTCATCACGGTGTGTGTAATGTAAAAGTTCGAAGTCTGTTCACCACCTCGCTGTAGACAGCGTTCATATCATTCACGCAGATTCTTAACTCGGATTCCCGGAGCAAATCGTCTCCCTGCTGCAGACGACTTGCTCGCGTAATGCAGGCACAGTTCTTGGCAGATCTTCACAGTTCACACTCTCCTTCAACATTCTCCACAATTAGGCATCGCGTGGTGTAAGATCGGGCAGGAATTTTTTAAAACTTCGGTATGAACAGAAATAAATACTCAACTATGGATAATCAAGAGACTCATTTCCCCTACAGATGCACAACACAACTTCCTCTTCACTCCTGAGAAAACAACCGTTTCTGCAGCTGTGCCACATCGATAAAAGCATGTGCATACATTTAAAAAGTATCGACTAGCAGCATCAACATAAACAATTTGAAATCTATTTAACATCCGATTAAGATCTAAATAGAGGTAATCCATCATCATCTACCTTTCACTTGACACAGTGTCCCCTTGTTTTGTTCTCCTTCCACTTTATACCTAACCAAAAATACCTCCATCTCACACACACACACACACACACACATACACACACACACACACACACACACACACTCTAGTGTGCTGCTGTTATCTATTATTCATGCTGTGGCTCCGTCATCACCGCTATCAGCTCTGTGGGTGACTTTCCTGCAGGTGAATTAGGAAACCAGAGCTGAGCTTTAAACTAGAAGAGAGAGAAAAATAAACACACCCAGCCCTGCTGACCTTGAGTTTATTAAAGTGTTTATATACATGTTGATCCCTGCTCGCATGCTTAATTGTGCGTGCGTGCATGTGTGTGTGTGTTTAGGAGGGGGAGCTGTACTCGGTGGACCTGGAGAGAGACAGTAAAGGCTTCGGCTTCAGTCTGCGTGGAGGACGTGAGTACAACATGGACCTGTACGTGCTGAGACTGGCCGAAGACGGAGCGGCGGGGCGCAGCGGCAAGATGAGGGTACGTCCGGACAGATCTTAATCAGGTTGATTGATTAGGCTGCGTTCCAGTCTAAACTGCTGGATACTTCTGAGACCTGGACTATCCCCCAAAACCCAGACGTCTTGACTACTGAACACACCGACACGCTTGAGCCTGCAAGGATGAGTATCCCAAACGCAGCGTAGTACAGAACGTCTTAAACAGCACCGCAGTGAACGTTTACAAAGCCAGAAACTTGGCCGAGTTCCTCTTAGCTCCCTTTATTATCTCCACACAGTAGTGACCAAAAGTAGTGAATTTCTTCGTATGTTTTACTGTGACAGGCTGCAAAGTGCTTAAAGAAATCATTTAAAAATCCAGCCTCATTTCCCCTCTCATCCACTCAGCATCAGCAGTAACTAATCACCGGCCTGATCATCTCCACCTGTTTCTTACCGCTTCATGCTTTAAGTTAGGTGGGTTTTCAGGCTCGAATGATTCAGAGGTCACCGTGTGGCTTAACAAACAAAAAACATACGAGAGACAAAAAGTCCTTCAGGAAGCCTAGAGAACTATTCCTGAAGATTACATTAAAAATACACGGACGTCTCTTTGGAAGCAAAATATGAAGGAACGATTCAGGCCTCAAGACTTTTGCGCAGTTCTACTGTACTGTATATAAAACAGTGCTTTGCTTTAAAGTGTTTTAAACATCTGTTCTGTAAATTACATGGCAGAATGTACAGTATTCCCACCTAATGCCCGGTGCTGCTGCGACAGACTCCACGTTCACAGAAATAAAGCGCAAGCAATCTTAAGATGAGTGAATAATCTTTTTTTTTTTTTTTTTTTTTTTTTTTTTTTAAATGGCACTTGAAATGTGACCGTACTGTAGTTAATATAAAGGAGATTACCAAGGCAACCAAATCTGCAACAGCTACATACTGTACACTGTGAACTGAAGCTGAAGAGGATGTGAACGGTTTTCCAGTTAAAGTGCTGATCTGTATGTGATCTGATCTTTTGTTTTTTTTTCCCCAAAGTGACATTGACTTTTTCACTGATGTCCGTCGTGCACTGAGCACTCAGAGAACACTACGATGCAGTGAGAGAGAGAAAAAAATAATGACTTCAGTAGTTTTTCATTCAGTTCAGTGAAAGGGTCAGCTGGAGCAATCGTGAGCTTTAGCTCCTGTAATAAGCCGCCTGTGCAGCTCAGATCGCTAGTTAGCGTTGGATTGTGCTGGAGTTAAAGCTGAGGGAGGATGTGAGAAGGTAACGGCACTCGGGCTCCAGGAAAGCAGGGCTTGAGAAGGGGGTCAGGAACGCTGGAGCACCGGCGAAGTGGCGTTTCCCAGGAGAACAGGACTGACAGATAACCTAAAGGCAAGGAGGAAACCAGAACAGAAGGATTCCTACAGTATTTTGTCTTTTTTTTTTTTTTTCATTGTCATTGATGTCTCGGCGACGCTTTTCTCTGACTTCTGTGCTGTCACTGATGTATGAAGATGTTCTTGATTTCCAGCTGTTCTTTGGTCCGTCTGCGCCGCGTTCATTCGTTTTTCATTTTGAAATGAAATTGCGACTACAAGAAAACATTTATTTTTTGTTTTTCTTGGCACAGAAACGAAATATGATTTTTTTTTTTCCTCCCCCATGAAATTACTGCAGAAAGAATATAATACTGACTTGTTTTTAAAAGTCTAGACATCAAATATTCATGAATCCAGCTATGAAAAAATATTCCACAGAAGTATGCGTGAGCGCTCAGAGCCGACTTGGAAGCAGAAGAAAGCGCCGGCGTATCATCGGCGTTCCTGCTTTCCGTCTCGAACGGTCGACCGGGAAATACGAAAATCTAAAAATGTTTGAATTCGCTCCATCCACACATGGCGGCGTCACCAGCAGAGGAATAATATATGGATCTGAACAGGAAAGAGCGGGAATATAGCGAAAAGATGTCAGAAAGATGACATCGTCAGGTGGAGTCGAATACAGATGGTAAAATGTTCTGATCTGATGTTTTTTAGACACCATGTCACCCTGAATTTCCATCACACTCTGTTATTACATTTAAAATCCTACAGTTATTCTTATATTGACTCTTCTCACTCCTATCTACCCCGGGTCATTAGAGAACGTTTGGTGCTTTTATCCCAAAGAGATTTTTGCAACTTTTATTGCAAATTATTCATTCTGGGGGGGAAAAAATGAATGAATGTACACAATACTGTATACAGCACTGTGCCAAAGTTTTAAACCCCCATCATTTCTTCACATGATGAAGAAACTGGATCAAATGTTTTACTGTGACAGGCTGCAAAGTGCCTAAAGATACAGTTTAAAATAATGGTTGTTTATGTAACAACCTCAGCAGCGACCTCATTTCCCCTCAACCACTCAGCGTTCAGCATCACCAGTTTACTAATCACCAGCCTGATCATCTGGTTCAGATGGTGTGGTTTTTTTTTAAGGCTTGAGTGATTTACAGTATACTGTAGGTCACTGTGTCTCTTAACAAACATAAAACATTCCTCTGAAACTGCTCAGCTACTGGACCTTCAGGAAGCCTGGAGAACTATTCCTGAAGACTGCGTTAAAAATACAAGAAAGTCCGGCTCTCTGGAAGCACAATATAAATAAATGACGAGGGTCAAGACTTTTGCACAGTACTGTAGACTTTCTTTTGTACATCATCTTTCATATTCTCTCTCTCTCTCTCTCTCTCTCGCTCTCAGGTAGGAGATGAGATTCTGGAAATCAACGGAGAGAGCACCAAAGGCATGAAGCACACACGTGCCATCGAGCTGATCAAAAGCGGTGGCCGGACGGCGCACCTCGTGCTAAAGCGCGGCGACGGCTCCGTACCCGAATATGGTGGGTCCATCTACGAAAACATCCCTTTCTCGCCAGTCTTCACACCATGACAGACCACCAACTCTCCTCTCCTCCTGTTCTCTCCTGTCCTCTTCCTCCCCACACACACACACACACACACACACACACACACACACACCAGCCCTCTCTGTCATGGCCGCCTGCTATTTGGTGATGGGCTTCTCCATGTTGCCTTTGGCTTTCTCTTTGCATCTGTGCAGGGGACGCTGGGAAAATTACATGGGCACATGATAAAAATTTTTTTTTTTTTAAAAACATAAGCGACAGGCTATAGAAAGATTTATTTCTAAAAGTATAACTGGATTTATTACTTCTTAAAGGACTCGCAGAGCTGTAGGTTTTTAACGCCGTTAAGTACTCGAAAAAACGCAAACTTGATGGACGTCCGGCGTCAGTGCCGTGTGTAAGTAACATATTTATGCTTATTTATTGAAGGTGAATATACGCTACTGAGAAGATTTTAAAGAGACTATGAAAGCATCCACTCCACAAAGATACTGTAGTAGAGCTGTTCACGGATTTTACGCCGTGCATAGTCGATGTCCACAGTACAGTCCACTCACTCTCGTTGGCCATTAGGATTCGTCAGGTCATGTGATTTCAGTCCAGCCACAATGTCTGTTACTGCATGATGTCTTCAGTAAAAAAATAAATAAAAAAATAAATAAAAAATCCATAATATTTATGGAAGATTCATTTTAAATGTTCTGATACTGTAGCTAAACTGACGGTGTTTTTTTTTTTGTTAGTTTGTTTGTTTTATTTTCCATGCATTCTTTTTTTTCATGTATTTTGTCAAGTTCAGAATGTGTGATTTTTTTTTTTTTTTACAAATGATCTCTGTATATTTTTGTACCATTTTTTTTCTACTTTGTTTTTTTTTTACGTTCATGCACATGTTGCCATGCTCTGTTTGCAAAGTTCATTGCATTATTCACTGTGTGTGCGCGCGTGTGTATGTATGTTGCACATTATCTATGCAGCTTGGGTCTAAGTGTTTGCTGCTGGGTTGTGTATCTGGTGTTTTTGGGTGTTCTGGAAATCTCTCTCCTATTAATGTTTATTTTTCACTCAGTGGTGGGGGACGTTTTATGGACAATCTCTCTCTCTCTGAACAAAATAAACATTTTTTCCATTGCAAATAAATTACTCTTGGATTTCTTTATTTTTATTTTGGGGGTTCTTGGTATCTAAATGATCTGCTTCTCTGTTTCTTTCTTTCTTTCTTTCTTTCTCTTTTCTGGTTTAAACCGGTTGTGGTGGTCTCTCTGCCTCCTCTCACAGCGATGACCGCTCCACAAGCCACAGCCGGCGCGAGAAACGAAAAGGCAGGAGAGGCTGGTTTCTTCCAAAACCAGACCACGGTTTGTAGCTGCCGTGTCCATGCTGTGCCGTGCCGTGCCGTCATTTCTTCATTCTCGTCATTCCTCCACAATGCATTGCAATCCAATTCTGTGATTCGTCTCTCCTCTCATTTGAGTGAAAATTCAATGGATTCACACATTTAATCTGTGATCACACATTCCTGACTCTATTTCTCACTGTGATTTTAGATGGGAAACCTTTCACTTGTTTTTTCTATGCCACGTTACCAGGCTGAAGTGACGCATCAGTTTTTCTCCCTTAATGAAAACAGACTGTAGACACAAAGAATCACTTTTTACATGTGGTACTCAGATCCTTTTAGGCATTAGATTGGATGTGGCGTTTCTCGCCCACCAACTTTAATCTGTATGCGCTTATCACTGCTTCGTCATCATGCAGTGCATCTACAGAGCGGCAGTGACTTTATTAAGTGGAAGGACGGGGGGGGGGACGACGACGGTGACTTCATATTTGGCGGTCTAAGCAATCAGTCTCAAAGGAAGCCACTAAAATTGACAAAAAAAAATAAAATCACATGCACATAAGGGATGGTTATATACAAAACAGCCATAAAAATATAGTTGCAAGCAATGCCAAGCGAGTCCACGCACCCTGCGCCATCGCCACCTGGTCGCACCAGAAAGACAATGGGCAACAGTGGGCAAATGCATTTTTTGCCAATACCATACCAATACCATTATGACATAATTTTAGGAAAAGGGGTATTTTATGTTTAGACCCTTCAAAAAGTCCAAGATGCTGGGAAATAAAGCATTACCCTATGATGTCTCTCAATGTGATGTTACTTAATATCGTGTCTCACAAAATGTTATTAACCACTTTTTGGCACAAGTTTAAGGCATCGTCACGGCTGACTCGTTTAATATATAAAAAATCCCTCTGCAATTTTGCATCCTCAATGTATTGACATCACATTGGCCCGGTTTGGTGGCGATCGTATAAATTCCCTAGGAGGAGTACATTAAAATCCATTGGGTGCGTTTTGCAAATGAACCAAAATAACTGACTTCCTGTTGAGTAGAGCCCATGGCATGCAATGCAAATGTTGTTCAGTTCAATAAGCTCTAAGTGTGTATGAGCTATGCAGCAAAATCTCATGTGAGGGCCCAGACACTCAGGCATCCTAATGACAGCAGATTTCTTGAGTATGTTAAAACCCCCAAAAAGCCCCGGATGGTGGGAAAGAAAAATCCTTAGAAGAACAAGACGCCGCTTCACACACTATGACAACATAAGGTTGATGTCATAGTGCTTGGGCCCTAATTAACAACACATACCGTTAGATTATCAATTATATACCAGTAAACTTGTGACAGGATCATGAGCACCCGAGGCTCGTCTGTGCCTGTGGGGAGCAAAGGCAAGGCTGTCTGGTCCCACAGAAAGTCAATGGAGCACAAGCTGCTGAACAAAAATAATGGTGGGTACAATCGAAAGGCACCAGAACACCCAATGCACCACAGCCAGCTTTGCATGGGTTCGAGCACAAACTGCACATCCTAATCTGATCGAGCATCGTGGAGGCCCGAATCCCGCAACCCACAGCACCAAAAGGATCCGCTGTAAACATCCTGGTTCCAGACACCACAGCACACCCCTTGAGGTTTTGTGGAGTCATGCCACAAGGGCCAGAGTAGCACAAGGGGAACCTACACAATACTGTGCTTAATGTTTTATATTGTAATGTTATGGCTGATCGGTGTCAATTAGAAAAATAAAATCAGGACAGACTGATCTTATATGAACCAAGAACCATAACTGGGCATAAAAGCTTGAGGTGTGAATGTAGGCTAAGGGTTTGCCAGACAGGACTTCTTTCGCTATGAGTAGTTTTACCCAAGAAATTCAAGAAACTCATGTCAAACTACAGACCAATCCCTACTTATATACTTTAAGTGAGAAAAAAATTTATAAACATCAACATCTTAGATTTGCTTTAAACCCATGAGAAATTTCATTCCAGTCAGGCATTTTCTCCACCATGGCTTAAAATTGTTGCTGTACCATTATTCATATAACCATGTATCATTTATTCTATAGACACTTTGCCTGAATCATCAGCGCTCATCAGATCAGACACCGAATCCTGGCTTACAGTTACTAATATTTCATTGTCTCCTCCCCAAAATTAGTTTTAGGGACAAGTCTACATTACTACCTGCTAAAATGATTCATATGGTTTTGCTAGCATGATTAATGACTACATTGTCATGGCACTAGATATGTTGCTGCTATTTTTTCCGGCGTTAATGGCTCAAGAGCTGGGGTGTCAGGGAACTCAAACACATGATTCAACTCGTCAAGAACTAGGGAAATTAGATGCTAAGTTAAATCAAGTGTGCTAGGATGGGAGCAAATGACAAAATTGTGCAGCAACCTTTCCCCTCCTGAATTCCCAACATAGTTTTTATTAATCATTTGTAAGAAAACCAAAGTAAACCCTGGGCAAGGTAGGCTAGGCTAGATTGATTCTTTTGCTTTATTTTACACCTGATTCCTTGTGTATGTTCCAGACGGCAACGACGACAACAATGGCCCAGTCAGCAGGGCTCAAACTGTTTCGGAAGTGAACACAGCACCTCCTTACAGTCAGCACCACACACCATTGGATTCCAGCTCTCCACAAGACCTTCATAAAACATCCCGGAATGAGGACAGGAGGACACAAGAGTCAGGTCAGCGCAAACATGGCCACCGCTCCAACCATCACCATGGCAACCACAGACACCACTCCCCTGACAAAAGGGGCAGGAGCAGACACCATCATAAGAAAGGTAGGAGCAGTTCTAATCACAAGAGAGGCGATAAGAGGTACAGCAAGGATGATTCATACAACCATCAGCACCACCGGAGGCACCATTCGCCGGAGAGGAGACGCCGGGCAAGGAGTGCCGAAAACACTCTGGACAGCCGACATGAACGTCGGCATGGCCGATCGCCGGAAAGACGCCACCATCGCCACTCCTCTCCTCAAAGGCACCGCTCACCTCATCGCTCAGGGCACCGCCATAGGTCCCCTCACCGCCATAGATCACCACATCGTTCCAGACACCAATCCCCGCATCAGCGTTCAAACCCTCCTCCTTATAAACCACGCAATGGCAAACCACAGCAGGATGAGGATGTGAGCTTGAGGGAGCCTCCATCTCCTGAGCCTTCTTCCCACTTGGACAGTGTCCTGAATGAGTTGCCTGAACTGGATCAGCTAAACCGCGAAAGCCCCGTGCCTCGGATGACATACGATGGTTTAGAACATGGCAATGGCCTGACATTCCCAAGAAAGTCCTACAGTCGTCTAAACAGTAACAACACCCTCCCACGACAGTTTGAAAACAATAGTAATAGCCTTCCCCAGTCATATAACCGCTGGAACCGCGATGACCTCTTCCCCCGACGGTCTTACGACCACTTAAACCATGATGAGACTCTACCCCGGCTGTCATATGACCGTGTGAACCGAGACGGAGCTCTTCGCCAATTGTCCTATGAAAGCAGTACTTTTCCCCGAGAGTCAATAGACCGCTTCTCCACCATGGAGCGGACTGACAAGGGGGACAGCCTGCCCAGAAGAACCTACCAGGACCAGAGTCTTCCCCGCATTAGAACCCCTGACTCTGAATCAGCTTTCCAGAAGTACAATTCACTGTTTAGAGGTCGATCTCCTGAGAGAATGAGCCAGTTTTCCCGAACGGACTCCCCAGTAGCAGCACCCTACAGAGCCAGGAGCCTCGACCCAGACCTTTTGCCTACAAGAGGTTCCCGAAACAGGGTCGACTCAGAGGAGGAAGACAAGGAAAGCAGTGTAAGAAATTACTACAGCAAACTCAAGTCCAATTATGGCAGAGCCAACAACCCACTCCCTGAGGCCAGGAGAAAGGCCTACAAAGAGAACTCCAAAGATCTCAGCATCTGACAGACTGGTGCAGAGCAGCAAACACACCCTCGCTTCATACAAGCCCTCTTCTGAGGATTCTGTATACTATGCTATGGATTTGACATTCCTGTGTTCACTTAGACAGATTACTTGACATCTTGTAACAAACAGCGGAAGAATGGTTTTGCTGTACGTTCCAGGAATTGTTGGCTGTTTTCTTTTTTAATTATTATTAATTTTCTTTTCCTACAATTTCACAAACAGTTCTACATCTATCAGAGATCGACACCTATGTATAAAGAAAACGATTATGTGCCTAATAGTACCATTCTTGATGGTTTTTATTTTATAAAGGGCAGTCTTTTGAACTACTGTCTGATTATAGTATTTTTTTTCGGTTTCAGAGACCACACCCATGCACCGAGCATCTCTCCTCACCGGGTGCTCACATGTATGCTGTGCATGTCTATAGACTTTGTGTCTTTCTTCTTTATTTCACTCTCTCTCTTCCTCGGTGCCAATGATTTTTACACATTTGACCAGAGTATAGCACAAGTCTGCATTCATTTGTATATTTTTGACAGTTTGCAGTACGTGTACATTCAGAGGTGATCATTTTACGAGAATGAAGGGGATACGAAGTTCAAATATGATAATGTGAGAATAAAATATATACACAATCTTCACGTTTGTCTTAATTGCTATGAATTTTTATTCTGTAGTCTGGTTTTTCATTCTATATTATTTTATGTCAGTATAGTCTACACAAAGAGAGGGGCAGACAGCAGAGAAAGTAGACAGATTATTTCAATGTGGCTTAAAAAAATCTATTTCAAATCTATTTCAAACAGGATTGGAAAGATTATATAATCCGGCCATTGATTAAATATCCAGTGGGGTGCCTTCCTTTCTGCAGGAGTTCTGGGGCATCTGCGGTTGCTTTCATTACAATACTGTAGAATCATCTACGTTGTTTTGTGCATCCATAACTGTAGATGTATCTATTTTTTCTGTGGTATTTTTATTTAAACCTCTACATGATGAAAATGATGAAGATCAAGGCACAATGTGTTAATGAACCATCCCTTATCATTAAAGTAGTTAATAGTTTTTTTTTTTTTAATGAAGCGACAACCTTCCATAACACTCATTCGTATAGCTTCAGCGAGAAAGTCATCATGGGGTCCAGAATTATTATTCAGGAGAGATTTTGATCTACGTATCTATAATCCCACACTGGTTGTTCAACCCTGTTTTAGACTTTGTGATGTGCTTATTATCTATCAAAGATAGAAATGTATAATGATGCACAAATACAAAACTGTATCATTTTATTCCAGAAAATTATTTCCAGGCGGCACTGTGGTGTAGTGGTCGCCTTGCACCTCCAGGGTCCGGGTTCGATTCCCGTCTCTGTGTGCATGGAGTTTGCATGATCTCCCCGTGCTTGGTGGGTTTCCTCTGGGTACTCCGGTTTCCTCCCACAGTCCAAAGATATGCAGGTTAGGTTAATTGGCGTTCCCAAATTGCCCGTAGTGTGTGAATGAGTGTGTGTATGTGTGTGTGTGCCCTGCGATGGATTGGCACCCTGTCCAGGATGTACCCTGCCTCGTGCCCTAAGTCTCCTGGCATAGGCTCCAGGTCCCCGCATCCCTGAATACAGGATAAAGTGGTATAGAGGATGAGTGAGAATTTATTTCCACAATATACAGTATATATTAGTACAGGTGTAATGCAATGCCACTACTTGTATCTTTAATTGAACAAGGCTTGAAATATTTGGATCTCTAGTGGGCTTGATCTAAACCAAAAGTTCTTGAATGCCAATGTTAATTTTCTGAAGTTTTTCAACATACAGACATTCAAAGAAGTACAAAATCCCAATCACAAACTTATTTTTTAAAAGTAAAAGTCACTTTTATATCCTTCTTGTATAGCTTTACCTAATTTTCCCAACATTTAGAATAATACAATGCAAATTAATCTGGTGACTTGTGGTTTTGTGGTATCCAGGCACAATCTGATGTTAAATGATGTTAAAACTAGATGTTGAACTATTCCCATCTCTGAAAGGATTAATATGCCATATTTACTGTATAGCTGTGTATCTAAATGCGATGGGCTATCAAGTAAAAATGGGATTTTTGGTTGTGCAGAATAACTGACTACAGTAAGGAGACAGCTTTTATTTCTCTATATAATCCCCTGCTACACTAATGCACTTACCTCAGAGTTTCACTAGTGCCTGAATACCATCACGGTAGAAAGTCTTTTCAATACCCCGGAGCCATGATCGGACTGCCTGCCTGCTTCATGTCTGAAACGCAGGCCTCCCAGGAACTCCTTTAAAGCCATAAGCATGCAGAAATGGCTTGGAGTGAAGTCTAGACTGTAAGAGGGATGTGGCAATAACTTCCAGCCGAGTTCCTGTAACGTGCAAGTGGTGTTGGTGACTAATTGTGTGAACAGTTCCCACAGACAAATCCGTCTCTTCCATGAGTTGGTGACAAGTTATGATAAGACTAGAAAATATAAGAGGTGAGCTGCTCATTCTGCTTATTATAATATGTCCTTAGCTGCATTGTAATATTTTAATTACTGGAACTATAGCCAAAACTTGAGTATGTATAGACATATTGGGGGTCTGTTTATTGAAAATGCAACATTTTATTTTATTTCTGATAAAAAAAAGAACGAAATGAACTAAATGACTCAAAAAAAAGATTCGTTCATTTTGATGAACGAGATTCAAAGAACCGAGTCACTAAAATGATTCAAACTTCCCATCACTACTCTAAATGTTGGTCACTTTTAAGTCTTCATTCACCAGAAATTTCATCACAGGTCCTGGTTTGACTTGAACGTTGCTTGTTATTTTCTGTAGAATTTGTTAATGCTGTAGAACTGTATTCAGTGTATACATGAATACATTGAATATGTTGTGTATACAGTTATCTTATATTTATTCACAGCCATGACAACTTCCCTTAGACATCACTTCCACTATAATGCAAACAAATGAGAGTTTTCAGTTCTTTACAGTACAGTAGTAATTTACCCAAGCGATGGAAGCCTGTGTTGTTATTTTGCTGACTTTACCCAACAGCTGGATCACTCCGTCACTGCTCCGTGGCTGTTATCTCTGTGTCTAACCATTTGCAACTGGACAAAGATACAAATTCCACACTAGGTATGGACAAGATGACACAAGTGGGAAAGCCAAGGCAAAACCATGTTCGAAAGCATGGTTCAAAAACAGGCGATCAGCAAGAAGGCAAAGACAAAAGGTGTAGTACAGTTATTGTCTGCTGGGGATTCTGGCTCGAGCCACTTCTTCCCTGACACCGTGTAATTCACATCATCTTTCCAAAAAAAAAAAAAAAAAAAAGGGGAAATAAATGATTTATATGTTTAGCAGCAAAAAGCCTCATCGTACCTGATTCAAATGTCCTCTTATTGATCAAACTGATCATCCTTGTCTCTCGTCTTTGATTCTACTGTGATTCATTTCATGCTATGCCTACTTTTGACGCATCTGAGCTGGCGTACGACAAATGATGTGCAAATTTCCTGCCAATTCTGGCCAGACACCCTGACTCGGCTCTGACTGAGAATTACCATTACAGGACTGTCAGGGCGACGCGCGGCAGCTCAGGAACAACTCAAGTGGATGATCTACGCCGCGTAAAATGCCTTTCGGTGGACTTTTATAAATGTGGGAGCAAAGCGAAGGCTTTTAGGCTTGCAAAAACACTGCTCTCTGTCAGAGCTAGATAAAATTAGTCAGGCACAGATACAGAACGTTTTTGTGGTCTGGCAGCACAAAGAGACTCTGGTAGTGGATCACAGCTCATCCATTAGACAATTAAAACGGTCGCTCAACATTACTAGCAATAGCAAAACAAGATATGAACCCTTAAGATTAATGAAGCATGATATGAGTCAGTATTATGGATAAAAGTTCATGTGTGTCTCACCCAGATGGAAAAGTACATTTTTAAATAGGATCATATGAGACTTAATGCTTCTTATCTCCCGATCCATGCTTCGGTTTTTGTAAATATGCTACACATTTTTATCAGATAAAAAGAAACACATTTGCTAAATACATTTTCATGCCCTTTGATGGCCGTAGTGTCCGTAACTCTTTTGAATTCAAATCTTTCGACGATATTAACGGTCATTCAGATGAAACTCGGACAATTTACAGTAGGTTTCACATGAAAAGACATAAACCTGAAAAAGTGTATTATTATAAAATGTTCAATTGTTAAGATACCGCAACATGAATCTGACATGGTTACGGACACTACAGATTTTTTGTTCTTCTTTTAATAAGGGGAATGAAGACAATCCATCATCCCTATTTTAAACATGCAAATATTTATAAACTAATAGTAGTTAATTAGTCATATGTCTGATATCCGGGCCTTGTCATATTTTTAACATGTTTTTTTTTTTTTTTTAGTTACATGTTGACGTTCAGGGTTTTTAGACAATTAAATGTTTTGCCTTGAAGTTTTCTGAACTAGACTGAACTATCCAGAATGCTTGTAAATCCATCCAGCAGTTTGTTTCCTGGTATGAAAAACTGACTGACGCTGCTTCCTGAATGCCAAATATACATTATCTGTATATATTAAAATATCAATGAATTAAGAGAAATTCAGTTTGCTTATTTGGCAGGAAATCGACTTTATTTTCTTGCTAAAAGTACTAACACTACATACAGGAGATGAGCATCAAGTACTTCTCCATGTTACTTTATATAAAGTGAGGGCCTGGTTATACTGGGCAGAGTTTATCCATAGTCATGGCCTTGTCTCAAGATCTCACAATGTAGGAAGTCAGAATTTTTGACATATCTGAAATAAAAAAAAAATAAATAAAAAAAAAAAGAATCCAAAATGCCAGCAGTGTGTGATGTATGTGTTTTGATTTGTATATTTTTGAAGGGTGCGCAGGCATGTTCACTTTAAACAGTGAAGTGATGTCCGTTATTTAAAAGAAGAATCCCTGTTTGCCCCGTGTGCTATAGACGGGCTGTTACTAAGTGTATTCTAAGAAATAATTTTTTATTATTATATTTTATTATTATACTTTTTTATGTGGAATTTGTGACTAGATTACACATTTATTACTTATTACACAACAGTTAGTTTCGACCAAGTAATCTGATTGGACAAGAGGCATTCTATGAGTGATGATAATAGACGGTAACAGCACTGGGAGGTTTGACTATGTACTGTACATCAATCTGCATCACGGGTGTTTTTACAGTCATTAACTATACACAAATCATAATCTGTTAATAATAAATGATGTTTCTGGAACTGTTGAATAAATATTACAATATCACACTTGAGGTCGTGCTGTTGTACTGAATATCAGCACGGCTTCGGTACTCTGTCTGCACCCACGACAGCCGTGCTGATATTCAGAACAACAGCATACCCATGAGTGTGATATTGTAATTGAGTATAATTATATAGAAATATTAAATACAAAATGTGATTGTGTGTATAATACATTGTATGTACAGTATCTCACTCCTCTTCACGTATTAAAAAAAATCCTGTATTTCGTCTGGATATAATGAACATATGATGTCTGACTCCAGGATAGTGATTTGATCAGCTCCAGAACGTCCTTTTTCTGAATTCTTTAGGACTTTTATCTTCACACCCCATGCTAAAACTAAACTCATCACTCAACACACGCCTGCTTCATGTAACCGGCTTGAATTTGACCCTGAAGTCTTAATGCGTCACATGGAAATCATTTCAGTCCTGAATAAGAGCAGATTTTATTTATAATTTTTTTTTATTTTCTTGCATTTTAACACATCGCCGGCCAAACAGCCGAGTATAGTGTGGAACCCCTGCGATCTAAGTGCTGATGTGGTTTTATTTGAAATACAAGGCACAGATTTAAAAGCAAACACTACCATTCTGAATGCTTTAGTTGAAGCTGTGTATTTTGTTAACATTTCACTCACTTTGGGCTGAGTGAACAACAAAAGCAGTCGCAAGCTTCACACACACACACACACACACATACTAAAGCTGTATTGCTCTGTAAAAAAAAAAAAAAAGAATCGTCATTTTGTAAATCTTGTTTCGGGAGTTAATGGAGTCTTTGGCACGGTAATAATCTGTGGAAGAAAAACAGGGAGGCATCAGCGTTGCCACGGCAACCCTAACATCATCTGGCTGTTTCCATGACAAAACAAAAAGAAAAGTAAAAAAATACCAGCAGCCTTTTTCTTAATTTCCTTGAACTGAGTTTCGATCTCTTCATTATTATCAAAATGTACGTTTATTTTAAGACTTGAAAACGACAGCAATAAAATGCCCAGCGGTTTCGATACCTTTACAGAACACAAGCATGAAATTCCTAGCCATTGATTCTGATTGTGATAATTTCTGGATGTTTTATCAAAAATATCATGTGTTATGCAAATACTATGAAGCAGAAGTTGATTAACAGCATGAGATACCGTATGTCCTCGAGCCAGATTACTTCCTGTGATCAGTAATTAAAAGGCACTCTCTCAATACACTCACCAGCCACTTCATTAGGTACACCTGCTTGATCACAGGGCAGCAACTCGGTGCATTGCAGAGCATGTAGACATGGTCAAGTTATCCAAATGGGAAAGAAAGGTCATTTTGAAAGTGTGATGGTTGTTGGTACAGACAGACTCAACAAAAAAAATGGGACAACAGAAGACTATAGCCTGGTCTGGTGATTTCTGTTGTGATGTTTGGAAGGTAGGCGTAATATCAGGAAAGTGTGGATCTTTCCCTCATTGGACTCATCTTCTCACACTTTAGTACCAGTTGAGCATGATTTAAATGTCATAGCATACCTGAGTGTTGTTACTTGGACCGTGTCCTTCCCACGGTTATGACCACACAATAATGCGCCATGTCACAAAGCTAAACTCATCTCAAACTTGTTTCTTGAACATGACAATGAGGTCACTGTGCTCAAATGGCCTCCACAGTCACCAGAACTTAATCCAATAGAACACCTTCGGGATGTGGTGGAACAGGGGATTCACAGTATGAGATTATTATTGTGCACCGCCCCTATACGAGTCTATGTGAATGAGCTGTTACTATAGAAACTATAACATATTAGAATGAGAACGTTAACTATTAGTATAAAAATGAACACCTTCTGACCAATTAATCAAGAAGTCAACATGGCTGTGATTGGTCAGAATATAAAATGTCATAGTTAATCATATCCATGCTGATATTCTATATAAATAAGAACATTTATAGAACATAATTGTCGTCTATACCGCTTTATCCTGTGTACAGGGTCGTGGGGGGCCTGGATCCTATCCCAGGGGACTTTGTGCATGAGGTTGGGTGCACCTTGGACAGGGTATCAATCCATGGTACACATTCACACACTACAGACAATTTGGGAACATTAGCCTAATCTGCTTATTTTTGGATTGTGGGAGGGAACCGGACTACGCGGAGAAAACCCACCAAGCACAAGGAGAACATGCAAACTCCATGCACACAGAGGCAGGAATCGAACCCGGACCCTGAAGGTGCAAGGTGACCGTGTTAACTACTAAACCATCTAAGGCTACTAAGCCTTTGCCGCCTAGTGAAGAATTTTCCTTGCGTTCTATTAACCTTTTTCACATACTTTATAAAGGAGTCTAACAATGTCTCCTTTGACTCCTAACAGGGTCTACGGCTGTTGCATAATTTAGAAGTTAATTGACTCTAAAGTTATTGATGAGGGTATGAGTCTGATCCAGACTCTGATATTTCATTGTGCCACCTTTAGCGTTTTTGCAGTGTCTTTGTTTTTACAACCTTTTACAACACCATAACATTTATTTCCCTCCGGAGTTGCATTTTTCTTTTTTCTTTTACTGATGACAGGGGAAAGTCAAACCGCGCTGTAAAGTCTTCTGCAGCACATCAAAAAAGTGTTTCAACGGGGTTAAGTTCAGGACTGAGGAATGAAAATGCTCCCAGATTCACTCTTTCACAATTTGAGGATCACAACACGCCACCAGGGAAGAAAAACTCCATAGATGTGATCAGAATGGGGACTTCAGTACATTCAGGTTGTCAGATGGCTTCGTTTTATTGCCATATAATGTTGCTGAGCCTTGACCTGAGCAACACCTGGTAATAAGACTGCCTCCAGAGGCATCGGGGTCAAAAAGGAAACACCATGAAATGATCGCCATCATGCATAGTACACACACATCCCAAAGATGTTCGCTCTGGAATAGAGTCAATCTCTATACAATATTAAAGGCTCTAAAGTATTTGCATTGTATTTTGTTTTTATTTATTTATTTTGGACAGGCATTTTGTTGGTTTCAATTTAAAGTTTCCAAATGAATTGTAATATACTGTAAATCATGAACAAAATGACTTTTCATTTTACAACTAGGACTCTCTGTTTACAGAACATTCTAATTATTAAAAAGTTGTAAAGTATGATATCTTTGAGGTATGTTAAGCAATAAACTAGTTTAAAAATGTATAAATTGCACAAACATCTTCAGTGCAAGTCTAAACTAAAATATTAAAAACTGAAGAAAAAAAAAAAACTGTTGGAATTGGACTAAAAGTTGAAAGTTTATTCAATATCTTTTCAATATCACTGCTGGTGATTATAATTCAAGGACTTGTCTCAGATTGATCCAGACTGATCTGATAGTCCTGATTAGTATCATCTCCTTATGCAACATGACCTTGGGAAAAGATTACGGACTTAAGTGTTCAAGACAATAATACTCCAGGCTAACTTTTTTTATGTCATAAATGTCAAGGACACATTACATACATCCACTTTAAATTCTGTATTATTTTATAATATGACAGGTGAGTACATTTAATTTTCTTTTTTCCCTTTAAGAAAAAGTTCAATCTGTACAGTCTGTCTGCAACGTTAGAAGTAAAGTTGCATTCAAACACGGTCAAAATTTTTTTTCCTTCTTCTGTTCTACGAGGTCCAAGCATAAGAGAAGAAGTTTCCAAAAGATCTCCAAGTGGAGTTTTAGGCAACTGTATCAGTGTGGTACAGTAAATCTCAAATTTCAAAGAGTTGTGCTGATATCTATTCACAGATCTGTAACTTTGAAACGCTCAGGGATTGTGACAACTAGGCTTACGCAGGAACCACCGAGCTGGATGAAGCAGACGTGGACTTTGAGGCTCCGAAGTCATCGGAGAAAGGGTTCTTTCCTTGGCACAGTGTGGTGACCATGCACTGACGGAGCTGCTTGTCCATGCAAATGCAAATGAGAGGACTGTACAAAACCGACCCCTTGGCAAAGAATGAGGTCAGTGTCATGGCCAAGGGACTAAAGGCGCTCCCTTGGTTTTTGAAGACTTGCCAGCCGATGCTAGCATATGGCAGCCATAAGATGAAAAATCCCAAAGTCATGACACCTGTCCAGCGGTTGGCATCTCGCTCATTTTTATCAATCGCATCGTTATTAACGATGCACAGCAATCTGCACAAGCACACGGAGATGACCATTAACGGAACGATAAGGTGCACAGTGAACATGTAGTTAACGAAGGACTCGTTGAAGAGATCAGGCTTCAGGGTGTAGTAGTCAACACCGCATGAGCACTGCAAACCCTCAGGGATGTAACGTGACCACTCGAACAGAGGAGGCAAAGAACAGCTGAAGGCCATAAGCCAGGTGAAGCCAATAGCCTTAACCACAAACCTCCGGCGGAAGCGAATGTCTATACCTGGTCTACAGGACACCATGCACCTCTCGACAGCCAGGACTACCAAGGACCATAACGAAATGTGGGTACCGTGGACTCCGAAGAAGGCTTCAAAATTGCATCCTACCTGTCCGTGGACAAAGTATCCATGCATGGCGGCATGCAGCGTAAAAGGAAAGCTGACCAGGATTACAAGAAGGTCAGCCACAGCCATGTTTACCAGGATGTAGTAGATTGGAGCGCGCAGGTTCTTGTGCATGACCGTGACGCAGAGTGTGAAGAAGTTGACGGGAATACCGATAAGGATAAGGAAGAAGATGTAGACACTGATGAATGAGAACACCCATGGCTCGGCCAGGTAGTACTGAGGATACTCATGAGGACTCCTGACAACCCCAGTCATGTTGGACATTGGGATGTAGAAATCTGGGCCCTCTGTGCCATTCATGTCTGACGATTAGCAACTGTTGTCCTTAGTCCTGTGTAGCCTCTTCCTAGTGGGTAAGAAGGCAGACAAGTGTGCTGCAGAACAGATTAGCAAATATGATGGGTCAGCAGGATATGCTTGGGCTGTGTTAATGCTAATCCACTTAGGAGCTCTAGCAGGCGTAGCAGTCTTTACGTCACATGGGGTGTAAACTGTCTATTCTTCTGTTTGCTTGGATAAAACTCTGTTATGAGCATCTCATCACAAAAATAAACAAACCCAGTCACACCAGCCTTGTGTTCTCGTCACACTCTGGTATTTTAAGACCATTTCAACACTACAGAACGCTACACCAAAACTCACATACAAACAACTAGTGTGTCCAAATCGTCAGAACCGGTCATGCATGAGCAATGACTGACAAATATTTGTATCTGAGAAGCACCATGCTGATAAATATAGCCTCTCTTTTATCTATTGATCAGAAGATTGAAAAAGCAGCTGCAGCAGCCACAGAAATCATTCTGTCTGCTCCGGGCGAGGAAGGTTGAGGGATGTGAGCGTGTTGGGGAGGGGTGGTGGTGGTGGG
>JAQMYJ010000016.1:19767456-19779359 GCA_030014305.1 Clarias laeviceps | reverse complement strand
GGTCATGGAAATAAAGAAAACACATTGACAGATAGATGAGAAGGTGTGTCCAAACTTTTGGCCTGTACTGTATATATCTTGAACAATGCCCTTTGCTCTAATACGGGTGGCACTGCAAAGATTAGGCCAAACTATTCTGTTATACAGTAATAAAAATCAAAAATCAAATGGACATTAATTATTCATTTAACATTTAATATATTTGGAAAATACTGATAATGCAACATATATTTTCTTATATACTGTAAGGATAGTGGAAACATGTAGTTATTAATCATCACATAGTTGTTTGAATCCTTTTTAAATTTCTGAAACAACTCTGATCAAAAGTTAACATCCCTGTAATGGCCACATTATAAACACACAGGTTTAAATGACTATTAAAGGGAAGTTTCTGCACCTGTGACTGCAAAAATAGTCAGTGAGTTTCTCAGCTCATGAGGTGATGCACCAACTTGGCTGGATACTGCACTGACAACGAACTGCCAATGGACCTGCGTAATTAGGTAGTTCAACTTCATACAGCAGAAAAAAAGATATAAGGAGATACAGTATCTCAACACCTGAAAAAGGCAGTCAGTTCAAACTCTGATAAAAAGGTGTACAGTAGTAGGTTCTGTTGATACTAAGTCACGGTCAGGTAAGACCAAGAATGATCTCACCCACTACTTCCAGAAGAATTGTTCGGGACGCAAAGAAGAACCCAAAACAACTTCATGGTGGTGTTTGTTTCATGGAGCTCTGTTCCTATACAGGTGTACCGACGTGCTTTTTAGTTCCAGTGTAATGAATGAAATTGTAAAACACATTCTAGACAATTTTGTGTTTCTAACTTTGGGGCAACGATTTTAAAAAGAATCACATACGAGTGTGAGGGCTAGGTGTCCGAATCACTTGGCCATACAGTGCACCCTGGGTATACGGCATAAAATCCATGAAATTTAAAGTGAATAAGACTTCATCATAGAACATTTCTGACTTCCTGATACTTTACTCTGTTCCTGAGTGGATAAAGAATTGGCATTTTGTGTATCCTGTCTGTATTTACTTTGTAAAAGCCGCTCGCACAGTTGTCGGTCATGGATGTGTGAATTAATGTAGGAGATAAGAACTTTCTCTGTGAACACGGAGAGGAAAATCCCACTTACTTTAAGTCAAGGAGAATGAACAAGGCACTCTGGAGGAGTGAGCAAGGAGTGCTTTTTTTGACGCACCATTCCAAGGCTGATTAATCAACTTTACAAGAGTGTTACTGATTTTACAGTGAGCTTTGCTTTATGCAGGTGGCAGCTTCACACTAGGAGTCAATCCACATTCAGCTTCATCCTACAGAGAGAGAGAGAGAGAGAGAGAGAGAGGAATTACTTAATAAAAGCAGACTGCATGGACACAGTTCCTAATTTCAAGGTAAATGAAAACTGATTGAGTGCAGTACAGCAAGAAAAGCTTGCAAGTAATAAAGATGTTGAGCTGAACTGTGGGAGAAAAGCTAGTAAGAAGTGGCCCAGTATTCTGGATCCAAAAGCAAAATAAAAAAATCTAAATCTTACAGCAGTTTTAAATCGATGGCCTCCGACTTTGTGGCACTTGTGTGTATGTTGGATCCAAAAAAGTCAAATATTTCTTAATAGATCTGCAATCTTTTATTGATAGTTTCAAAGACTTATTGGGTCTGAAATAAAAGTAATTTATCAAATGATATGTAAAAAAAAACCTGCAAGTTTTTTTGCTCACCCACATAGGATCTCTTTCTAGTTCAGTATGTTGGGGAATTTATTCATTTATTCACAATTGAACTCTGTTGTCCGCACACCAAAGGTTTTGCCCACTGTCCACTACTGTGCTTATGCTCAGGCTCTGATCTCTACGTCCAGTATTGCATGATACATATATATAACATTGCATATTTCTATAGAAATACTCATGTTACAATGTTAAGGTTCCTGCTGAGTGGAACCTTATCATGCTTAATGCTTTCTAAATCATTATGTATTTCTAATTTAATCGAATTTCCCATGTACTCCTCCCTCCAACCTTGACTGGTTCTCGGCCCCCCCGAAGCCTATTTCACACAATCCTGGAATCGCCCCTGCTTGAGAGAACACCTGATTTACAAATTTTTGCTCTGATAAGGGATTTTATTCAGGGTTTGAATAATTCTGAGACTGCAGTAATCATTAAAAGGGCCATTTGTGTTGACTTTGGAGAAATCATTTGATATATTAGTTGTGTTGAGCTATTTAAAGCTCTTGTTTCACTGATTTATTACTAACAGCTGCAAATTAGTAATTTTGGCCAAAAAAACTCCCAAAACAATTATTTTTAAATATACGCGCACAGTTCTTTGGGCTGCCATGGGCCTCCAGTTGGCATATATAAGATGTTAAAGAGGAATATGAGGCTGAAAAAGAAAAAGATGATGATGTAGGTGAAAGTGACGATGCACATCAAGGTGAACAAAATGATGAACAAGGTGAACAAGAAGAAGAAAAATGAAGAAAATAAAGAAATCTATTAGAGCACTAAACAGTGTTTGGACTGAAAAAGAAGAAGATGATGATGATGATGACAAAAAGATGAGGACTAAGATGAAGATGAAAAACTGATGATGAATATTAAGCTGCTCAGGAACAAAGGTAAAGTAAAAGAACATGAAAACATGAAGGTGCTGAAGATGATAATAACAATGTTGATGAAGATCAACAGGAGATAAACATGATGATGATCACAAACAAAGAGAACATAATACAAATGAAGATGATGAAAATGATGATTGAAGAAAAGTGTAATAAATAAAGTAAGAGGTGAAAAATATTTAAAGGTGAGCATGATTGAATATGGCTAACATGAAGGTAGAGATGAAAAAAGATAAAATGAAGATGAAGACAAAGATGGAGGAGAGAATGGACATGAACTGAAAATGAAGACAAAAAATGAAGATAAAGAAAATAATGAAGAAAATAAGACATGGATGAAAAATGAACAATGAAAATGATGAAGATGAACATACATGTAAGGAAGCCAAACATAATGGGAAATGATAACAAAAATGAACTGGAAGTAGAAATCCATCAGTTTAGGGCAATAAACAGTGCTTTGACTGATGATGATGATCATGATGATGAAGAAGAAATCTATTAGAGCACTTAGAGGTTTTGGACTGAAGAAGATGATGATGATGACGACGATGATGAAGAAGTTGAACAAAATTATGAACATGAAGGGGAACAATTAAATGAAGAAGAAGAAGAAATAGAAGAAATCCATTAGGGCACTAAACAGTGTTTGGACTGATGAAGAATTAAAAGAAGAAAAATATGATGATAATGATGATGATGCACATGAAGATGAAGAAGAAGAAATCCACTAGGGCACTCAACACTGTTTGGACTGAAGAAGAAGTAGAAGAAGAAGATGATAATGATGAAGACACACATGAAGGTGAACAAAATGATAAACATGAAGGTGAACAAGAAGATGATGGAAAAGAGGAGGATGAGGAAGAAGAGGAAACCCATCAGTCTTGGGTATCATTATGAATTAATAATCTGCTGAATGATAATTTAAATGGTTAATACTAGTTCACAAATAGTTGTAGAGAAGTTGTATAGAGCTCTAACTGGGACAGCAATATTTGACTTGATGGAACTACTGTTTAAATAGCAGACCCACTTTATAGTTATGCACTTATTTGCCAATTTTAACACCGCCTTCATTATCAGAAGCATTTCCTACATGATCCTTGTTCTTGCGTTTGGCTCGGCTGTGTGTCTTGCTCTCGGCCCTTCCCAGCTCATACTTCTCATGTGCATGGACTTCCTTCCACTAATTCAACCCCGAGTCTCAATCTCCTGGCTCCAGAGCGCCGCCCTGGTTAAGGAGTCACTTCTTACAGTAAGGCGGTGACCGGGGAGCGGCTCATATCCTCCTGCGCTGTGACCAAGCACGGGTGTGGAAGACGAGATGAATGGAAGGTGTGGTGCCCGACACGAATGTTCATTTGTTATGCAATTCCCTCATGAGCGGGACAAGGAGCGAGGCATGCTCTGAGTGCTGGTGGGATGTCCGGGACATCGTGAGCTGCACGTAGGGAAGTGACATGGCTGCATAACTCTGACGCAGCACGTAGTAGAGTGAAGGAGCAACAAAAGGAGGAAGTGAGAGGGAGAGTAGTTGCGAGCAGTGTGAGTAGTGAGAGTGCCAGAACTTTCCGGCTCTGTGGGAAAAACTCGACCGGGCATGCTCAGTAGGTTTTTGGGACAAAGGGCAGTTGCGTCACCTCTTGGGACAAATCTTGATCGCCTGCTGCGAAGACAAAACGACACGGTTCACACAGCCTAAGGGCCTCCTGTACAACGCTGTAGGGTCTCACTGCGATGGGGTCAGATTGATGACCTGCAGTTTTCACTGGAATACGTGAAATTAGTTATCCTGGGAAATGTTTGATTTAATAATATATAATGATATAATAATAATAATAATAATAATGTATTATGTTTTTACTTTAACGTTACGATGATTATGGCGTTATAATAAATATATTATAATATTTTTTATAAAAAAATATTATCACATGACTATAACGTTTGCTTATGATTTAGCAAATTTAGTATATTACAGATTTATTTAATAATTTTTTCTTTAAAGTAAGGGTTTGGCACACATCTACTGACTTATTGATCTATTTATTAATAGATTTTCCCTCCTTGAGTTGTAATAGGGATGGGAATCACCAGGGATCACCTGATACCATATTATCACGATACCTAAGTGCAGATTCGATTTGTATTGCGATTTTGTAAGTATCATGATTTTATAAATATACTGATTTAATATTTCTTTCTTGCTGTGCTGCCTGCCAATGTGTGAATAGTTTATAGAGCGCCACCTGTAGGATGATGCAGGAACAGCAATGTTTTACCACCGCAAATTTAAACATTCATTTATTCATTCATTCATCCTCTCTACAGCTTATCCTGTACAGGGTCGCAGGGGGCCTGGAGCCTATCCCAGGAGACCGTGGGGTACACCCTGGATGGGATGCCACACATGCTACAGGCAACATGTTGTGAATTAGCCTAATCTGCATGTCTTTGGACTGTGGGAGGAAACCAGAGTACCCGGAGGAAACCCACCAAGCACTGGGAGAACATGTAAACTCTATGCACGCAGACCCGTGGTGGGAATCGAACCCGGACCCTGGATATGCAGTGCTAACTAGTAAGCCACCAAATTCAAGAATATATAAATGAAAAATATACAAATTTATAAAGATTTTAGGATGGGAATGGAGATGCATAAATAATTGTGATACGTAACCGACTTGACTTTTCCTCTGTCTCTACTATTTAATCATCGATTTTTGCTCCCTTCAAAAACACACAACAAGCCAAAATACACAATAATCCACTCCAGATAACTTATAGTTCCACAAACAACTAACCAGGCGCAAACTTATGTCTCACACGAGTGCAGGGTTTCCTTAAACTAATATTTAAGTGTTCATAAACACTGAGCTTCTACCCCATACTCACACACACACACACACACTCACACACAAGTAAAAATAAATAAATAAAAAAAAGAAGCATTCCCAGTCTGATGTTACACAACTTGCTCTCGTGTGTAACTCCTCAGGCATGCGTAAGAGCCCGTGTGTGTGTCTGTGTTCGCGTGCGTAGCGTCCCGGTTGGCCGGCTGCTCGGTGACGTTACCGAGTGTGTGTTCTCTGAGAACCAGTGAGCGTAGTGACGCCTGCACTCTCTCTCAGTGAGCGGAGTGACGCCTGCACTCTCTCACTGAGTGAGATGTTTAGATGATGAGATTAGCAGCGTGTTGAGAGAACAGAAGCTTCTTCACTCAAGATATTTACTTTTTTTTTTTTTTACGGTTCTCGTAAATCTCACTTTTGAGAACTGTGGGATCGGAACACTGATGCTGAAGTTGCTCCACGCTGCTCTGGAGTTGGTCTGTTGTAAGTCGCCGCATTAGCACTTAGTGTTTTGTAGCAATAACAGTGTGAGTACACGATCTCAAAAAGACAGCACATAAACAGGGACGTTCCACATGAACAAGAATTAGTAATACAAATTTAAAACAAAAACTTGTTTTCTGTAAAAAGTTGTTAGCATAAATGCTATTAGCAGATTTTTTTGTCAGAACTTTGTCGTAAATAATGGTAAAAATGATAATAAAGAATGTTTCTTCTTTACAGGAACTTAATTCGGAGATGTTCCACAGCATTAAATGTGATCAGAAATTATTTTTTTTTTAAATCATAATAATTAAATTGTAGCTTCGATCAACACTGCATCATTGATTATTTTCCCACGACCCCAAGCCTCAAGTGTTTTATTCCTTGCGCTCTGAAACACATGGAGCTCTACCTACACTTCCTGTAACTCAAACACAGACTGACAAAAGACTAGCAAGTAATATTTCCTCTGCTCTTCCTCAGAGGCCAAAGGTCATGTCTGATTGATCCTAAACCACTTCTGTCTGTGTGACTGCTCAGCCGTACTACAACAGTCTGCGGGGTTTAACAGAAAGCAGCCTGGGATGAACACAACACCTTCAAACCCAATGCTGCTTGATCTCTTTAGTGGAAACAACAAGTTTTATTGCATTTCTTTCATTGTAATCACTGTTCATTAATCAAAGTCCTAAGGTGGGTTCTCACTCACTCACTCACTCATCTTCTATACCGCTTTATCCTGTATTCAGTGTCGCTGGGACCTGGAGCAGGGCAGGGTACACTCTGGACAGGGTGCCAATCCATCCCAGGGCACACACACATTCACACTATGGGCAATTTGGGAACGTCAATTAGCCTAACCTCCATATCTTTTTTTTTTTTTCCCCCGATTTTCTCCCTAATTTTAGTCGTGTCCAATTCCTCCCAGTCACTAGGGGGCTCCCACGTTAAGCTTCTACTACCACTCAGTCGGTAGGGCCGCAGACTATCACGTGTTTCCTCTGACCCACGTGATGTCACCGACCGCATCTTTTCGAATTGCTCGCTCACGCATCATTGGGGGCGGCGTAATACACTTGGCTGTAGTGCCGTGATTAATGTGGGATCACTAAGTACCTCTCATCCCTCCCCTGTGAGAGAGCTCGGCCAATCAGAGGTTACAGCATCACCTGGGAATCGAACTCGCAATCTCCGGATGATAGGGCGAGCACTTTACCACTCAGAGGCCCTAACCTGCATATCTTTGGACTGTGGGAGGAAACCAGAGTGCCCGGAGGAAACCCACCAAGCACAGGGAGAACATGCAAACTCCATGCACAGAGAAGGGAATCGAACCTCTGTGCAAGGCGACAGTGCTAACGATTACACCACAGTGCCGCCAAGGTTGGGTCCTAGTTCTGGAAATCAAAACTCTTCAGTAGAGTGTAATTCAGCCCAAGATGATTCCAAGATGTATGTTGAAGTAATATGGAGAAAATAATCCACCCCATGTGGTATTACATGTGGTAGTACAGTAACCAAACTTCAGTATATACAGCACTATAGATCAGGACAAGCCGAGTCCAATGAGCCCTGGCAGCGCTTGTCTCTTTTACAGTTGAAAGTAATATGGAGAGACTGACCAACGTCAAGTGGTTTACACCTTCAATCAAAAGTCCTGGTTTATAATACTTGTTATAATAATATTAGTCTTCTTTGTGAAATTTATGTTTGTGTTTGTGTGAGTTTTTCAAGTGACGATTGTATTTGTCTTTCTCTAAATTGCAGTTTATGGATTAATGAAGTCCATCCACCCGATCACTGGGGCTGTCCTTGTCTCACTTGATCAAGAAAACAAAATGGACCTGAAACCACTGCTAAAAGCACTTGTGTCTTGTGTGTGTGTTTGTGTGAGAGTGTGTGTGTGTGTGTGTGTGTGTGTGTGGGGATACAACAACTGAAAGCATTCGGATGCATCCTGTGGAAACACCAAACCTCTCGACCTCACAGCTGTGCACCGGACAGATAGCGTTGGTGTGTTTTGTAGTGGGGAAGTGGAGAGAGTGAACGAGTGCAATCTTCCCCTAGTGTATATGTGTATTAGTGTGTGTGTGTGTGTGTGTCTTCCTTTTTGTCATCCCTCCCTTTTGCCTTTTGGTCAGATAAAAAGCACTAGTGTGTCCTGGCAAACGCTGCTGCTGCTGTGGGATCCATCATCCTCCCTCACGGATAGAGGGAACGATCGTTTGTAGGGTGGGGTTGGGTGGGGTGGGGGGGGTGCTTGAATGATGGCCGAGAGACAAGGTGATAGTGTGTGAGAAAGAGAGTGTTGTCTTCGATCATATCCCTGGTGGAACTTATCATGGATTTTAGGCAGAGTGTTTTCATTAAGAGACATTCCCAAGATTCTGGTGCTATCAGTATGTGTGTGTAAGTGTGTGTACTGAATACAGCTAAGGGAAGACAGACATATCGAGCAAAGCACTCATAACTCCACAACTGCTTGCTCTCTTATATTCCTGTCCTTCTGGGGACCGTCCGTTATCACCCGCACTCAGACCATCATCCCTGTCTACATTAAAACACACACGATGAAGTCCGATTTACGCCCCGTCTCTCTTTAGCGCTGATGTTGGAATGTGTGATTGACGAGCAACAGCCTGACTATCTCAAGCTGGCCGCGTAATCTCTGAAACTCAATCTGTCAGAAACAGCGCCGTGCGTACGCTAAAGTATCCGCTAATCTGATCCCTCGACCAGAAACGCCGTCGGATATTAAGCACCGATATGAATTTATGCGCAGGACCATTTCTTAGACGACACGGTGCTTCAGGTTTGACTGTTAACACGACGACGGCTTTGGCTCTGGTTATATCGAGCATCCTTCAAATAAGTCTCTGGGTAAGTTGTTACCATGGAAACAATGTATTATTAGAATTGGCTGAATGGAAACAGCTGGAACTGCTGTCAGATATGTTGTTAAGATAAGATCCAATTATTTGTCATGTGTACTTTTTTTACAGCACAGTGAAATTTATTTGTTGCAATGCACAGTTGGGTTCAGAGTGCACGGTCAGCCAGGATACAGCACCCCTGGAGCAGGTAGCGTTAAGAGCCTTGCTCAAGGGCTCGATTGTGACAACTTGGCGATGCTGGGGCTTGACCCCCCTGACCTTCCAATCAGTAACCAAGAGCCTTAATTGCTTGATCCGCCACTGCCCCCTCTACCTATACATGTTTTTCGAAAGGTCTCATTATTGATATATGGTGTTGGGAAATTTCCGGTTTCTTTAGTCTGTAATGGAAGGAGTCTCCAGTTTCAGTAAAACACGCTTCACGCTGAAGAAGTATATGCTTTGTGGATTCTTGGTAACACAAGAAAAGCCCACTCAGTCACTCATTGTCTATACTGCGTTATCCTGTGTCCACGGTCAAGAAGGACCTGGAGCCTGGCGACATCCTGGGGCCAGGAGACCTGGTACATGAGGTACACGATGCACCATGCCACTGGGGACACGAGGCATGGTACACCCTGGACTGGGTGCCAATCCTTGTGTATGCAGGGCTAATCATAGTCTAATAGTCTAATCTTTGGACTGTGGGAGGAAACCAGAGTACTCAGAGGAAACCCACCAAGCAAAAGAAGAACATCCAACTCCATGCACACAGATCCTGGGGTGAGAATCGAAACCTCGACACTGTAGGTCTAAGGCGACGATGCTAATCACTAATCCTCTGTGCCGCCTGCAAGACCATCTGTTTTTTGTTTTGTCTTATTAACTTTGTGGTTTGAGGCTGGTGACGGATGCTATGGGCGTAACTACAGTATAAATGCATCTCTAAATGGACGTTAAAGGATGACACATTATTTTCTAAAATATTGAAAAAATTTCGCTCTCATTCCAGTTTCTTTAGCCTGTGATGGAAGGAGTCTCCAGTTTCAGTGAACCTTCCCACACGTTAAAGGACTTTACGTTTTATCGATTCTAAGATAACAACATGTTTTTAAAATTTCTTTTGTCTTATTAACTTTGTGGCCTGAGGCCGGTGAAGGATGCAACTATTATGGACATAACTATAGTATAAATGCCTCCCTAAATGGACAACGCATGTCTTCTTTAATAAATGCATTTTCTGTATCTAATAATAATAATGAAGATCTCTCTCATCATGCTGAGCGCCTGTGAACTTTTACTTCTTCTGCAAACTAATTTCTGCTCTATGCTGAAACCGTGCCTGTCCCGAATGTGTTGAGAGACGTTTCCCAGCACGGAGCTCTAAGCGATCTCGCTCCATCGTCTCTACGTCATCTTAATCCTCACCAGGACCTCTTAACACACGCATTAACATGAGTTCACAGTCATAAAGGGTGCACACACACCCTCATAGCTCATTAGATGCGCCTGCTCTCTGTCTTTCCCTCTCTCTCATTTCCGCTGCAGGTTAACTCGAGCGCTTCAGGGTTAACAGACAGCACTCTTTTATTTTCCCCTGGTTCACGTGCATTCCAAGCTCTTCTTACACCATTTCAGCATTGTTGTGTCAGCATGACTTTCCCATGTTAAACCTCTCACACTGGGGGAACCACTTACCATGCACACACACACACACACACACACACACTCCCTCGCTCCGCTATCTCCTCCCTCCTGCTTTACTCAACTTTCCATAACAATGACCTAATGGCTTTTTACAGACTCAACAAATCCATCACACCAATGCACAAGACTCGTCCTGATGTCCCGCATACGTTGTGTGTGAACGCCGGATCGTTTTTTTTGGGTGTTTTTGTTTGCGGCTTACCTCCCTGCTGAGTTTACTGCTCTTTGAGGCTGTGTGAGTTAACCAGAGACACTCTCTACCTCCTTTCTTCCTCTCGTGCTCCCACTCAAGGCATGCAGCTGCAGTGTGAGGTCAGCTCTTGCAGCTGAGCATGAACACCATCATCGTCATCAACTTTTCTCCTATCTCTGCATGACAGCGATGTGCATCTGTATGTGTGTATACATGTGTGTGTGTGACTCATTAATTTATCATACATTAATTTATCATAATCTTCAGTAGGTAGTCGCTGAGCCGGATGGGGTGCCAGTTTTGTTTATACAGGACATCTCTCTTAACAATGGTCATTCATCAACTAGTGATGCTAATATCATGAACGGCAGCAGCGCTAATTCTTTTCCATCTGTTTTTCTTTTTTACCCATCCTGAGGCATCTGGAAATTGTGCCAGCTCCAGTAGACAACCCTGTGAGGTTCCCAAGGACCAGATCCAGCTGGATTCTGCTTCGTGATGGTTTGGAGCTACCCATGCTGCTCCCGAGCTCCCAGTGATCCAGTCCCCATCTGCCATCTGCACCTGTCTGACTCATCCTGGTGCTGAACTGGACTCCATGTTAACTTAGACATCTGTTATATTAAACTCCAGCCTCCTAACACACAGTATGTCTGCAAAACAATGCATATCACCCAAAAGAGGATGGGTTCCCTGTTGAGTCTGGTTCCTCTGAAGGTTTCTTCCGATTGCCATCTCAGGGAGTTTCTCCTCGTCACCGTCGCCCTCAGCTTGCTCATCAGGGACTATCTGAGCATTATGATTGATGTACATTTTCTCACATCTCATAATTTCCTTTTGATTTTGTGAAGCTGTGTTGAGACAATGACCATTGTTAAAAGCTCTATATAAATAAAATTTATGTGAATTGAAAAGATTCCCTGCGATGGATTGGCACCCTGTCCAGAGTGTACCCCGCCTCATGCCCTAAGCCTTCTTGGATAGGCTCCAGGCCCCCCCCGCGACCCTGAATACAGGATAATTCAATTCAATTCAATTCAATTTTATTTGTATAGCGCTTTTAACAATTGACATTGTTTCAAAGCAGCTTAACACAATCAAAAGAATTATTTAAGTTTGTATGGAATTTGAATGTGTATGAATCAAAATGGTCAGA
>JAQMYJ010000016.1:19752493-19764576 GCA_030014305.1 Clarias laeviceps | reverse complement strand
TATTATATTGCTTTGATTTACGAGTGTTTTCGAATACGAGTCCACTTATGGAACGAATTATGCTCGTAATCCAAGGTCACACTGTATATATATATATATATATACTTATTGTTTCGACACATTTCGACTTGTCATTGGTCCCACAGCATTGGGAATGACATGCGCTCCTTAATAAACAGGAAATGCTTTCTGATCTCGCCATTCACTCCACAGAAAACAGGTCCAAAGTCTGGACTTCAATGACATTATTAGAGACTTTTACTGCAAGAAAATTCACACAACTTGCATTTGAACCTATCAGCAAAACATCAACAAAGTCACAGAATACAGCTGTAGAGACGGTTTTACACACAAACAACAGCTCACCCACAAGTGTGCGTATCTTATGCTTATCATCGTTTCACTGGACAGTCATATAATTTATGATATACAGTGCAATCTGATCAATACTTTGATTAATCAGGCCCCTCGACATTGAATCGATAGATGATGAGTAGATCTTGTGATTTAAAGTTTTGTCGTAATTTCTTCAATTAGTGTTTTACTTTCCGGTAATAATTTTTTCTTTGCATTCTGTGCATTTTTTTTTCTTTTAAGTTAAAAGGAAGAATATAACTTCCATAGATTAATCTGAAAGTACTTTTTTTAATTTATTTTTATTTTAACTTCCTGCTTTTCATAGTGAGTATATATGTGCAAAGCAGAGCATGGATGTGACTATAACACTCTTATTTGCAAATGATTGTTAGACACATCACTACATGATTAATGGTCATATGGCCTGTACTGTATGTTCATTTTGGAAAACCTTATCCCCTTGTCCATCATTTCTAAGTCTTACGCTTGCTTTTACCACCACAGCATGAGGACACATTCAGTATAACTCAATTAGCTTGACTCGTGTTCAGTCTAATGAATTCGCAATCATGAATTGTGGAAAAAAATATGTTTTTTGACTGGTTTCTTCTGTTGCCACACTCTTTTGTTGTCAGCTGGATCTCATGTCACGCTCTGACTTTGCCAGCGCTTCTTGTTCGGAACTGGTATGACCGATAAAAGACAGAAAAAAAACAGGGAATGTTAATCATTTCCTTCATGTTCAATGAAATCCTAATGTTCTTTGATTATCTAAAAGATGGACTGTTTACTCTGTCACGCGTGAGCCAAGAAGATGGAACTAATTAACACCCATCCTTATAAAATGAACTGCAGAGCCGGAGTGTGAGAGCTGCGGATTGGTTTCTGCACTGTCTCACTCTCACGGTTCTCAAGGTTGACACCTTTGATTGGACGCTCCCGGTCCGGGGTTCGCCTGTACGTATTTTTAAACATGTATTATTTCTAACTGACAACAAATGTATTGCTTCAGAGTTATAAACACAAGATGTTCGGAGTCTCTGAGTAATGGAATTGGATTGGACTTTTTATTTATTTTTTAATTTTTTTTGCAGTGGGTGCCATAAAACTCTATCGAAACTGGAGTAAAATGCCAAAATTCCATCAAAACGCAAGAAGAGCATCACTGTTTGTTTTTTTTTTTGCTTGTTTTTTTGTCTTTGCATATTTTTAAAGCTTTCAGAGTTCCATGGTTTTCCCACGAGGCAAGCGTTGCTGTATTATCGTCTGGAAAGAAAGTCTGTATTTGCTCAACATTTCAAGCTCTACCAGTTTGCTCTGGGAGGTCATGTCTGCCTTGAAATGTCTCGGCGTGCTTCATGTCTGCATCTGACCTCAAAGTGGAAGAAAGTTTGAGAGAGTAGATCTGTGAGTTACTCTGATTTTGTAGCTGAAATCTACAAGACGCCGTCGAGTCTGCCGTATCCCAGCTCTGCATTTTTTTTTTTTTTGGTCTACTGTATAGATGATGCTGAATTTACGCTATTTCGACAGAGGTTAACCAATAGATTGTTTTCTATCACACACTAAATGATGTAACAGCTCAGTTGAGAGAAGCTGTTCAGTAGCCCAGACACTATGGCCAAAAGGCACACTGGAGTTTCAGCAAAACTGTGGGAAAGGTTCTTTCGTCTGATGAGACCAGGATTGAACTGTTCAGCCTTGACATATGCTGGATTTAATTGTTTTCTGTAGGATGTTCTTCGGAGTTCCAGATGTGTTCAATTAAACCCATAAATGCTGTCTGTGATTTTCCTAGAACTTTATCCTGGACTTGTTTTGATAACATCCCAGACATCGTGATGCAGTTTATCTACCTAGAACTCGTGTATATATTCGGATCACACGTCTCGATTAAAAAAAAAAAAAATTATGATTGTCCTTTATTCATCCTGTTATCTCAGCACTCTTTGGTATTCATGTGTACAGTATGTGTGCCGAACATTCCTCCCGAACTGATAACTACATGTCCAGGATTCTCACATGAAGTCTAATCTTCCTCTGTTAGTCAGCGCATCCTGTGAGGAAAGCCCAAGAACAAACCGTCTCTGTTAGCTACCACCTAAGAGGAACATCACATTTTCTCCACATCACTTCCTTCTCACAAGGTGAGACATTCAAACAGATCTATGTGGGTGTGTTTTGCCTGCCTGTCCTTTCGGGTTCATGCTGCATTAGGGTCTGCATGTAGTGTCATTTGTGTTTTTTTCTGTCCATGTATGTTTTTGTGTAAGATTTGCTCACTGCTAATATAAAAGGGATGTTCAAGTCAAACTGGACTTTATTTCTCTATATAATCCCCTGCTACACTAATGCACTTCTCCCAGGGTTTCACTAGTGCTTGGATACGATAAAGGTAGAAAGTTTTCTCAGTACACCAGAGTCTGAAACACTGGCCTCTCAGGAACTCCTTTAATGGCAAAGCACGGCCACCGCACCACTTGCACATTTCAGGAAGTCGACTGGAAGTTATTTCCACATCTCTGTAGAGTCCTGATCTCACTCCAAGTCATTTCCACATGTTTGAGCCATTAAAGGAGTTCCTGGGAGGCCGGTGTTTCAGACATGAAGCAGGCTACTTTTTACTGAGAAATATTTCCACCTTGATGTAATAGTGAAAGCAATAGTGAAATGCTGGGATAAATGCATTACTGAAAAGAAAAAAAGAAACAAGGGTAGCTGTAACTACAGCATAACTGTGTTCTGTTATTCACAATCAAAAGTCTCTGTTTAACCTGAAGGCCCCTCGTATATGTGTATGTGTTTTTCCAGAGGCTTAAAGTAACTATTAATAACTCTATTAGCTCAGTGTCAGTTGAAAAAACAAAAAATCTGGAAAAATATATTATTTGGCCAGATCTTATTACTTCATTATTTGGTGCAGAAGTTTTTTTTGGCAAGGATATAATCATGAAAAAACACGAGATTGCCTTTTTAGGTAGAGGTTTGCTCCAACCCCTCTGTGACCCAATACACTCATATGAGACATGATATCCATGATATCTATTTAAAATGACATCAATGTGAAATGGTTTCATGTCACACGTACTGCTAATCTGTTATACACGGCCTGGATGAATTAAAAATAAATAAATAAATAAATAAATAAAAGTAGAAATATCTAGAGACATTTATACAACATCCTAACATTTATTTCCCTCCAGAGTCAAACCACTCTGTAAAGTCTTCTCAAACACATCCCAAAGACTTCAATAGATTTGAAGTCAGGACACAACGTGGTATTTTGGTTCATGTGTAAAGAAAATGATTGCATATGCTCCCAGAACCATATGCCTATTCCATGGGGGAAGAAAATCTCCATAGATGTGATAACCTGGTCATTCAGGTGGTCAGCTGACTTCATTTTATTGCCACATAACGTTGCTGAGTCTAGACCTGAGCAACTGATCAACCCCAGATCATAACACTGTTATGACACCAGACGCTTGTACAGTGGACACTATGCATGATGGGTGCATCGCTTCATGCGCTTCCCTTCTTACCCTGACACGCCCATCGCTCAAATAGAAGTCTTTTTCTGATTAGTCTCACTAACAACTGGTTTACATTGTGTGCATATGGAAATGCTTGTATTTTCACTGTTAAACATGGCTCTGATTTCTCTTGCTTATTTTTTACAATTCGACTTCACCAAGATTGAGAAATGACAAACCACTGAATCACTGTTCGTTTGCAATAACTGAAGCGATATAGGACGTTCTACCAACATCCGGGATCTACCACACACACACACACACACACACACACACATTAGTCACATGGCAGACTGCCATGATACTTTCGACTATTACTGTTAGAAGGTGTACTTGGCTTACTGAAAGCTGTTGGCTTCAAGCCGAGTTTTCTTGTAATAGTAAAGGTCGAGACGGTTGCAAGGAGGAAGTGGCTGAAGATCACTGAGAAGGTTCAGAACCCTGTTCGGTCTCTTCAATCAGAAAACCCAAATTTTTTTCCCAAAGACATAGAGAGGCCAGACAAAATCTCACTACTTATTCTACTGTAGCTGAGGGGTTTTATCACCGGATAAGCAGCTCACCAGACATGAGCGGACCAACGGCGCATCGAAATCTGTTTTATGTTGATTCTCGTAAGCATGTTCGCCTTCCACTGCGAATTATAACCGCTGCCATAGACTTTTGAAAGAAAAACTTCTTTAACTAATGGTTTCTCTGGCTTAAGATAAGGACATCAAGCTCATTCTTTACATGCATATGGGTGACCAAAGGAAACCTGATACCAGATCTTGAATAGATGTGGATGATTTAAAACATGTGAATCGTCTGGATCTTAGTGAAAAGCTTGTGTTCAGCTTGGTTATGAGACGGCCAGCGAAAGGTTTACTCTGTACCCTCGGTAAAATAAACAGCTTTTGGAAGTAGATTTCGCAAAAACCCATAGGGCAATTTTTACCAATGCGAAACTCGCCGAATATCTTTTCATTTCACATGATTTCACACTGTAATTCTGCTGCCACTTTGTGGGACTGATTGCATCAATGTTATTGCGTCTCTGCTTCATTAATAAGCTCTGTTTTCATTTATACTGATAATCAACTGCCCTAATACACTTCATTACACCCAATACATCTTCAAGAAGAAAGGTTTTAGTCATCGGGTATGCATTACAGTAAAATTGATATTTTTCGCATAAACAAGGAAGTCAGGGGCAGAGCACAGGGTCAGCCATGATATGGTTATGGGGCTTGCATGAGGACCTTAAACTTGCAGTTTGGTCGGCACAACAGGGGAAATAAATAGTATACAGTTTGTACTGTAGCTTTTCTTTAAATTTTGCTTCTTGTATTTTAATGTAGTCTTGAGGCCTAATTCTTCGGGCTTCATGACGGTCTTTTTGGCTCTTATTTCTGGCACGCTTTTCCCCTCATTTCCAGTCCAGTCCCTGTTTCTGACCCGTTCCAGAGGAATGTTTTCCTTTGTCAAGTCATACGGTGACTTATGAATCATTCAAGAATAAAAATACATCTAAGTTAAGACATGGACCAGTGAGAAACAGGTGCAGATGATGACAGATTATCAGGCCGGTGATTAGCATACTGGTGGTGCTGAATGCTGAGTGGTTGGAACAGACGAGAGGGGAAATGAGGTCGCTGATCAGGTTGTTATATAAACAACCATTAAAAAAAAAAATGGTATCTTTAGGCACTTTGCAGCCTCTCACAGTTAAATACTTGTTCCCATTTCTTTAATTCAATTAAATTTCATTTAATATAAAGATGTAATGGTTAGCACTGTGGCCTCTCACCTTTAGGGTCAAGGATTCGATTCCCACCTCGGGTTTGCGTGAGTGGAGTTTGCATGTTCTCCCCGTGCTTAGTGGGTGCTCTGGTTTCCTCCAACAGTCCAAAGATATGCAGGTTAATTGGCGTTACCAAATTGCCTGTAGTGTGTATGTGCCCTGCAATGAATTGGCACCCTGTCCAGGGTGTCCCCTGCTTCATGCCTGAAGTCACCTGGGATAGACTTCAGGCCCCAACGACCCTGCGAACAGAATAATGCTGTATAGAGGATGAATGAAGATATAGAGGGGTGGCTCAAGACTTTTGCACAGGACTGTTATTTATCAGCTTTGTCAAAGTTACAGTACATGTGTTCTATGTAGCCAAGTCAGAAACTTGCTCCAAAATATGGTAAGTAAAAAAAAAATTTTTGAAGTGTGATTATGTCTATAATAGGATGATTTTATTATTAAATTCATCTTTTTGGGAACAATACCTAGTGGTTAAGATACTCTATTAATAACTTGATTGCCTACCAAATTCCACTCGCATGCCCTTAAACAAGATGAATCCTCCTTAGCTGCTCAATCCAGACATGCAAATTATACTTTGCATATCCTGCAAGTGACTTTGTGTAAAGTCAGTGATCACTACAGTGATCATTAGTTCCATTAATAAGCTGTCACTTTGGTGGCTTGAAGGCATCTTTTCTTGCTTAAAATTTTTTTTTTTCTCCGGAACAGCAGTAAGAGGGTGACGTTTATTGGAATAAACCAGTGACCTTGTGGTTATGTTGTGTTTACATTCAGCCATTTGGCAGCCTCTCTTATCCAAAGCATCTTACAAAATGTGTACACAGCTGCAGCAGCAACGATATCCGTTAATTAGGGATTCTGCATTAATTTGTAAGCATGAAAGACTGCAGACTAATGCTAGGAATGAGACACTGAATTCATAAAAGCTCAGAAAGCCAAGAAGTAATATGCAAACGCTAAATCTAATATCAGTATTGGTTCTTTTGCTCCTTTTGTTGGAATCGTTAAAAGTGTAATCACAATCCTACTCCTGGTGGACTTGCACAAAGGTACTAACAGTGCTAGAACATCCTAAAAAAAAGAAGAAAATATAACTTTTATTTAGTTTTATATCAAAAAATGCTGCACAGTGGGGTTTCCACATCAGTTAAGGTTCCAAATAAAACCCTTTGTGAAGTAATGGCTTATTTTTTAACTATTCAAAGCACCTTGTTTTTTTAAAGTATGTACACATGAAAGGTTTAATGAAGCGTTGTCCTTGATATGATCTTTTCTGGACAGAATCGAGGAAACGGGGGCATTCGGATCGAAGAAGAAAGATTAAAGCCAGATTTACACCCCACAATTTTCAGCACAATTTCTTTCAGCTGTGGCGATTCTTTCATCCTGACTTGAGAATCATGGCCAATTTAGTAGGGCTGTAAATCATAGGTAGACTATTCATTTGCTTCAATTATTTATTTATTTATTTATTGAGGGGGGTGTTGCAATTTTTGATTTGATTTTATTTAACAGTATTAATGTTTACTGTCTGATTTGCCTCGAGCAGCTACATTACTTACTGCTTTGCATCGATAAACACTACCGAACATTACCAACTGTATCTAATACACATTCAAATGCTGTGCAACTTGTCTTATTGATTGTGTAAACTTCAGGATTTGTATAAATCACACTGCACATTTGCACACACCCTGGACATTTCTATTTCATTTTTGCACATTTATGGACATTACATCTACACATTCATGCACATTTGCACACTCCCCAGACATTTCTATTTAAATTCTATGTAGATTTCCACAACAGTTTCTATTTTTTCTATATTTGTACAGCCAAATCGTCTATATTTTGTACAGGTTTTTATATTTTGTTCTTATCGTCTATAGCTATATTTTCTATAGCTAAAGTTTTAGTATTTTTTATTATTATTTTATTCCATTTTTTTATTTCTTGTTTTGTATAAGCATTTCACTTCATATCATACTGTGTATGTGACAAATAAAATTTTCATTTGATTTGAATTTGAATCTGAAAGTTGTTTTGTCTTGCCAGTCTTCTGCTCCACACTCCAATCCCAGTTGGTGGTATTTAGTCCCTAACTGGCCATAAGCTCTAAAGAAAAAGAAAAGAAGCAATCATACATAATAAGAGTAATTTGATTGTATTTATTGTAGATGAAAAGAATTTACATAAATTGTGAATCAAGCTTTGAATTTCGAAACCAGGCGCTGTCCCATCAATTCAATGAACTGAATGGACCTACAGAAGATCACTTACATTGCATAATGGATGTACAATTTATTGACAATGAGACTGAAGACAGCTGATATCATCGCCCTTTACAAAAGCCACAACTCCGATTGATGATGCAAGCAGAAGCAAGTCCTTGTCAGACCAGGACTTCCCGAAATATTTTCAAAAATGTATTGAATAAGGAATTCAATCCAACATTAACATGGTTTCTCATACTTTAAAAATTTCCAACTTTCCAAAGTTATGGCAAATCTTTCTTCTGTTGTTCTAACCATAACATCACATTTTAACTTAAATATGTTTCTGATTTAGAGCGGGTTCTAACCCGGGTTACAGCTGTATAATGATCTATTGCATTTCCTCTGCGTAAACAGACCTGACTGTTCACTTTATTTTCATAAACTCATGCATTCTCTCAGGTGAAACCGAACTCAATATTTTCTCAATTATTACACAGAGTTCATTAATTTCTCTCATTAAAAAAAAAAACACCACCTGAACACACCACAAGCATGCCTTAACCATACGAGTGATGGGAAAGGTGTGTGGGTTTTTCTGATCACAAACAAGCAGCCATCCTTCCTAAAACGCTCCACACCACATCTGGAACTGTGTCCAATGCTCCAATTTCACTTCCACTCCGTGACCTGCAGTCTGACTCAAAATAAACAGGCAGGGGAAAAAAGACTTATAAAAAAAAAAAAAGATGAACAGCGGAAGCAATGAATAAGCGAATCTAATGCTCCTGAATATGGAGTTTATTTGCTAAGCTACTGGGTACAGAGTAGAGTATGATAATTAGCACTGCTTTTGAAGGAGGTAATCTGATTTTCATTCATTGGGCAGGATGGGAGGGTGCCGGTGCGATGACCACAGGGACTAGACACTGTGTCCGTATCTGAACTGTTCCTGACTCTCCCATAAACAAAGTGACCCAACAGGACGTAATCTACATCCTTCCATTTACATGTGCATGAGGATGAGGCGAAAGCCGAGCAGATAGTAGGAGAGAGGAAGGGGAAAGAAGGAAAGAAGGACAGAGAGGAAAAAGGTCAGGGCGGTCATTAAAGAGCAAAAAGAAAAAAAGAAATATCAAACCTTTTATTCAGAAAAAACTATGAATGACATACTTCATTACATCAAAGGACAAATACTGACCATACGATATATATATAATATAATAATATATATAATGTTCTTTAATGTATCCATCACGCAGAAAAAGGATGACAGATGACAGCATACTGTACATGCATCAAACTGTGGGCCCGTCTTAAATCCAAAGAATTTAATGAAACTTTTGCAGTACTTAGATCTCTGCCTGAAGTTTAACCTGCACCATAAGTGAAATCAAAATGTTGAATAAAAGCGATGCTATGAACAGTTATGTGCCGGATTTAATAATATACCTTAAAATAACCTACTAATGCGCTACTTGCTCAATTTAAACAAACACCTGCACCAATAGATATTAATTAGAAAAGCTAAACTGAATATTTAGACTATGATTAGTTCATCTTTTCATCGCTGAAATAACAGCGCTGAAGTGGTACAGTATAAGAGAATTTTAACATGCTGGAGTCGTTTTAAGACAAAAACGTAATCTTTATTTGATCTACTTTTTTAAGACATTTGGACGTGTACGTGGACTTCAACCTGAAATAATAATATCACTGATTATATTAAAGCTGGTCAGATTATTTTAAGTTTTAGCACTTTTAACTGTTTCTACAAACTCTTTTCCCATCAATGACGTGTACTAACGCTAGTAAAAAAAATAAAGAACACTATATATAAATGCTGCATGAATAGTCTTAGTTGTAATCATCACACTAGTCACTGCAAAGGTGGTTTTATTTACCGGAATGGCTTCATTTTCAGCAGCTTATAAAACAGCACTTAATGCACATCGTATGCGTTTGTATTTTAACAGTTTCAAACATTTTTAACCTTAACAAGCTACTAAATCAATTAATGTGCAGAGGATGTGGCCTGTTTTCTCACATATTTAACCCATGGTTTTGGTTTCTAAATTAAATAAAATACTGATGACGTAATATTGAACTTCACAATTTATGTATTAAATCCTGATTGTTGAACCGAATTCATTCTGAAAACATTTACATATAAGTACTTTACCAGGTACAACCAAAGTACAAACCATAATCCTTCAAGTCTTATTATGTACTTTAAACATGTTTCATGGGTTCACTATAATCAGTCATCAAGTGGTTTGCTTTAAGATTTTATCCTTAAAGTGTTAAAGAGGCAGCCTTGAGTGATAAGTCTTGGTTTAATATACCCTTTTTAGAAACTGTGTACTAAATGGCCTTTCTTTTTTTTTTTAAACCATGTTTGGGTAAAATGAAAAACAGGACACACATCTGTATCTCTTCTATTAGATGGTATGACTGTTAAACAACTGCTCCAGCAACATCCCCTCTGGCCAGCATGGCTTTCTCTGAACACGGCTTGGTCTCACACTGAAAGTCATAATACATCTTTCTCTTTCTTTTGGATGTTGCCTAAACTCTGTCATCACTTTGCAATTTTGTTAAAGGGTTTGGTGATTTATTTTTTTTTCCTGTGGACAGACCAAGTGTTAAGACACTTTAAGCAAATATGCTTATAATTTGTCCACAACTATAACCTTGGCCATAGATAGTTATAGAGTTTATTTACATTTATTACTGGCTACTGTAAAGAAACGTCGTCCCTCTGTCTAGCTTTATCCATATGCAAATGGATCCTTGATAGGGATACATGCAGTGGAACCTCAGCAAGTAAAGAGAAACAAAAAAAAAAAACAATTTCTTCAATGTCTGTGGCCTGGTAGTCACATGCTCAGCTTATGTTCTTTGTCCAAATCCAGCTGACCAACCATGGCATCTGGCCGAATTAAAAGGGATGGAGGTTTTCATTTTAATAGGAAATGTATAGCATGTACTTCAGAGGAAAGTGAAGGTGGATAAAAACCAAGAAAGAAAGCACTCTGATGTACCATTTTTGATGCAAACCTGAAGGAGTTCAGATTTGAGCAGGGAAAAGGCTGTGAAAGCAAAAATAAGCAATGAAAAGCAAATGGGAAAAAAAGGAGAAACTGCAACAGTTTTAGAAATCCCTTGCCACCTTCTTGGAATGGGTGTAGAACATATTTTAGATGCATGGAATCAATTTTTGTTTTTATTCCTTATTTGGTGGATTATTCTCTTGGTGCCATTAGTGGTCCTAATGAAATTCGTAGTAGTTACAAGCCTTCATTAAGTCAAAAAACTGCAATGTGCAGCAAGCCACACACCTCTCCAATGGCTCCACATCGTGAGGTATGCCAGTGCCCAGATCACTTTTTGATATCCAGTGCTCCAAGGTGGTCCACATGTAGGGGGGCAAGATAGCTGTGGTACATTTCTTCACCTGGGAGAGTATGCTACTGGAGGCCTGTTTGAGCGGCCGAGAGGGGCGCATGGCAAAAAGCTTACACCTGTAAGGAATTTGTCTGACTGTTCTATATTGCAGTGAGTCTCAGAAAAAATAAAGAGGGCAGTGGTGAGAACTTCAGAGAGGGAGAGCTGAGCAGTATGGAACCGAAAAGGAGGGGGTACACATGTATATGCAGTATATGCATACAGCTCAGTAACGTCACTTCAGAAACTAATCGCCTCTGTCCTTTAGAGGCTTTAACTTGTTAAACTGGTGCCAAAACCCAGGAATTGAAGGAGATAGTCCTCCCCTTGCCAAAATTTTCTGGTCCCTCATTCGTACAGTATCTAACAAGCCCAACATGACTTTTTGTATTAACACACTAAATACACAGCCAGCACCTCTGATCTGAAGCTAGGAATGTTAAATATTAGATCTCTTGCATCTAAAGCAGTTATTGTTAATGAAACTATCACTGACCAGGAGTTTAATATATTATGTTTAACAGAAACCTGGCTTAAAGAGAACAAGTATACTTAATGAAGCTAGTCCTCCTAGATACAGCTATATACACCAGCCTCGGCTAACTGGTAGAGGAGGAGGCGTCACAATCATATACAATGATAATCTGTCTATCGTACGAAAACACGGATTTAAATTTAATGCATTTGAAGTTCTCTATAGTAACATAAAAAGTGTAGCTACAAATATGAAGTCAG
>JAQMYJ010000016.1:19706949-19736824 GCA_030014305.1 Clarias laeviceps | reverse complement strand
AGTCTAAAAGCGCGCACGCACGAGAGAGTAGTGCACTAAATATAAGTACATATGAATAAGTACATTTAAATTTAACTTTAAAAAATAACCGTATATTAAAAATTGTATTCTAATGTATACTTTCTGTACATTTGTACAATGATTATTTCTAGCATATTTTTTAAAACCTAACCCTGGTCCACTTTCGCATTCAGGGACGATTGGTCTACATATTTGATTCGACCCATCCCTGAGTACGCTGTATCGTGCTCGAGACCAGCTTTTCAAGCGTCTGGAGCGTTTGTGTTCTCACTGATCAAAATGAACCAGACTTTGGAGTCAAGTGTTCTCGAGACAATCCTGGGTTAATCAATTGAAAATGCCCTAAAACATTCCGAAGATTAGTGAAACAGAGGGCGTTTGAGGTGTGGAAAAATGTAGTATCAGAGGGGTCTTTGAACTGGAGCTTTAACACACACAAACATAGGGGAAGCACTGAGATAAGTGTTAATTTGTCACAGAAATCGTATGATATGAGACCTTTAATTGATTGTGAGCTATGGCTCATTTTTGATTGACATGAATGCCTGCAGCCTCACATGCCCTTTGGGGGGGAACTGGAAACAACCCTTTTGTATTTTCAGTGCTTTATATTGGTCATAGTCCAGGTGGATACAGATTCCATCCCAGGAAATATTCGGTACAATACATGAATACTAGCTGGTTTTCTAAGCGCTAGAAGGAAGTCCACACAGACAGACCAGTAAACCTCAGACTCAGACCACAGACCCTGGAGTTGATTAGACTACCCAATGCACCACCATTCCACCTTCCGTGCATAATATGATAAATAAAACTGGTGCAGTCTTATTAATTCTTAACTTCTTTTTTGTCTAAAGTTTTTACTGAAGGCTGGACTTCCTTTAGCTCAAACCTCCTGCCAAGGTCGTCACATGCTCTAATTATTGCTAACTTTGTGTCAGCCCGATGGCTATGAAATGGGTCAGAGACCATTTTCAGGCTGAGTTATCAAACCAGCAGGAACAGGATTAGCCTCTATCACACCCATCTCACACACACACACTGCTTCCCAAACCCTCACACACCCATTAACGCTTTGCCCTTAAGCAATACTGTCTTCCAGGAAGTCCTTACCACGAATTGTCTTAACACAAGCTTTACATTCTAGTCATCTGTTTTAAGCATTTGATCCTAAAAGAAAAAACTTAACCTTTTAACCAGTGTGGTGTGAATGCGTCAGATTGGACAAACCACCCAAGATATGATTGCTAAGATCTGGAGTTTTGGCTTGCACATCTCTGATCACTCTAGGAGGAAGCCTAGTGTAGTAGCCTCATAACTCTGCCATCAAATATCTGTTAAAAAGACTCTCACGTCCAGTCAAGATAGAGTTTGTGTTTAAATGAAGTTATACTGCCAATCCATTGAGCATTAAATCAACTAAAGCCATCAACATAAACACAATTATCCCCTTTCCTCAGTGGTAACTACAACCAGCCCTTCTCTGACGCACAGTACCCCATTTCAAAAATCGCGATTACGTGACGGCAGCTTAGTCTTTATGAGAACTCGCAGGGTGACTCCGAGGAAAGCTGTACAGCATGGGCGCTTTAAAAGCCTGGCAAATTGTCCCTCTGCGCTTTGAGAATATGGGCCAACTTGTAGAGTCCCATTTAAACTTTCTGCTGCTTATCTGCCCTCATCAGGCTTGAGAGGAAGTGAAGTTTACAGAGACGTGAGGTCACTCGGGATACATGATCAGAAACAGAGTCAAGCCTTTAAGAGTCACCAAAGGCCCCCGCTGACACAGATCCCCCCCCCCGCCCCCCCTTGCTTTGGGATTGCTCATTCAGCAAACTGCAGATGCAAAGGCGATCTACAATCAGATGGACACCATGTTACAGTGATCAGTGTACAGTGAACTCACATGGAACAGCAAGTAGAACACAAGTTCTATAAACAACCTTTAGGTGTTTCCAGGAATGGGCAAAAATTACTGCAATGCAAAAAGCCCCTTATATTTACTTCAATCAAAAATAAACTGGTAAATAATGCAACTGATACATTTTTATGTGCTAAGACTAACATATTTAACATTTTCCAAAACAATATATAGTCTTGTACCACAATGATATTCATAAAAATGGGAATATAACGAGCACATTAAGCGGCTAAGAAGTTGGAAAATGCAAAATTGTCTTCTCTATAGAGTATTACAAAGTTCTAAAGCTGGGGACTCCGTCCGCAAATTCTAAATGAATGCCTCCTGAACCTCAAGAAACCTTAATATCCATTACTGCATATTTTTATTGTTTCATTTCTTTTATACCACAGTGTTTTTTTCAGTCCTGAAGGCTTCAGTAGCAACTTCAACTGTGTTAAGTGCTCTACAGAATAAAAAAAAATTATATTAACAAGGGTATATTTTTCTATTTTAAGTCTGTCTTAAATTCAAATTGAGGTGCATATACTGTAAGTACATTACCATGGTGGCTCAGTAGCAGGTTCCTTGCCTGCACTGGTTCGATTTCCACCCAATCCCTAAACCCAAGCCAGGATAAAAATGCATCAGGAAGGGTGTCCGGCGTAAACCCTGTGCCAAAGTTGTGAGCGGATCGGATGGTCCACTGTTGCGACCCCTCCAAGGGAACATTACCATAGGTCTTGGCAGTGACAAGTTTCTCCTCTGCAAGCTGACCCTGAAGTTTGTCATCCTGAACTCGAGTACAATGTAAGTAACTCGGGCCAACTTCCACAACTGTCGTTCTGTCCAAAAATGCTTTTCAGAGGTTAGCTGAGACTCATACAGTACAAAGCTTCTGCAGACCCACTGAACTAAATCAACTTGGTATCTTTCAAAGTTATTGTGTATTTAGTACAAATTTAACTATTTTTTTCCCCTGGAACTAACCGTATGGCTAACCGGAACTAGCCATACGACCAAACTTCACGATCAGTATGTAGAGCAGAAAAAAAATATGACAACTAATACCTTTTGCAATGTACTATCCCTTTAATCTAATTCTGTGATTTATTGATTGAAACCCTGTAGGTGCTGATGATTTTCTAGAATTATTTTTGTGTGTGTAATAGTTTTAATCACACACTCTATTCCTATTGCAGGAAGATTTCTCTTTCCTCTTTGGTCTTATTGCCATGTCTTTTTTTCCCCCAGCTGTTAGAGTAAACGTCTTTGATGTAAGCCTATGGTTCGAGTGCATCATAGATTACCCAGCAGATAATGAGTGCGAAGAGGCGACTCTGGGTACTTTTATGGCCGTGTTTGTAGTGAGTGTTGCGTGTGCATGCAGTGTCCTCATATGCCAGATTCACTGCCGATATCAAAGTGTGTTCTCGGGGGGGGGAGTATGTTCCACCATGCGATTGTTCTTAGTTGCACACCTGCACAAAACCGCACTCTGCTTTTCAAAATGAGTGTGTGTGTGTTTGTGTGTTTATACAGAAGACAATTAGTGACAGCTTTCACATGTGAAAACATTTTGCAGCTTTACGTTGCTGAGGGACAAATGGCATAAATCACACGTGTGTTTTTTAGTACATGTGCTTTCTCAGCTTGTTTTGTGCAACGTATACACTCCTTCCCCCATAATTGCCTATAGACCAGGCATGCTAGTTTCCAGTCACCCAGTGCTCTTCATCTGTTTTGTAATCTTCAATGTGTGTGTACATGCTTTACTGATTAAAATAATCACCTTAATTGGAGGCCACTGGTTGAAAATCTTTCAGGTTGCTTTGTAAAAAATAAAACATGACACAGTGAGTGCTTAAAAGGAAAATTAATCAGCGGCGATGTGATCCAATACAGACCAATGTTGATTCTTTTGCAGCGGTGCCTGCATCCCAAAGTGCTTTCAGTCCTTTTCCACCATGACAATTTGCCAGCATTAGATGCATGTTGTTCTTTTTATCCATTTAAAGGTTACATTTAAAATTCTAAAGTTTTAAATTCCTATATCCTCACATTTGTTTTCTCCCTCTCCTGTAGAGAACAAAAAATGCAGCTTGTCCTGAACGGTGCAAACGTTTTAAAGAAGGCGTTCAGAGCCCACTGCAGTCTCATGAACATTCACCGGGTGAAATGCCTGATGCCACTTGCACATTACAGGAACTCAGCTGGGAGTTATTGCCACGTCCCCTGTACAGTCTTGACCTTCCTGGGAGTTCCTGGGAAGCCAGCATTTCAGACGTGAAGCAAGCAGTCTGCTAATGAAAGTACTGAGAAAATGTTCAACCTTGATGGTGTCCAAGTACTAGTGAAACAATGGGGTAAGTGCATTAGTGTAGCAGGGGATTATATAGAGAAATAAAGGGAGTGTTTACTCTTATAACTGTGTTTTGTTATTCTGCGCAATCAAACGTTCCGGTTTGACTTGAACACTCCTTGTTTGTATGGCTAGATCCGGTAGTTGACACTTGTTTGTGACAGACTTTAACATGGGAATCTGAGATCCACAAACATTTACTAACGAAGGCACAACCGACAATGTTAATCTCCCCCATGTACTGTATGAAGACTTTTGGGACACACTGTAGAAACGCTACATTAATATAGCGTTATTAATATAAACCTGTATTTGAAAAGTCAAATCTCCATGTACAGTAAATAAACCTGACAGTAATGTGGAATTAAAAAAAATTAAATTTACATTATAACATTATTGTGCTTATGGATCTTTACAAACGCAAATCGTTGTGTGTTAAATTTTTTTTTTAATGTGAAAAATATTTAGCTATCAGCAATTTGTTAAAAATATGTCTGATGATGATGACTGTTATAAATTGAGACTTCTGCCTGCAAAGCAGAAGAACATGTATGGCTATTAAAGAAGTCATTCACACTCACTGTATTATTCTGGCTCATATAAAATTCAGAGCACTGGCACTGGTTATTTACTCGTGTTTTAATGCTCTTTCCATTCAGAAAATACTAGCATTTTAATCCTCTTAAACAAGACATAACAACTAATTAGCTAAAACATTACAGTACATGTAGTTTACTAAACTACAGTAGTTATATGTTTACAATCTACCAGCTACACCCTTACAAACAAACAACGACAATTCAATTCATATACAGGTGCAACTGGACCTAATTACTGTAGCAGCTTCTCAGTCATGTGATCAACACCCCTTTCCTTGACTTTTTATATGGCTTTTTTTTTAAGGGAAAAAGTCTTAGCTATTAATAAATTTGTTAGTAGTTGGTGTTAGGTATCTTAACCCTTATTATAAATAACTTCATCCATCTATCTAGGAACATTTGGTGGCCTGTGGTGATCAACATTCACACGCATTCACACACTAGGAGGTATTTGGGAACACTAATTAGCCTAATCTGCATGTCTTTGGACTATGTGAGGAAACAGGAGAACCAGGAGGAAACCCACTAAGCACGGAGAGAACCTGCAAACTCCATGCACACAGACTCAAGGCAGGAATCGAACTCTGACCCTGGAGGTGCAAGGCCGCAGTGCTAACCACTAAGCCACCATGCCGCCATTATGAATGCAGCTAGGCCTGCTATTTTGCTTCCAGTTTTAGCTCCCCCATTTCCACCTATCAGCGTGGTATCACCTGTAGTCATGGATACGTAGAATGACTTTTCAGTACAAAATTATCACTTATGAAAAAACTTTGAAGTTTTAATGTATTTTTTAGGGTTTTACACAATATAAAACACAGTATATAATGAGTTAATAAATGCATATAAATATAGAGACATCTTAGTTTTATTATTTACACTAGGTTACTAACTAAGTACCATCAAACTGCTGGGAAGGTTTTTTTTTTTTTTTGGGAGGGGGATTACCCCAAATATTGAAGAAAAATGCCCAGTTCAGTAAGGACACCGCCGACTGTTAAATTTGGTGAGGATGCCGCCTACTGTTACCTTCTGTGAGGACGCTGTCTACTTTTACCTTTGGTTAGGCTGCTGGGTCATTGGTAGCTCAGTGGATTGGTTTCTTGATTCCCATGTGGAAGGATCGGGTTCGATTCTCAGCCAATGCCCAAACCCGAGCAATGCCGGTCCCAAGCCTGGATAAAACATGAGGGTTGCGTCTGGAAGGGCATCCGGTTTAAAACCTGTGGCAAGTTGTTTGTGGATCAGATAGTCAGCTGTGGTGACCCTTTGATGGAAGCAGCTGAAAGACCAAAGACAACTATACATACTATACCATACAGAATTTGGGAATCACTTGCAAATGTCCTAGTTTTCTGAATAAAAACACATTTTCATGCAATTCACAAACAATTCAAGTTAATTAAAGGAACTCTGACTGTAATGGAGCGGCCAGCACAGTCTCCTGCACCTTATTGAGCTGTTGTGGGAGCAGCCTGACCGTATGGTACCGAGGAAGACTCCATCAAGCCAATCCATCTTCAGGAAGCATGAGGAGAAATCTCACCAGATCTTGAACAGATAGAATGCCTATGGTCTGATAGACTTTTTTATGAAGGCAAAGTTTGAAGAACATATTCATCATTTTTATCAAAATCATTATTTCTAACTCTGACAATGTAAGCATGTCTTGTCCTTTTACTATATTTTCCATTCAGACTAAAATCGTGTGTGTTTCCTTGGAAAACAATCAAATTTCTAAATGATCCCAAACTTTTGAGCCGTAGTGTATATATAAACTACCACTAAATGATGAATGATGACCATGTTATTGTAAAGATCTTTCATATATGTCATATTATGTTGGAATTACTAGATAGCTTGTTTAGTCAATAGATCTATTTTGTGGCTAAAAGTGATATACAGTGATGTAATGCACACTTCTGTGTCTTAGATAGCAAAGCATGCATTTCTTTAAAAAAATAATTCTAAATAATCTCTAACTCCAAGCTGCACTACTGGAAAAGCCCATGAGGATCTTCTTCCTCACACACACCTTCATCTCGCCCCGATATCCCCGCCCCTGATCTCTCACTCCTCAGTCCGGGGGCACCGGAGCCCACCACGACTCGACTCCCATCCACACCCTCCTCCTCCTCCTCTTCCCTCCTCCTCCCCCTCCCTCCCTCCCATTTAATAGGCTAGACAAGTTTGTCAAGAACTCGAACAGAGCTCGCGGACCCCGGCGCACGCACGGACGCACGCTCGCGACCATGTAATCCGCCCCTGAGCGCAACAGCAGCAGCAGCGGTCAGGAGCAGCAGGAATAAGAAGGATAAGATCAAACAGCCTTCCGGATACATTGTAGTGGATTTGCGCGCGCTGTTTGCGAACTTTTCATTTTGCAGGTTAATCATGCACGCTTTTCTCTGGGGTCTGGGCTTGTTCATCATCATACTCCCCTACTTTGTGAATGTAGCAGCTTGGACCGTCAGATCTCCAGAACACTCCGCACAGGGTAAGGAAAACTTTTTTCGTTTCATTCATTTTCGGCTTCCCGGTATATCGTGCGCTCCGCCTAAGAGACAGATGAGACAGAATGAATGGATTTCGTGCATGATTCCTTGGTCTGTCTCAAATAATGAATCGGGAGATGCTTGGAAAAAAAAACAGTTTGACACAGAATTATTATGATCACGGTTTTCACGGTATCACCGGCACGATCACAATGGATATTATACATTATTCCTTAATTATAAGATTTTATGTAATATTGCGTACACATTTCTAGATAGATAGATAGATAGATAGATAGATAGAGTACTTTATTAATCCCAAAGGGAAATTTGTATTGAGATGCTCACTATAGTTTTTATAAGGAAAGCTTTCTTCCTGATAATGTAGGAGTGTGAAAAGTTTCAATTATTATAAATGGTTATTCTGTTGCACTATAGATATTATACAGTTTTCCTTAATTAAAAGATTTTATATTATACTGCATGTACCTCTGTAGATAGATAGATAGATAGATAGATAGATAGATAGAGTATTTTTTTTAATCCCAAAGAGACAAAAAAGTATTAAGATGCTGACCAAATGAATAGATAATGAAATTTTTTTTGACAATGTAGTGGTGTGAAAAGTTCATCATTATAAATTATGATTATATTGGATTATAGAATTACAGATTTTAGATTACAGTATTCCTTAATTATTAGCTGCATTCATCAAAACAATGTAAAATGTCGCGATAAACAATATAAATGATGATTTTACTTACTTAATTGCAAGCTTTCATATTACAAAATGAAAGCTTGCAATTACATTGCATAGACCTTTGTAGATAAAAGATGCTGACACAATGTTTAGACTAGGAACGTTTTTTTTTTCCTGATAGTGCAGGGGTGTGAAAAGTTTCAGTCAGCACCCAGTGATTGTAAAGTTATTGTACATTATTGCACGCATTCTGTCTGTCTGGCTCTGAAACGCATCATCTCCACACTCATCCACAGGCGGATCACCGCAGCACACCGGAGCGCACGAGGTCGTGACGCCCATCAGAGTGACCGAGGCCGGGCGCGCGCTGCCCCAGAGCGCGCACTTCAAACGCAGGAAGCGCAGCGCCGATCAGGACACAGAACCCGAACACTGGGAATCCCAGCACGTGCATTACCGGCTTTCCGCTTTCGGTCGGGACTATTACCTGAACCTGACGCTCGAGGCGGGATTTATTGCTCCGCTTTACACCGTATCCGTCCTTGGCGTGAGGAACCGGACGCACGAGGAAGGTCAGGAAGAGAAGGAGGAGGACGAAACCGTGTTCCGGCACTGTTTTTATAAAGGACACGTGAACGGAGACACGGAGCACGCCGCCGTTATCAGCCTCTGTTCCGGTTTGGTGAGTGTCAGAAACTTTTTTTCCCTGTTGGAAATGAGCTTAATAGCACTGAAGGATCATTTGCATGTCAAACTGCATGACATCAATGCATTCATTCATTCATTCATTCATCTTCAGTAAGCATTTTCTCCTGGTCTGGGTTGTTCTGGATCAAGAGCCTTTCCCAGGTAAAGTGGGAACACCCCTTGGATGGGACACCACTCCACCATGAACACACACATTCACACCTCTGGACTGTGTAGAGTATTGAATTCAGGTGTTTTAATCAATCAGGCCTCTTATCCCCAGTGAAGGGCAATCTTAACGCTTCAGTATACCAAGACATCTTGGACAATGCTCTGCTTCCAACATTGTGCATGGTTTTGAGAGGTTTGAAAAAGACTGGAAAACCCAGATAAAGCCCACACCTTACCTTTAAATTTGGAGGCTGTTCGCTGTTCCTAGACCAATTGAGGAAGAGCTGAACAAGCAGGTTGAGCCAGGGTTGAAGGTGGAAACATTAAGGATCCAAAATTTTCCATAAATCTAAAAGCAGAGCCTAGGAAGCTATACTGACATTACATTCTCATATAGTATGCAGCCAAAATGCTAAAATTTGAGTAAGCATTTGGTTACTCTTGACCCATTCACCTACACTATACGTACTAAAGTATTTAGCCAAACCTGTCAATTATTGAATTCTGGTGTTTTAATCACACCTATCCTTAGTGAAGGGCAATCTAAATCCTTTAGCATAACATCTTGGTCTATTCTATGCTTCCACCTTTGTGACACCAGTTTAGGGAAGGCCATTTTCTATTCCAACTTGACTGTGCCCCAGTGCACAAAGCAAGAACTATAAAGACATTGTTTGATGAGTTTGGTGTGGAAGAACTTGACTGACCTGAACACAGAGCCCTGAGCTGAACCCCAACTAGCACCTTTGGGATGAACTGGAACAGGGATTGTGAGCCAGGTGCCTGACCTCATAAATGCTTTACAGAGTGAATGGAAATACTCCAAGAAGAGTGGAAGCTATGATAGCTGCAAAAGTGGGACCAACTCCATATTGAAACATATGAATTAGGATACAATGACAAATCCTTTTGTCCATATAGTGTATAAGTTCAAGTGGTTGCAGTTGCACTTAAAGCATGCACATCACACAAAACAACATTTATGTTTATTTAATTAGTGGACACTTTATTTAGTGCATTTTAAACAAAATGTTAACGACCCAGAAAACTGAGCATCTAAAGGCTGCAGTGGTCCCACAAAGCATTCATACAGCAGCACAATATGTGCAGTTTACATCTCAATGACATCAAAATGACTGTAAAGTTAAAATAAGTGAAATGATGGAGCTGTAAAATGTAATATGGTGTTGTGTATTACATGTTTCCTAATGGGTTAATGGAATAGTTTGTGTTAAGCTTGGTTAAATAATTTTGTTGTTGTATTTCTTAAAATTTTATTTAACTAATATCTATTAGAAGTAGTGATTTAACTATTATTTATCAAAAATAGTGACGTACCCTTTTTCTGGTTTTTCATTTAAGGTTATCGACCACTTAGTTGAATCTACTTTGAACAATTGTTGCGTAACCTACAAAGCTGTCAGACACAAGAATTAAAAAGTGATTCCAGAGTTGATCCTCGTGTCCCCTGTAGTTGGCTAATGGTTTTTTTCGAGTTTGAAGCAGAAGCTGATGTGCAAATTCCCAGATAACTCGACAATGACCTCATGTTGTACAGTATCGAAAGATGAAGTTGTTACTCAAGATGAATGAATAAATGATGTTTCTGGTTCTTTAAACAGGCTGAAGCTGTACAGTACAGTTAAGATCTTTCTATTAAACCCATGTCTCTAATGATTTCTATACATCTTTGTTCCAGATGTAATGTTCATATTCATAAGGAATTGATGTTACATAATGTTTTAATTATTGGTGAACATGCATGACGGTTTGTAGAAACCTTTGCATAAACTTGATGGATTTTTAATGAAATATCATGTGGCTGACAGTAATATACAGTAATAAATTAATTAGATATGCATTCATTCATTGGTCAAGAAATCATATTACATCTTGGCTGGTGTGCAACATATGGGCTTCAGAAAAAAGTCTTACCCATTTTTTTTTTTTTCAGTGAGACCCACCATGCAGAGTTTATCAAAGAACATAAAAATACATTATAATGCACTTCAAGCATGTCTAATTGTGGTTCTCTAAGGTAGAATTAAGACCACCCAACTTATTCAACCAGTGATCACACTGATTACTTAAAGACCAGGTTTAAAAGGTTTACTAGAGCCGGCACGTGGGAAAGTGGACTGGGATCATGGCCATATTTGCTGAGTAAGAAAGACAAGAGTGTGTTTTGACGTGAGACTTAGCACTCTCCAGAGCGCTGTTATTTTTGGAACATGCTTCACAGCTTCCTGTACTTTTGCTCAGGTTCTTAGAAAGACCAGTGCTGTTAGAGGTTCTTCACACATGCACTCGGGGAAAGGGAGAGCGATTAAACTGAAAGGCCTTTAGCAGCAAACTAAAGAGAGTATGCATTTCCAATGACAAAGAATTGCTTTTGCATGACACTGGCTTCTGATGCTATTGTTAATGATGGCATGGGAGGATGTGGGGTATTAGGTTGAGATTATAGCCTTTGATTATTATGTAACAAAGTTAGTAATTGAGAGTGATTGAGTTAGTAATTACAATGTGTAGTGGCTTGTCCAAGGTCATGATTAAAGCTTAAGGATGAAGGTTTTATGGTTGTGTGTCATGAAAAAAAAAAGTTAGTGGAGTGTTGTAAGCCCAGGGCATGACAATGCCACAGCCATGCATGGCCAGGAGTCCTGGTGTTTGAGGGCATCTGTAAGGGCAGGGATAGCTCAGAAGGTGACAGATTTAAACCCCAGCACCAGCTTGACTCGCCTTAACTCTCAATTGCTTAGACATACAGTATATGAGATAAACGTAAGTCACTCTGGATAAGGGCATACATGCCATAAATCTACATGTAAGCTCAGGAAAAGCTTTCCAGAAAAGCCAAAAACAAATTTTCTCCCCAATGGATACGAGGCCTATGTACAGAAAGTAATGCAAAAGATTTGCAAATAATGCATAACATTTTCATTAACTGATATAGGCCTGATATAGGATTTTAAAAGAGGATTTGAGAATTGGGTTCAGTGATTGATTAGTAGTACCTCAAGTATAGAGAATGAGTTACTCTACCATGTGCAATCTGAACAATAAAAAAAGCCCACTTTTGCATTACATTCAGTATAGTAGAAAAGTCACTTTCAATACAGAATTTTAAATGCGGTCTTAAAACCCGCCTTTGTATGCTGGTGTTTTATCAGGGTTAATAGATCATAGTCTGAGACATTCGATTTTGTTCTTTTGCTATAACACTGGTCTGAAGTGACATTTACTTTGATATGCATTTTCAATTATTGCAGTCTTCTCACTTTCCTGATTTCAGCCATCTCAGTTGGCGCTCTCGTTGCTTTTTTAACAGTGTGAGAACACACACTTCTTATAAAAGAATGCTGGCATCACATCTCCAGTGTCAGCACTTTTCCCCCTCATCAGCTTTCACAACATAAAAAAAAAAATCACACTACACCATAATTTCCTGGTAATCATCACTCACGTTTGCTTCTCCTCTAGAGGCCAATTTGCCTATATGCATGCAACATATGTACTCCCTTTTGTAATTACTGCATCATTTATGCAGGACGTAATGATTGTTGGTGGATGGGGCGGAGGGGCGGCTGAGTGGAGGCAGGGGGTAAAAGACAAGAGCAATTACCATCAACCTGTGGAATGTTAGTACACACCTCTGTGAGCACGCTCCATTTGAAGTGTTGCTGTTTTTTTCAGCTTGGCACTTTCAGGTCGTCGGAAGGGGAGTATTTCGTGGAGCCTCTTCACAGCTACAATGGTGAACATTATGAAGAAGAACACATCAAACCTCATATTGTTTACAGAAACGATGCACATAATAAGGCCAAAGAAGATCCGTCATCATGTGATGCTACAGGTAAGAATGATTTTCTTTATCTCTCTTCCCTTCTATCTTTGTGATGTATCATCTCTCTTACATTAACACACACTGGGTTTCATCATAAATGCAACACTTCACCAACATATCCCTAGTGGCAGTGTGGTTACCAAGCAATCTTTTTTTTCTTCCCTTTTTTCTTTTTTAATGACCCTAAGGGACAACGCCAGTTTGTGAATACCAATTTTGGTCCTGTTGTTTAATTGTCTTTATTGCTTTTTTAAGTACCTTCATTAGGTCTACTCACTGAGGTAGCGCCTTTGCCTTCATTACTTCAGCCCACACAGCTCACTTCAGCTCAAATGGTTAATCTAATTACCTTAGATCATTCAATTAGCGTTAATCTATGTCACCTCGGTTTACTCGATTAGCGTTAATCTATGTCACCTCGGTTTACTTCATTAGCATTCTTTTACGTTAGATCTGCTCACTCAGTTAGCATTAACCTAATTACCTCAGGTCATCAAGTTTAATCATCAACTTTAATCTATATCACCTGAAATCTTCCAATCATTTAGCGTTAATCTTCAATACATAAAATGATTAATTTTTTACCTCAATTTATTCATTTAACGTTTTTTTCAGTACCTCAGATTATTAATTTAGTATTAATCCTCCATTCCTCAAATGATTTCTTTGGCGTTAATCTTTAATGCCTCAAATGGATAATTTAGCATTAATCTTCAGTACCTCAAATGATTCATTTTGCGTTGATCCTCTATACCTTAAATAATTTATTTAGCATTAATCTTCAGAACCTCAAATTATTCACTTACTGCTATTCTTTAGAATTGTTCATTTAATGTTGATCTTCGTTACCTCAGATCATTCAGTTATTCTTAATATTCATTACATTAACCTGCCAATTTAGCACCTAGCTCTTACCTGCAGCTTCATTAGTTTCATTTTAACTAAAGTATTTATTAAATTGTTCATAGGGTAAAAAAATAAACAAATCTCCAAATCCTTAAATATCAGCTAGTGCCATAGCCTCAATTAGCTTTACCCACTCAGTTAGATTTTGCTACCTCAGCTCACCTGATTAGCATTAAATCTAATGCTATTAAAAACTACATGTTAGTCTTACTTTTACATTAACATCTACATTTCCTTATGTCATTAACAGTTTTATTGGCCTCCAACAGCTTATTATGAAACATTAGGAATGATGTTAGCACGACAGTCTTTATTACATCAGCTCACTCACTAGCTAGCATTACTCTTCCTTTACTCAAACTTCTATTATTTAACACTTGCTTTTAACTAAATCCCACAACTATGATAAAAGCAGAGCTTTATTATAGCTTTAGTTAGCTTACTTCACTAGGTTAAGACCTATCTTTATTAGCTCAGCTTGCAAGTTAGCATCTTCATTAGCTTGGGCTTGAAATAGCCTTTGTTAAATTAATGTTTTAAACCACAAACAGGTAAAAATCTCCAATTATAAAAAATTAAAGAAAATCTAAAAAGTATAAAAAATATAATAAGTGTCTAAAAGTTGTACTAAAATGGTAGAAACAGAGCGAGTGTGGTGTTCACTATTAAGATATTGCCCTAGTTATTTATGGATCTCGTGTAATCGTTTCTTTCCTCCTCACAGAGCTGTAATTTTTAGAGAAAGTGACATAAAAAATAAAAAAAAAAGAATTCGGGTCCTATTTATGGCCAATATCTTTTCTATTTTCAAAGGAAGGTCTCAGAATGTAGCTGAAAAAGTCTGTCCTTTTTTGTTTAGTGCAGCAGGAAAGAATCATTCCAAATGTTTCTGGTATCGCCTTCCATCTCAGTTTATTGCCGCAGAATCCTGTTGACTCTTGCACTTCCCGTGGCCTGAAGATAAGGGAACCCGATAGGCACAATACCAGCCGTACCACGACAAGCAGCTCTGAGGCCGAGCAGTGCTGAAGAGTGTACTGAACAGCCCAAAGTGTTTGAAAATAAATTTTAATTGTGTGTAATGTAATGCAGGGTGGCAGCACGCTACTGTTTATTCATAAACCTAAAGAGGGCCTTTTGTGTTGGCAGATTTTTTCCTGCGATATTGTGGCATGTAAAAGAAATATGTTTGCCCCAACTTCCAAAAATGCACTGGGGCACGAAGTGTGTTCAAGACAACAGGAAAGGTTATAAAAGGTCCATTGTGGTTTCTGGTTTTTTTTTTCTCATTTTTTTTTTTTTTTAGCAGGAGGATAACTTTCATTGTCTCCCATTGTTTTCGGGGTGTCGGTGTCATATCATTAGAATTTGGTATTGGCTTCTCTTTGTTTTTGCAAAAAAAAAATGTAACCCTGCATCTTTCTTTACAGTCACCATTAGGACATACTCTACTATAAAACCACCGTCGTATCCCAGGGCTCTGAAATGCGGCAAGGCTTTTATGGCACAATGCCAACTTCACCTAGCATGAACCTGACTACCCTTGTAGCGGATGAAACCTCAAAACATAGCTTAGCCACAAAACATTTTTCCTTCTCATTCCAAAAACAATGCAAAACACTTTACCCGACAGCAGATGCATTTTGCTTGCGACTGCAGTTTTCCAAATGCTACAGGATTACACTGTTTAGTTAAACACCAGACTTTACAACATTGTATAAATGTTAGTGGGGTGCCTTGTGCATTCTTCAAAACAAGTGCTGATCTCTTAAAGGAATACTTCACCCTAAAAAACATTTTGTAAGACTACATGTTAGTCTTACTTACATTAACATCTACATTTCCTTATGTCATTAACAGGTGAACTATACCTTGGCACCAATAGAGAAACAACAAGTGTTCTAACTTTCTAAAAGAATTCTACTCGACAAAGAGACAAACATAAGAACGCTTTAGCATGCTAGCCGAGTTGCTTTAATTTAAATGTGTTGGTTTATAACATGGTCATGTTTGCATTTTCCGTGGCAGGTCATAAAGAGGATGCTGAGAAACACAAGGTACCTGGGGGCTTGTTGTCTGACCTGGAGGGTCTCAGAGCAGGGGTTCTCTCAGGTGCTTTGCCCTCGACGGAAGACAAGCAGCCTCCAGCCAATGGCAGCAGCAGTGACTCAGGACCTCGTCGGAGAGCAAAGCGCTTCCTTTCCTACCCACGTTTCGTGGAAGTCATGGTCGTTGCCGACTACAAGATGGTGGAACATCACAGGAACAACCTCCAGCACTATGTTTTGACGCTAATGTCTATTGTAAGTTCTGTCTCACAGAGACATCGATTAAGCATGGGTCCTATAACGTAACCTTTTCTTACAGTTATCATGATGGTCAGTGGAGTAAAATGCATTGACCTACTTCTGTCTTGGCACAGATTGTAAACTCTGCAGGTTTATGGGAGCACAATCGACTTTCTCAACAACCGAAATTTTTTTCAGCAGCAGCTGACCAACTGTACTGTATTATAAATAGAACTGCTGCGTGAGGCCTTCTTGAGAATCGTAGCTTCACACAGCTGCATTTTTTAGAGTCGCCCGAGGACAAACGTGCTTTGAGATTTAGAAATCCCTGCAAGTCAATAGCATGCATTTTAAGTTTTTCTTTTCTTTTTTTTTTGGCAAACATTGCAGTATGCAATGCCTAATTATTGTAATTTGTGTATAGATTAGGAGGACATTCAGATGTTTTGCTCATAATGAATTAACAAATCATTTCCTTTCATGGGGATAATTAAAAGAAAAAAAACGTAATTTGGGGAACTGCGCCGTTCATGTCCCTTTCCAAACATTCACTTCCGTTCACTTAATTCCTTACCAGCATTTCTTTCCGCTGTTTTGCTTAGCCTGTTTCACAACCAGTTTTGCGTTGTCTCTGTTCAGGTTTCCTCAATCTATAAGGATCCGAGCATTGGCAATCAGATCAACGTTGTCATTGTGAAGCTCGTCATAATAAACAATGAGCTGGTAAGTTAACAGTCCTCCAGCTTCTCATACCTAGTACATGGTTGCATGCTAATCTCAGCTCTCATGGCTGATGCAAGACCTCCATCTTCCTCCATATTTTTATAATTAAAGTCTAGCTGAAGTTTTGTCCAGCATGTTGCAATCAAGATTTCTGCATTTCACCTTCTCTCTGTTTCTACACACAGAAGGGTCCGGTTATCTCGTATAATGCACAAGCCACTTTAAAGAACTTCTGTGTCTGGCAGCTGGATCAGAACAACCTCGACGACGAACACCATGACCACTTTGACACGGCTATCCTCATCACCAGGTCCCACAGGTTTTACTTCCTCTTAGAAAGAAAGGTTAGCCAAAATGCTAGAGTGGCTAACTAGGGCATGCGAGTCCACAGTTAATATAGACGTTTATGTCACGTCTACAAAAGCGAACTAAAGTTGGATAGGTGCCATACTCAGGGGTACAACTGCAATACAGGGGGGGTTTAACTCTGCTTCCCACTGGTAGAATCTAGAATTGTAGTATTGTATAAAACAGCTTGTGTGTGTGTGTGTGTGTGTGTGTATGCTTTGTATAAATGTGACATGTTTATTTCTACAGGCAGGACATCTGTCGAGCAAAAGACAAGTGTGACACTTTAGGTAATTTTTTCCCTCAAAATCAGCAATATCATGAGCTAAATGTTCCCATAAATTATAATTATGATGTCACTGATACCTGTTATTCTCTGCTTTGCCAGGTCTTGCAGAGTTAGGAACGGTGTGTGATCCGTACAGGAGCTGCAGCATCAGTGAAGATAGCGGCCTCAGCACAGCTTTCACCATCGCGCATGAGCTCGGCCATGTGTAAGCGACCACATCCACCATCTACAACCACTCATAGCGAATAGGCTTTAGTGATGAACATTTTGTAGTAGTTACTGGGTTCTCCTTAGAACTCGGGGAGGAATCTTGAAGGAGATAACTTTTAAGTTCTATAAGCTTAATTACACCTGTCTACTAATCTCCAGCCGTTATTTTTTTACCCACATATTCTCTGAGGGTCCTGAGTCTTTTGTTTTTGTTGCCTAGTCTTCTTTACTGATTTTTTTTCTCATCCTCTCTTGTCTACATGTTTTCTACTGGTCTCCAGTCTTCTTTCCTGGCTTATTAACTTCTACAAGTTTTATCTACTAGATGTACTTGTAGATCTTCTTTGATGGTCCAGAATTGTCTATAATGGTCTGTCCTGCTCGCATGTCTTTTTTTTTTATTTTATTTTTTTACAAGTGGTATATCCTGATCTCCATTAATATGCAATATATCTTCACCTTTGCTCCTTTTAATTCTTTCCTTGTTCCTCTTTTTCTTTTCAGATTCTCAAACGTTCTTCTCCCCTAACCCTAACCTCAAATGTACATTTTCACTAGGTTTTATTGTCATCCATAATATTTATTAATATCTATAGATTTATCTAGATGTACAGCAGTTACGAGTCTCCAGTCACCTCCCATGCCCAAAAATCTTCTACACTGGTCAAGAATCTGTTGAAGGAACTTCTGGTTCCTCGTTATTTTTTCCACTGGTCCTCTTTAACCTTCTATCCTAGTCGTTTGCCTTTTTCATTAATCCACAATCGTTCTCTGCTAGTGCAAAACCTTCTTCTTATTCGCGTCCCCAGTTTTACATCTGAACTCTATTATTCTTTTCTGGCATCTAATCCGTTCCTCTCTTCCTTTCTGCTCTTTAATTACTTACTTGGTGTCCTAGTCCAGTTTTCTTTTTTAGTCCCTTGTCTTATCTTGTCTTGTCTTGTCTTTTGGTCCACTGGTCCACAATGTTCTTTCTTGCACCAAAGTCCAATTTATAGGTTCATACTGCATGTTTCTTTGCGACGTCATTCTTTAGTCCTCTGATCAAAAAATTCTATTCTTTTCTCCAAACTTCTGCAATCAACACATCGACTCAGACTGGGTTCAGGGGTCAGGGGTATCTAAGTGGTGAAGCGGTTGGACTATGGCTCAGAAGGTCCCAATTTTAAAACCCACCATCACCAAGTTGGGCCCTTGAGCAAGGCCCTTAACCTTCAACGGATGTATAAGGAGATAAAAGTGTAAGTCGCTCTAGATAAGGGCAACTGCGAAAAGCTGTAACTTTTGAAATGTCTCTTTGGATCAGTGAAATCTTTCGCTTGACCTCTATTACAGCATGACAGTAAGCTATAAACTCTGTCTACACTCGATATGTGATCCTTCATGAACATACCATCTGCTGTAATTTGTTGTCTGCTAGATATTCCATAAGGTTTGCGATTGAAAAACCTTTTGAAAATTGGAGTCGTTTGGGTGATGGACAGATCGCTGGCTTTGTTTGGGTTGTTGATTCTTCCACCTTCACAGAGAGTATTACTTTGCTTCAGTGCTGAACTGAGTAGCTTAAAATGTGATTTGATGTCTTACTCTATTTCACCTCTTCGTTTCTCTTTGTGCTTCCAAACTATTCCCTCTGGTTAGTTGCAGCCTTTTGCCTCGTGCTCATCTCCTCGTCTCCTCTGTCTATCACTCAGCTAAGGTTCAGTCTTCCTCCGTTGCAAAACTTTTTTAATCACCCCGAGATTACAGAAGTTCAGATATGCATTTTTCTCCATGAAGCCTTTTGAACCGTAACAGTACATTTATTTCCACTGCATGCACAAGATGGGATTTTGGAATTCCTTTCTTATCCGGGGGAGAGCTTTGACCTCACTGCTGTAGGCTGAGCAGGGGATTGGCACTATAAGGTGCAAAGCTGTACACATCGCATCTCGCTCCTGACGTCTCCCAGTTCCCTGTATGACCTCCTTTCATGAACAGCATCGACACTGTTCTGCCCACTGGCTCACTGCTAACCCAAATGTAGAACATTCTACATCGATAAATGCGTTTAAAGGTCACTGACGTCTGCATGCCTGTATACACTGTGTCTCGCAGGTTCAACATGCCCCATGATGACAGTAATAAGTGTAAAGAGGACGGTGGTAAGGTCCAGCAGAATGTCATGGCCCCCACGCTCAACTACTACACCAACCCCTGGATGTGGTCCAAATGCAGCCGGAAATACATCACCGAGTTCCTCGAGTATGTACCGATCACTATATGCACAACATGGCTTGCTGTGACTTCCACTCCATCGTAAGCTTTGTTAGAAAGAGCTCCAAAAAATGGGTCAATGCACATTTTAAAATCAATGAGTTCTTTTTTTTTAACCAAAGATTAACCATCATTAAATCTTTAAATTAAACCTCCAAATCTTTAAATTAAACGTAGATATTTCACTCCTCAAACACGTACTCAAGACGTGTTTTGTTGTGTCTTGTTTGTCTTTTGTTTGTTTTCTTTTCTTTTTGAAGTTGTTTTTTTCTTCATCGTTTCTTATTAGCACAGGGTATGGAGAGTGCTTGCTCGACGAACCCGTGTCCAGGCCGTACCCTCTGTTCCAGCAGCTTCCCGGGCGCATGTACAGTGTTGATCAACAATGTGAACTCATATTTGGGCCTGGGACACAGGTCTGCCCGTTTATGGTAAGGAAACAGGAGTATTGCATTGATTAGGGTCAAATTCTTTTGGGTTTTTCTGTGAATGATGATCCTTGCCGCAGTTGTTCGCATGAACAACGTCAAGCGAGTGCAACGCCTGGCCCTTGAAACTCAGCGGATAACTTGTTGTTGGAACTGTACACGAACACCACTTGCATGTGACAGGGACTCGGCTGAGGGTTATTTCCACATCCCTCTTAGAGTCCTGACCTCGCTTCATGTCTGGGTCATCCACGGAGTTCCTGGGAGGCCGGTGTACTGAGAAAACTTTCTAACCTTAATGGTATCAAATCACGGAGATTAGTGTAGGAGGCGATTATATAGAGTCATAAAGGGAGGTATTTCTCTCATAGCTGTGTTTTGTTATGCTGCACTATCCAACAACAACAACAAAAAAAGTCCCAATTTGACTTGAACACCCCATAGCATTTTAGTACAAAAAAATCCAAATATGTACTGTATGCTTACAGCAAACTGATGAAATCTCGCTTGATGGCTGGCAATCTAAAGGCATAACGACAGTGAAAGCTACATGAGGTTGTTGGAAAAATCATAATTTTCCAGCGAGGCTTTCGAATGTACTGCACTGTATTGTGGATTAAAGGTATTCATTTCCATGCTGAGATTCACTGTCTTAGAGTACCGCGCTCTACATGGACATGCACGAGCAGAGGAATGGAGAGGAGCTATTTCGGGTCCCAGTTCTAAGTAGTAGTTACATAACATTGTTAAACAGCGCAGTGTATTACATTCAGTCAGGGGCATTTAAAGTGTTTATTTAAAGGGTAAGCCCTATGAGAGAGGGATAGTTACCCAGTGTGTGTGTGTGTGTGTGTGTGTGTGTGTGTTGGGGGTGGGGGTGGGGGTGTATGCTGGTCAGGGGGTGGTACTGAGGGCTAACTGAGTGCTTGTATGTGTATGTGTTTGTTCTCCAGATTCAGTGTCGACGGCTCTGGTGCACAAGTCCAGAAGGAGCTCAGCGTGGCTGTCGAACCCAGCACATGCCCTGGGCTGATGGCACTGACTGTGGCCATGGAAGGGCAAGTATTCCAGCTTATACTACTATTAATCAAGCACAAGGCAACCACACACACACACACACTCATGCACACACACAGATATACAAACTATCAACCACGATGCCTTGACGTACAGCACCAACTGGACACATCTATCCATCTAGGAACCTCTGTAGTCCAACTAGGGACCATGTAGGCCAATGGTGACCATTGTGTTTATTCCCATTTTTATGACCATGGTAGGACTTCTGGTCAATATTCATGCACTACGGGCAGTTTGGGAACGTCAATTAGCCTAATCTGCATGTCTTTGGAGAACCTGGAGGAAACAAATTAACATGCAAACTCCGCCAAATGGTTACAACCTGCAGGTTATATAAAAGTATCAAGGTTCTGCCATTCTTTCAGAACGAAATCATCCTCGTCCTTAGTCCTAGAAGTTGAGCTCCAGTAATTACGAATCCTAACATCTTAGGAGCTCCTCTGCATAGGATACATGCCGTATATACAGTATGCACAGAACACCCCCTTGACTAGGAGCAATGTTTACTCTCAAGTATGGATTTGCTTTTAAAGAGAAAATGATGAAAGATACCGTAACAAGTTTTTTTTCCCCAATTTTTAAAAGTTACTGTATAGTACACAAAGCTTACGTGAATCTCACATGTACTGTATGCGACCCCAGTCACTCATCCCACTCCTTTTTCTGTTTACACAGCACTGTAAGCACGGCATGTGCACCCCGAAGGATCATGACTTGAGGCCGGTGGATGGAGACTGGGGCATGTGGAGTCCCTTCGGCTCCTGCTCGCGCACATGCGGGGGAGGCATCAAGATCGCCACCCGGGACTGCAACAAACCCATGTGAGCAGTGATACCTGATGGGGTCTCTTTTTTCAAGAAGGAGATTATTGCTATTTGTTGATGCTTCATTTTGGTTGCCTTGGTAACTGTGACAAGATAAACCATGACAAGTGAATTATGAAATTAATATTTGGGGTTTTTATTTCCGGTATCGTTACTTCAGACAGTAATTCATTATAAATCCGAAAAAGTCTAAATAGTCTTTGTTTTAAAATATTATCCCTTTATTATTTATAGTATTGTTTATTTATTTTTTTATTTATTCTTTATGTTAATCCGGTCTGGACAGGTAAGGACAATTATGACTTCTTCATAAGATCAAATCCCAGTTAAATTAAAATCGCTTATGATTTTAATTATTTTAATTCTGTTAATTACATGCAAATGTTTTTTTTTGTTTTTTGTCCCAGACCTAGGAATGGCGGACAGTACTGCGTAGGGCGCAGGATGAAGTTTCGCTCTTGCAACTCTGAGCCATGTTCTAAACAGAGAAGAGACTTCAGAGAGGAGCAGTGCTCTGCTTTTGATGGCCGCCATTTTAACATCAACAGTCTACCCTCAAACGTGCGCTGGGTGCCCAAGTACAGCGGAAGTAAGTCTCGGTTGTCTAGTAGCAGCAATTTTAAAGGCAGTTTTTTTTCCCCCTAGTCGGCCCTTCCCTTACATTGTGCTAAATAGATACAAACATGCAGATTTGAAGGTGCTCAAGAACCTGTTCATTTAAAAATAAGTTAGCAACTTTCCTAATACCAGATTTTCCACATCTAAATATATTTTTCTTCCAGTTCTTACGCAAGAGAGATCCATGAATCTCAAACGAAAATCAAACGTCTAGATGTCTAAAAATTTTAAAAGCTTATGAATTAAAAAGTCTAGGGCGTCTATTGTTTCATCATATTTTCCGTCAGACGTTCTTGTATTTTTAATGTAGTCATAAGGAATATCTCTCCAGGCTTCCTGAAGGACTTTTCAGTTCAGTCCCTGTACCTGAGCGGTTTCAGGAATTCAGGAATGCTTTTTTGCTTTTTAAGCCCCACAGTGACCTATCAATCATTCAAGCATTTATAACATCTTAATTAAGGCATGAACAAAATGAGAAACGGGTGCAGATGATGACAGATGATCAGACCAGTGGTTAGTTTACTGCTGACGCTGAATGCTGAGTGGTTGGAACAGACGAGAGGGGAAATGAGGTCGCTGCTGAGGCTGTGGCTCAAGACTAGGTTTCATTGATCTGGCAACAGAATGAACAGATTTAAATCTATGGTATTTTGATTTCCAAGAAAAATGCAAAGGTTTGCTCTCTGTCTAATGTTCAGGCATCTCTTTTATTTATCTATTTATTTGCTTGTTTTTAATATAAAGTTCTGATGAAGGACCGCTGCAAGCTCTTCTGCAGAGTGGCAGGAAACACCGCCTACTACCAGCTAAAAGATCGAGTGATCGACGGTACGCCGTGTGGCCCCGATACCAACGACATCTGCGTGCAAGGCCTGTGCAGGGTGAGTGTGTGTTTTGCGATGCATGACAACTTTCCCAGTAGCACTTAGTGTAGTACCAACCGTATCTACTTTTATCCTCCATTAATCATTAATCAGTCTCCATTCTTATTTTTTGTTGAATACATTGCATGTTGCTTCAACGTTCCTTCACGGAGCACACTTTAGAAACAAGTTCTCTTCCATATTTGCACTTTTTTTGTTTGTGTTTCTGCAGCAAGCAGGTTGTGACCACATTTTAAACTCCAAGGCCAGGAGAGATAAATGTGGAGTGTGCGGGGGAGACAACTCATCCTGTAAGACAGTGGCGGGGACGTTTAATACGGTGAACTACGGTAGGTTTCATTACAACGGAAAAGAAAAATCCATTCTGTCATCCACAGTCGAGGTCTTTTAATATTAAACAATTCACTCACTCACACTCTTCCTTAATCAGTCAGTCACTCACTCACTCAATCACTCCCGCTCATTCACTCACTTATTAAACCACTCACTCACCCTCTCAGGCATTCACTCATTCATTCACTCATGCATTCACTGGCTCTCTCATTCTAGCATTCTCTCTAACTGAATCACTCATTACTCATTTTCACAAAAAGAATCACTCTTTTTACTCACTCATTAAAATACCTGTTCTCTCACTCATTCACTTACTAAGTCATTTATGTGAACTAGGTTCACACTCACCCTTTAAGCATTCACACACTAATTCATTCAATTCTGCATTCTCTTCCTCGTTTATTCTGTCACTCATTAATTCACTCATTCACCCAATTAGTTATTTACTTGTTTGCTCATCCTCTCACTCATTTTGTCACTGAATAATTTATTTATTCACATACTCACTCTGATTCACTCATTCACCAATTTATGCCCACTTGTCTACCTTTTTTTAGTCTGTACTCACTCACACAGTCACTCATTCACTTTCACTCACGCACTCACTCATCTCTCACTATTGACTCGTTCTCTAATTCACACATTCATTCTCTTTCTCACTAACTGGGTCACTCAATTACGCACTTTCTCACTCATTGGGCCACTCATTCACTTATTCCCTCACTCACTCACTTATTCACTAATGGGGTCACTTGTTCACTCATTCTCTCACTCCCTAGTTCACTCACTCACTCACCTACTCACTCATGGGGTCACTTGTTCACTAATTCTCTCACTCCCTAGTTCACTCATTCATTCTCCCACTCATTCCCTGGGTCACTCATTTACTCACTTTCTCACTCCCTAATTCACTCACTTACTTATGCAGTCACTCATTTACACATTGTCTTACTCTCTGGATCTCACATTCATTCTCACTCACTCTCTAATTCACTCATTCACCTTCCTCTTTTCTGTAGTTCACTCTTTTACTCAGTCTTTCATTTCACTGTTTTCACTCATTGACTTTCTTTGACCTTTACTTACTTTCTTGTTCACTCTTTCTATCACTCACTCACTCACTTAATCACTGCCTTCACTCCTTTTTTCTCATTCACTCACTCACTCACTCAGTCAGTATTCACTCACTCACTCACTCACTCACTCAGTCTGTCTTTATATATGTATTCACTCACTCACTCACTCACTCACTCAGACTGTCTTTCACAAATCAGAGATGTTATTCAGTTATTTACACCCTTATCTCTTTTACAGGTTACAACGTTGTTGTTCGAATCCCCAGCGGTGCTACAAACATAGACGTGCGACAGCACAGCCACTCAAATAAACCGGACGACGATAACTACCTCGGTGAGTCGAGCTCACGGTGATTAGAGAGTTGTTGATATTCTGAAAAAAAAAAAGGTTCTTGAGGTTGGAGAACATGAAGAAACTATAACTGGCACGTATACAGTTTCTAGGCTAATAAACGTCTTTATGTGGAAACTCCGGTGGATTTCCTGTGTCACCAACCAATACAGTCGTCTTCCGCTAAGGATACGATGACACATCCTTTATCACCCTCACTCCAAACAGTAGGGCATCTGAAGGAAACTTGAGTTTCCTCCACACGTCTGAATCGGTACTGGGGATAACACAGAACATAGAGACTTCCGGGTTCAGAGGAAAACAGGAGACGAGCAGTCGAGTGCCTGGAGCGAAATTAGACCACAAGGATGCACCGTAGATGATCTTTAATACGTGTATGTTTTCTTAAAAGGCTGCTACACCAAAATAACACAACTGGAATCACTGAAAGTAAAGCAAGTATAGTCAAGTTACCATCCTTTCGCATTCATTGTAGGTTTTAAAGAAGAAGATACAATATTTCATAAATATAATTTTTTTTTAACATGTGTAACACAAAACACATATTTGATATTAACATTAAAGGTCCCATATTTTACTGTTTCTGTAACAAGTTAACACGTGTCTCAGAGCTCTGCCAAAATGTGTGTGTTAATGCTAGACCTGAAATACCCCTCAGATACTGCATTTTTATTACTTAAACACCCTGTATACTGTTAAACCACGCCCCCAGCAGGGAACAGCAGAGCTGAGCAACATGCCAGGGGAGGGGATCTTCTTATATGACCTCACAATAGGGGGGGGAATGAATTGGCTTGTTTAAACCCTGGATAATAATTAAAAAAAAAAGTAAAAAAAAAAAAAAAAGGAGAACCAGGGACATCTAAAAATCTGGCACATCATTGTTCCCTTCATTTTCTAGCTTTACAGAAGATGATGGTGATACTCATGTGCAGTCAATAGTTCTTAGCTTCCTAGATGTGAACCTGCTATTAGTAATAGGTTCATAAGTAATGGTACCCTCTCGGGAAATTCTAAAGGTTCTTAGATTCTAAAAGTACCTGGGAACTCTGTTTGATAATGAAACCATTTACTGTTGAGACTCTACAAGGGTTCCACAAGATGGACAAACCAAAGCACATTCAATACATCTGAAGGTCTTTAGTGGAACATTGGGTTTATATCTCATTTAAGGTTTGCTGTTCCTTAATGGTTTTGTGTGTCTTTCATATTTGTAGAAGCTCCAATCAGGGTTTCTGTATTAAAATGGTTCTCAGTTATCACTTTTTAGTGACATGAAGAACCCCCCCTCCCCCTCCCCCCACCCCCCGGAGCAATGTGTAGTCACACGTAGTGTAGTGTTGTATCTACCACAAAAGATAAAGAAAATGGACTGAATGATGATGGCAGCACAAATGTTTTACTGTAATAAGCATGTTAAAGTTCACCGTTGGTGGTGTTGTTGTTGCTGCTAGCATTTTTTTATCTTCTTTTTGCCTTTTGCACTGCCGGAAAAGTAGAAACGGACATGACGTGTACAGTGACGTAAATGGCGTGACTATCTAGCCTAGTGAAAACACAAAGCCAATTCTTAGGAGGTTTGTTGTTGAACTGGCTCTGAACCGGCACTAGCACCAGACATGAACTATAACCTGGTTCACTTTGGTGAAAATGGGGAAATAGACCTCATGTATAATTTTGTTTTGTCTGTGGCATCAATAGGGGTTAAACTGTCCCCTTTCAGACAAGAGCGCTCCTCCGGGGTTCTTTAAACGGTTAATTCTTGGTCTACTTGAAACGGGTTTTAAAAACGGACACCCCTTTAAAGAAGCTTGTGGGACTTTTTTCCCCTCCAATTGTGTACCATTGCTTGTTATGTCTCTTGCAGTGATTCTGATAAACATTGGATTTTCAGTGGTTCTGGTTACTTTGGGAACTTAATGTTTCTGGGTGCTAGATGATATATTTTTTTTGTAAATAAAATGAAATAAAAAGAAAGTCGAAAAGCTTTGATCAGTACCGTAAACTAGAAGCAAGTTATTCCAGGATTTGGTTTGGAAGCAAATAAAAACTAAATTCCTGTCTGCTGCATTATTGCTTCCATAAGCCGTAATTACTTGTAGTTAGTAGGAAAAATCCTTTTCCCATCTGCGACATGATGATGATGATGATGAACTTTCCAACAGAAAACATGAAAAAGAAATATTCTAGGACATAATGAGCTTCCAAAAACAGACGAGAAATATTTCTGCATCTGATTTCTGCAGCTGGATTTTTTTGGACCTTTTTTTTTTTTTCATCTTGCGCTTATTCGTGCTGAGGCTCCAGTGTCATCGCGGAGTATTTTTACAGAAAACGGTCAGTGCGAGTGTCATTGCGTGACACGAGGATCTTCATGAGTCAGATGAGTGGCCTTAATCAGAGAAAGTTTCAATTTTGAGGGAGGCGACTTAAAGCCAGCTGTCTGGGGCAGCAAAATGTTTGCTGAGCACATGGTCACACTTTTAATGGGCCTTGGGGGAAAAACTTTCTGTGGGCCTTGGAGGGAAAAAAATCCTGTCCTCGGCTTGTAGCATGAGTAGGTCACCGTGCCCTGGAGATCATAGTGATGTCTGCATACGTATGTATGTGTGTGTCTGTGTGTGTGTGTGTTTGAGAGAGATTTGCGAGTTACGGGAAAGCTCTGGCGTCTGTGATGTGTGAAATGGTGAGGAAAGTAATGCAGGAAATAAGCGACATAATCGCATTAGTGGATGTGAATATGTGCATTAAAGGAACAGCCGGCTTCTCCAAGGAATGCCAAACTACTTTACCCCAATTAGCTTCATGTCAGACCAAGACAATATGTTGCTAAGTGTCGACAAGTCTGTTACAGAAAAATAATCTTATGATGTTACATTTACATTTTTTCCCATAAGCAGCACATCTCAAAGTGGTTTACTGCTTTTATACCACAGTATGTGGCGGACACTACTGTTGCAAATTTGAAAAGGTATTAACGGCTATTTATACATTCATGGTTACATTTAATGATGTGCAACTGGCATAAAATATGTTATTTTTGTTTTGCCATGTACATTATAGTGTCATTTCTGTGTTGAAATTAATGTTTTAGAAAAAAAAGGGAAAAGCAGAAAAATCATTTCTGCATTTCAAGTTGGTTCCATTAATGCTAAAAAAGTAATTTTTATTTTATTTATATAATAATATTATTTCACATATAAGTTTATTATGGAAACAACATACTGTTTGCAACTTATTTGCATACTGGAAGCTGATTGGCTCTTACACATTATGACACAATAACACTTTCTTTTTTTTTGACATGTCTTCAGAACTTTGATTCATTGAACTACATTTCTTATAGTAACTATTTTAATGCTCTGACATTCAACGTTATTTAAAAAAAATGCTTTACAGAGTGACAAATTAACCCCCAAAAAAACGTCCTGGATAAGGATTACTTACGTAGACCAATCGATGTTAAATGACGATCTGCCTTATTATCAAACCTTCAAATCGTTCCACAAATCAAATTCCATGACTCTAAACCTCGTTTGATTTTTTTTTCCCCGTTTCTTTTGTTCTCCAGCCGTAGCCAACAGTCGTGGAGAATATTTTCTCAACGGGGAGTTTGTGGTCAGCATGTTTAAGAGGGAAGTGAAAGTAGGCCGAGCCGTCCTGGAGTACAGCGGCTCCGATCAGGTCGTCGAGAGACTCAACTGCACTGACCGCATCGAGGAGGAGATCGTCATCCAGGTTTATTATAGTTCATATTTAACGCTTGATTATGTAATTCCCCATGCGATTTGTTACTATTTCTCAACATATTGTGAATATTCTCATTACCCTACTTTGCTGTAATGTTACATTTGTACTAATAAAAATTAATTCCATTGTGATAATACAGTACGATTGCCTTATCGCCAGTTCCTTTCTTTTTTTTCTTTTCTCGCAGGTTTTGTCTGTAGGTAGTCTGTTCAATCCGGACGTCAGGTATTCCTATAATATTCCCATCGAAGACATGACTCAGCGGTTTATCTGGAACGCCTACGGCCCGTGGCAGGAGTGTAGCCGCCTGTGCCAAGGTGAGGACTGAAAACCCTCTCTTTGCGTTATTATTATTTATAACAACGGATCATTTGCTGCTATGGTATTTTCATGCTTGGGGAACTGAGATGAAGGTCAGCAATACAGTTACGATGAGAGAGAACTATATTTACGTCCCGATCGTCCGGCGTGTTCTTCAGCCTTAAACTCTTTTCCGCATCTCCTGTGAGGGCGTTTAGAGAGGTTTACTGGTGAGGTCAATGAAAACAGTAAGGCACTGAGATTATACACACAGTACAAACATCTGGGCTTTGGGGGTTTTTTTGCTTCATTTTCTGTAATGGCACTGCGAAAGAAATCACAGGATTTTAGTAATATACAGGGTGGGCCATTTATATGGATACACCTTAATAAAATGGGAATGGTTGGTGATATTAACTTCCTGTTTG
>JAQMYJ010000016.1:19683328-19697200 GCA_030014305.1 Clarias laeviceps | reverse complement strand
TACCAGCAACAGTGTGTGAAAACCTTGTGAAGACTTACAGAAAACGTTTGACCTCTGTCATTGCCAACAAAGAGTATGTAACAAAGTATTGAGATGAAATTTTGTTATTGACCAAATACTTATTTTCCACCATGTATATAAATAAAAAAAAAAGTTTAAAAAAAGGATTTAGGAAGTACTTGTCCATCCAGAGCCAGGAATTGTCCTCTATTAATGCAGTTTAAGTCATGCGCACAAGCTAAGACGGATAACTAGTGCTCCATATACAGCGTGCTCAGATGCTGGGACGTACTGTACAGCTGCGAATATTCAGAAGCGCAGTGTTTATATTATGCACAGCTGTATTTAATTGTAACACAGTCACTAAAACTCTACCTACGTTACCAACAACAGTGTATTAACTCCTCATAAACAGGACTTTAGCTTGATAATGTTCTTAGACTTATTGACAATTGCATGATGATGATTTTGATGCACTTCTGTAACCTGCTTCGGAATTGTAAATATATCGTAAATGTAAACACCCTTATGGATGACTTGACATTCACTGGTCTATGTAAGGACCTCAGACGCATCTGTGTGTCTCACAAGAAGCTAAACTGTTCCTTTGCGATTGCTGGGGTTGAGTTTAGAGTTATGTGATATAAGTGTATTCTATATGCTGAAACGTCAGGAAAGACAAGCATGTGTTTATCATTGCTTGTGCTGACATTTCCATCTTGGGCTCCTCAGTGCTCGAGTACATGTGCTGGAGGATTTCAGAGGCGGGCGGTGGTGTGCCAAGATGAGAACGGTCACCCAGCCAACAGCTGTGATGAGAGCGTTCGACCTGCAGAACAGCAAGCCTGCGAGTCTGGACCATGTCCACAGTGGGTGTACGGTGACTGGGGCAAGGTAAGATACTCACAGGCACACACACAAACACACACTGTATTTGTGCAGTAACATGATAAAATGACTTGGAAGGTCTTTTTGCTGGTATACAAATATAAAAGCATGTATACATATGGCAGCAAATACTGCATATATGTCACATTTTTCCCCCGTGTGCTGGAAGCTGCATGCCATGGCTCTCAGGATGTACTGTAGCTGACAGACCAATGCTGGCATCAGCAATCTCCATATACCTCCATATGCTGTACCTGACAGATTACTTCACCTGTAAAATGGATGCAGCAGGATGGTCATCACCCCAGAATTTTCACTCCCAGAGGTCGATTTCTCAGTTCTACTGGGAAAGCCTGGTAAAGAGTATACACTCTTGCTGAGGCAAGAGTGTATACTTTAAAGGTTGTACCGGCCCCCCTCCGCACTTCTATTGGCAAAATGCCTGGTCTCATGAGAAAACATAAGCCTTGCAGAATTTTCCAGCTTCTAAAACGAGTGTTCCTGTGGTCAAATTTATGAAACCAATGCTCCAAAAAAGACTGATGGGGTGTTCTCTGATGCTGAGCTCCAAATAGAGGCCAACGGTGCGGCCTCCAACAATGGGCTCCAGATAAAAGCTGACAGGACCGTATCTAATGCTGAACTCCAGATAAAGGCAGATGGTACAATCTCTAGTGCTCTATCTCAGATAGAGGCTGATGGGGCAGTTTCCAAGAATTAGCTCTAGACATTGGCTGACAGGGGGCCCCTAACAATGACCTCTAGGTAGAGGTCAACCAGGTGACCTTTCATGGTCAGCTTCAGGGGAAGGTCAACAAGGTGACCTTCTATTCCTAGTTCCAGGGGGAGATAAACAAAGCAATATACAGCACAGACTGGAGGTTGAGGAGGTCTTTGCTCCCCATGGCTGCTGCAATGAGGACACTGTGTAACCTCCCTGTGCCTCCAGTAGCTCCATCCTCTCTACATCTAACACACGTCTCACCCGGGTTGCAGAAAACCTTGTTCCCCTTCTGGCTTCTTGAGAGACCTTGCTTCTCCCAGCTTTACTCCAGATAGACATTGATAGACATTGTCTCGCCCCTACTTCCTGGCTTCAGGGATGATATTGTCACACTCTCTCGACCCCCGAAAGGATGATGTTTATGTTCTGTTCTCTCCACCTCCTGGCTTTGACGACATCAGAAGCTCTCATACCCCCTTGTCTGCTGTTGTTTCAAATCCTGGCTTCAGAGATAATGAAATCACGCCACCCCTCTGCACAGCTGAGAACATTGCCCTGCTTATCAGCTCAGCTGATGATGTTACTCTACCTACTGGTTTCAGGAATAATGACTTTAGACCTCTGCCTAGCTGAGGGGGTCACCCTGCCTACCAGCCTACTACTGACGATATTAGTACGTGTTCTTCCTTCGTGGATAATGACATCAAACTGTCCCTCTGCTCAGCTGAGGAAGTTGCTCTGCCTCCGTGGTCAACTAAGGATGTCACTCCATTCCTCTGATCCTCTGACTTCCCTGTTTGTCACTCTGTCCATCAACTAAGTTGAGATGTCTTTCCACCCGGTTGCTCAGTTGAGGACTTTGCTCTGCCAATTTCATCATTGTCACTTACCCCCTCTGGCCTCATGTGGTCATCCTTAATAATGATTTTCCAGGACCACCAGTTACAGCTTCTTTGGGAGCAGCCAGTTCGGGTGGATGAGGGAGGCAAGGGGCAGATTGTCATGGTTTACTCCCTTAGCTGAGCACAGCATACCACTGCTGTCAGTGCAAAATGCACCAAGACCATCGTTCTAATGTGCTTCTTTACATTCCTACGTCTGTTGTTACAAATCTTGTCCTGTCTTCTCCTGTGTCTTGTCACTGACTATCTACCTAAAGTATCATGATTATAGTCAGTGTTTTGCTTTTCTGTTTTTGAGTAAACAGGGGGCCGGTTATAAAAGAAAATGAAAAATGTATTGAAAATAGAAGCCAATAAATCCTAATGAAAGACAGGTCACATGACCAGATTGAGCATGAGGCTCTACTAAAGTGCACTAAACCATTATTCCTCTTTCTCTTGTGTCGGCAGTGTTCAAAACCCTGTGGCGGAGGAATAAAGACGCGCCTCGTGGTTTGTCAGCGGCCCAGCGGCGAACGCTTTAGCGATCAGAGCTGCGAGATTCTGGACAAACCGCCCGACCGAGAGCAGTGCAACACGCAGCCCTGCTCCCACTGGAGAGCCGACCCGTGGAGCTCGGTACGCCCGTAATAACACTCCTCCCTCTGTCCATCCTGTCCTTTCCCCATCCTAACCCCAAACACACGCTGAGCTCTTGCTAATGGTCTCAGATCTCTCTAAGTACACAAAGGGCCAAACAGAATGAGGGGGTGATATTTACAGTATGTGTCAGAATTGCTGCTTTAGCCCATGATGACTGCTTCTTAAACACGTACCAAAGTAGGCCAAGCCTGAACTATGTCTTATAGCTAGTATTTTTATTTTATTTATTATATAAGATTTTGAAAAATCTTTAGCACATTAGATCTTAAATGAAAATAATGACACTCATGAAACATTATATATATATTTTTAGCATATATGCAGTTTTTAAGTTTGTTCTTGTATATAAGGACTGAACTCCATATGCAAAGACACAAAGAACCAGGGAATAATGAAAAGTTGTAAAAAATTTGTGCTGTATAGAACTCATTTGCTGGAAATTTTCTTTCTTTTTTTTCTCATTTTTCACGATTTTTGCATAATCCTAAAAAGAGGTAGATAGATCGAATACAGCAGTATTTCAGAATTAATCCATTAGAGTAAATGTTGTACCTTCATGTAGTGAACACCGCAGTTATTTGGATACATTAGCAGATTATTAGTGCATTTTTTTTTTCTTTTTTACTTCACAAACCCTTACTGTTCCTGGAAATGCTGCTTTTTAGTGTAACGACTAGAAGGGTTTAGGGGTCCAAGCACCAAAGGTACACGAACCCTAAGTTGCCTTTAATACCCGACAAGCCTACTGTACAACCTACTGTACAAATATAAGAGCAACAAGTAAAGCACTAATCTGCTGTATGGTTATTTGTAATAACTGCTGGATTTATTAGAGATTATCAGTGATCATCTTTACAAGCCGTCTGATATGGTTTAACAGTTAAATCTTTATTCTGTATTCTATTTCGTTACACACTGCGAGCATCTGTGGCACATTTCACAAGCGGTGCTTAATGTGAAAATACTGATATCTTTATTTCTGTATTATCTACTGTATTTGATTGGTCCGACTGCCATATCTCGACCATACCTCAGTTCTCAGTTAAAATATGAATCTCATATGGGTGCTCTCGCAAAAACAAACAAACAAACAAAAAAACAAGGGACACTTCAATCTGCTATTGTTTTTTTTTTTTTTTTCCATATTTATTTTTGTATATTGCAATCATTTCATTGCATATTAAACAGCTTGCTGATTATATAAAAAAAAAATCGTAGATAGCGGTCTTATAATGTATACTGTATTATATAGTTTTTAATAGTTGTATATTTTTTGTTATTTGTATGTTTATTGTTTAGTAATATGATATGTAGCACATTATTACTATTATTTTGTAAGTTTTACACCCCTTAAGGTTTTTTTTTATTTATTGGCCAGTTATCAGGTGGCACGGTGGCGTAGTGTTTAGCACTGTGGCCTTGCACCCCAGACAGACTGGCACCCTGTCCAAGGTATATCAGGCCTCGTGCCCAGAGTTCTCTGGGATAGGCTCCGGTCCTCCCGTGATCCTGTACAGGATTATTAAGTAGAAGTGAGTCAGTGTCTACCTCAATCTCTGCACTCTTTCTCCAGCCTTTTCACAATTCCCATTAAAGGTCTGGTTAAAACACATTTCCAAATTATTTTAACATCTCGTCAATAAGCCAAGCTACAGCTTGCAAGCAAATTTAGCTTCTTTAGCTTTTAGCCAGGCTAAGTGCTTAGCACTGTCACCTTGTACACCCAGGTTCCAGGTTCGATTCCCACCTCGGGGTCTGTGTGCATGGAGTTCGCATGTTCTCCCCATGTTTGGTGGGTTTCATCCGGATACTCGGGTTTCCTTACGCAGTCCAAAGACATTGGCACCTCATCCAGGGTGTCCCCCGCCTCGTGCCCTAAGTATCCTGGGACAGGCTCCAGGCCCCCCGCAACAGGATAAAGCTCTATAGATGATGCGTGAGTGAGTGAGTGAGTGTGTGAGCTTTTACCCAGACATTGTTTACTAGATCAGAGGTAGAAGTTCATTTTTCTCTCCTGTCTTAACTTCATTTCATTTTGCTGTCTTTTACCAACTATTGTCATCTTGGATTGACCTGTTCATGTTTTTCCCTCTTTCCAAAAAAAAAAAAAATGCTGTATTAAGGTGATACCTCTGGTGTTTTCCAACTTTTAGACTTGCTTGTTTTTAAACGAAAAAGTTGTACCTAATTATTTTAGATGAATATTTTTAAAAGACGTAAAGCATGAACCAATATTTGTGCCATTTCTGCCATTTAAGAATAAACATACAGGCGGATTTTTAATTAATGACCCCATCAATCATTATTTAAAGTCAATTCTGTGACTTCAATATTGTCGACTTTACAACCAGATGTCACATTTCTGGTGTTTTCTCCTCATATTTTCAGTGGAATAGTTGGATAGAAAACTTGATGGCAGTCATACACAATGTTGTTTCAGGTGAACTCTCTGTTTATTTATGTAAATATTTGTATTTATTTCAGCTGCTCCGTGTATTAAGGCTCTAATGTCCATATTTAATTTTTATACGCAAAGTCTTGACATGGAAATGTTTAAAAAAAGTGATGTTTGAAACTTCTTTAAAGGTCTCATTTATTATTCATATTAACCTAAGACTGGTCTGGATCGTAGCATGTCGAGTCTACTGTCTGTAAAGTGCTGCATTCTTTTGTTTATAATTTGTTTTTGTTTTGTTTTTTTGAAAATCTGTCTATTAAAATACAATGCTGAAGACGCCAATGAATTAAAGCATGCTTCTTGTAGACATCAAGTCTGTATTGCGACTACGCTGCGCTAGAAGACGTGTTCAAGCTTTTTCGAGTTCCCAGGCTCCGATTTTATGAAAGCTCTATTCATAAAAAAAATAATAATAATAATAAATTCTTGGATTATCATTATTATTACTATTTAATATTTTTTGTTAGCGAAGCATTCTTTCGATTGGGGCCCAATGTCGGTGTGGCGCTGACAATCACTCCAACGACACCTGCGCGAGAACAATGGAGAAGGTCAGATGGAGTCAGAGGTCACTTTTGATCTTGAGGGGGGCCCCATTCCGTGCTTTCTCGCATGTGTAATCAGTGTGGACGCACTTCTCGTAAAATGCTTTATGCGCTCTATGGGGGAAAAAAAAACTTCACTGTACTGTAGGTTCACTGTAACCTAAAGATTTGTATGTCCTGGATTGTACAGTATCCTACTGTACGTGCAGCTTCCCGAAGCGAATCTTACAGTAATTATTGAGCAGGTCACTGAGGACAAACTTCCGTGTGCACGTGTGCTCTGGTTTATACTGTAGATGAGCGGACGTGTAAGGCCTACAGAGTTTATTTACAAGACGAATAATCAGAATGATCTGAGTTTTATAAAAACATAAAGTACTAGCAGCCTTTCCTCAAAATACAACCTGAAAACGTTCCACAGCAACAAAACTGCAAACTCAGCAAACCAGATGAAACTCCAAATATAATAAACTGTTTATAACACTACAAAAAAAAATTACATAAACTCTTTAGGACAACTGACATTAACATTTTACAACAAGTTATAATTATATCCCTCTGGAGGTTTAGGAAGACATACTGTAGGACTAGAGTCTTTTTGTGTTTTTGGTTGACATAAGGTTGTGTTATGACACTTTCTATGCTGACGTACATTCGAACATTATAACAACTGACACAGTAACTCATAAGTAATGCTATCTCAGCTCAAATGAACAGAATATATTTCACAGATAGACAGATGGATACAGTAGATCATATTGATGACAGTTGGACTAAAACTTATTACATAACCTTATGTAGCTTTATAGCAGTTACAGTATGTCAGGACTTGTATTATGTATTATGGTGTATGTTACAAGCACGCTGTCTCACCCTTGTCTTATGTGATTACGCTTGATATAAGGTTGACATTTTGTGTGCAGTCGAATGACCTCAAGTTAACAGAAAAAGTGACAAAACACAAACATAAAATTAGTTTTTATTTATACTGTACATACGTCACATGGAAGAGTGTCATAACAGTGGGTTTCGAGTTTTGTCATCTTGACTCGGCAGCTGACATGAAATAATTCTTTATGTACCTTTTATTTCAGTTTGTCAATCGTTAATTCTTTTTTTTTTTCAAAAAACCTACATAGTTGTAACTCTTTTTCTTTATGTTTATGAAATGATGATTATTTTATAGAATACTTTTATAAAAAACTTTGTCAAGTTGAGATAACATCTTAATCGTTTTGAGATTTTGGTTGACATAAGGTCATTACATTTGACCTGATATAAAAAAAATTTAAAATCTTCATGACATTTGCTGAAATAAAACACTGTAAAAGTTTATATATAACTTTATGTCAGTTTATGTCAGTCATGAATAGGTTAAGTAGCATTTGCTTCATAGAAAACTTTTTTCATTTATTTATCCTCCAAAATTGACTTATGAACCCCATTTGAATTCCACCCCTGATAAAGCCACTGTTTCCTCTATTAGTAGTGAAGGTCATGTTCTGTACTGTAACCTGCACTGTAAACCCTAGTTAGTGAGCGTATTCTCAAAAATCTTACTGAAATTGATTTTTCAGGGTACATCAACTGTTATCAGGATCAAATCAACTTTAGAAAACCTTTAATTCATTTCTCTTTTTTTTTCACATATAAAGTGGTTTTATTCCTTCTTTAAAAAATCTTAATACATTTTGTAACTCATACCAAAACAGGTATTTGCATTTGAAAAATTATTTTACTAAAAATAAAGGAAATAAAGAATAAAAAATAAATTAAAAAAAAATCTAATTTAAGTATTGGGCGTGGGAAGGATTTAAAAGTTTGTGTCTCTAAACCCTGTTAATTATCTTTAAATATTCCCTGCATTATGCAGCTACATTATGCACATAATTATACATTATACTGGGAAAAATTTAGAGAGCAACAAAAGCAACAGTTTTGAAATGTTAATATTGAAACATATAGTTTCATTGGTAGTTGAGTCAAACCTCACACACACACACACACAGACATATGCACGCACTTACTCATGTAATGCAAGGAACAGATCTTATAATGATGATGTGTATGGTGATGTAGAAAGACTGCCAGGGTTTGTAATAATAATAATAATAATAATCACAATGAAAGGTACCATGTAATTTCAACAGAAATATATGTTAAATAAGTCACTTTTGTATTTTAAACTAATATATTTATCAATTCAGTCTAAATGTATATGTTTAATTATAATCATTTGTGTAAAAAAAAACCTCCAGTCTGCTTCTGTGGCATTTCAAAATCCCATCAAAGAGCACATTAAACAGAGCAGACAGAACTAGCGTGACGCAGGTACCTTGTATCCGCCTCACTCGAACCCAGGGCCCTCCCGGCTCCCGCCATAAATTTGACCTCCATAAATAGGTCAGAGCTCAGCCGGTTCTTGCTCCCACTGTGCGGCGCATTTGTAGGCCACGTATCCCTGTCGCTTCGCATTCATCCACCATCAGAGCGGCGCCTTTCATTAGCTGCTTGGGCTGTAAGCTCTAAATGAACGTGCCATGGGAGGCGGGGTTTTAACGGCACACCATATTCACTAAACCCGGAGCATTTTCTTTTTTTTCAAAGTCTGTGGCTCAAACAAGGTATTTTTCATGTTTTCAAGGTGTCTAGACTTAGTTTCGTAACCTTGACATTTTTATTAGACATCAGGATCTCAATCAGGTTTCCATTGCCATTTATCGTTCCCCCCATTTTAATTCTATAATTAAGTGGACAATTTCCTCATTGTTTTATCACACACAGAACCTCCTTTCTATGTCACTTCATTCAACATCACCAAAACTGCTCCACTAAATCATACCCTCATTATTTATTCATTATTTCTTTTCTTTTTTTTGGTCTCCCGAGAGACCTGTAATTCCACCCACCAGAACAATCCTGACAGGTTACTCTACAAGCATGAAGAATTGCTTCCTTGCATGGCTTTCCATCTTTTATTTATTTATTTATTTATTTATTCCCCATCGCAGTGCTCCGCCTCCTGCGGGAAGGGCTTCAGGCGCCGCAACGTGACCTGCGTCAGCCGCTCCGGCCAACCGATGGCTGAAGAGAACTGCCTGAATGTGCCCCGCCCACGGAACGAGAAGTCCTGCAAAGGTGGGATGTGCCCCAAGTGGAGGATGAGCATCTGGGGAGAGGTAAAGTTTCACACACACACACATTCCATAATACAGACATACTGACAGTTCTTAGAATATTGCTCAGTGTATTTATGTGCAGTAAGTATATTAAGTTCCATGCATATCTTTATATTAACACCTGGTTAATTAATGGTGGCTTAGTGGTTAGCACTGTCGCCTTGCACCTCCAGGTCCTGGGTTCGATTCCCACATCTGGTCTGTGTGCATGAAGTTTGCATGTTCTCCCCATGATTGATGGGTTTCCTCCGGGTTTTCCGGTTTCCTCCCACAGTCCAAAGACATGCAGATTAGGCTCACTGGCGTTCCCAAATTGCCTGTAGTGTGTGAATGTTGACTGGAGGTCCTAACATGATTGTATAAGATGCAGATAAATACAATGGTTACCATGACCCTCACAGTCTCTAGTTGGACTACAGACGTTCCATGATGGATGGAATTATTCATAAGACCCAGGTATTATACATTAATAAAATCTTCAGTTACATATTGTGCTACATACAGTAGCACAGGAATGCATGAACAAGTTTTTGATTTATTTTCTATAAAAACATTTATTAAAGGATCCTCCTTAGTGGTTAACCCTGTTGCTTCTCGCACCACCAGGGTTGGAGGTTCGAATCTCGACTCAGTGCATGGTGGGATTCCTCCAGGTTCTGTGGATTCCTCCCACAGTCCATAGACATGGAGTGTAGAATGATTTGTTCTTCCAAATTGTCTGGTGTGTGCGAGTGTTCCCTTTGATGAGCTGACACCTCGTGCAGGATGTGCTTCACCTTGGTATTTTATGGGATAGGCTCTAGGCTCCCTACGTCCCTACACAGGACAAGGTGTAGATAATGGATGGATGGATGGATGGATGGATGGATGGACAGAACTTTAGAACAGTCTGTAACATTTTTCATCTTTAGAATGGAAGACTTTTCAGGTCCTCTACAACATCATAGGCTTTGTGTTGTTGTTGTTGTTGTTGTTGTTGTTGTTGTTGTTGGTGGTGGTTTTGGGGTCTTATTACTGTAACTCCAAGGGAGAATGAATTTTAGTTTAATGAGTGAATAACTGTTTATAGCTGCTATAGAGTCAGTGATAACAGGAACCAACATGTTTCACATATATTCCACAACATTAATAAAAATGAATAGTAAAACTTTTAAACTTTAAAACAGTTATTTAGTAGAAGAAACGATTAACCTAAGTGTTGTATAGTAACCCTGGTTCCCACAACCACAAATACCTTAATTAATGGTTTTCTATAATAGCAAACCCAAAAATGTTTTAATGAAACAAAATAAATGCAATGTTTCATGTTCACGGTGAAAAACTTCCAACTTTACAGTGCTGACACTGGAGACTCCTTACTGTACATTGACGATATACAGTAGAAGTTGATGCAGTACGCCAGATGTTACGTAGACGTCCTTGTTGCTATAAAAAAAATGACATTGTATTAAAAGTAGTTCTTTACTACAGTATAAATCTACTACAGAAATACTATGACCAATCAGAATCAAGCACAGGATATTTAACACAGGATCATATTTAGGATTAAATCATTTAACTTTAAAAATGAGACTTAAGCCTTCATCTCTTCTTTCTGCTCTTCTTGTGTCTGCGCAGAATATTCGTCTGATCCCTGAGAAAGAGAGACTGAAAGCGAAAGAGAGAAAGAGAGACAGTATCAAACTAGACGGCACTTTTTTCCTAATATGCATCTGAACATCTGGAGGGCAGTAATTCTCTTCATCTCTCTCTGAGCACTGGGAACGCTCAGGCAGGAGCCAGAAGCTCACACATCTGGCGCGCACACCTCAGCCGCGTGTGTACGTGCGAGAATCGCAAACAAGCTGTCCGTGCGTCGTCTCATGTTATCGTAGAGAGAGAAGCAGAAGAGCAGAGCAGATGGGCTTGAGAAGGCTCTCACGCTGTAAGTTCATCAACATGACAGAGCACATTCCATCTGTTGGCCGGGGTGTGCTCGGGTCTCCCCAGATGCCGGGGTAGTTAGTGCCGTGAAGGGGGCATTTTGAAAAGACTTGGGAAGTTAATGTGTTCTCACCCCCTAATGGATTGGGGGAACCGGGTGGGGCGGGGACGGGGACGGCGGGGGGGGGGGGACTCGGCTAGCGCGCTGGAATTACTGTGAGATTGAAAAAAGGTTTCGTTGAAAGGTGGAGCGTCTAGTCAGGGTCTGTTATTTTAAATCCCAGTCCACTTTAGAAACTTTTTTTGTGGGTGATTATTTAAAATATTTATGTTTTACATTGACGCACTGCAAAGTTCTCTAAAGTTCAGGCTGTAAATCAAAATACGTGCTGGTACATAATCAAACCTGAGTTATTATTTAATTCAATTAATTTGAACTAAAACTAAAGGTACATTTGCAAAGTAAATCTAAATATCCCAATATGTTAGTATAACTCTCTCTCTCTCTCTCTCTCTCTCTCTCTCTGTTCGAGTGCCAGTCTCAATTAAAACATTTTATAAGATGTAGAGTGGTGTGTAACGATCCTCAGCCTCACAGAGCTGCACCGCTGCCTCATAAATCCTCAGGTCTGAAACACTGCGCTCATTAGGTAATAGATGTGTGAGTTGACTCGAGCCTGCAGTGAGACACAGCGATCCATTAAAAAGAAGTTTTTTTACTCCAGCATGTGATGAACTTTACATGGAGAGACAATGTCTCTGAAAGTGTTGGACATTTTCACTTACGGCTAGTTCATCAGCATGAGGCGTCATGTGACCGGTCAGTTACTGTGAATGTTGAAGGCTTTGATCTGTAGACACGTCTGTCTGTACATCCATCTGTTCGTCTGTCTAGTCCTCCATCTGTCTGCGCTGTAGACTTCTGTGTGTGTCTGTCCAAGTCATTCTACTATCCATCTAGTAGGATGCTATTAGTTGAATGCTATTTATTTCATCCATCCATTCATCTATCTATCTATTCATCTATCTGTCTGTCTGTCTGTCTGTCTATCCATCTATCTATCTGAGCAGAATTCTATTTAATTTGTTCCATCAGTCTGTCTGTCTATCTATCTAAGCATTCTCCATCCACCAATACATCCATCCATCTCTCTATCTACCAATTCATGTTTATGTCTTTTTTATCAACTGGACCTTTCATCTATTCATTTAGATATCTATCCATCCATCCATCCATCCATCTAGGTATCTATGAGTTAATCTAAATGCCTTTAATCTAACTGTCTGTCTGTCTGTCTCTCTCATCTGGACTATTCATCTATCTATCTATAATATATTTATCTGTTCCATCAATCCATCCATCCATCTGTTCGTCCATTGATCCAACTCTATCGGTCTGTTGGTCTGTCAATTTGATCTCTATTTATCTGTCTATTGATCCATACTTACACATATCTATTCATCTGAACTGACGTCTATTTCTATTGTCCTATCCAACTATCTACAGTATGTACTGGATCCCTTTCTCCATCCATCCCTCTCAGCTGGAGTCTATTTATCTGTTCCCTTTATCCAGACATTACACTATATCCAGATAGTTTGTCTGTCTGTCTGTCTGATCTGATTCATCCATCCATCCACTCATCCACCTGCTCAGTTCTAACCAGATCTATCTCTCTATCTATCTATCTATCTATCTATCTATCTATCTATCTATCTATCTTGTGTCTTTGATTAATCATTACTGATCTTTCATGTTCTGTCCTGTTATTCACTGAAATCTGAACAACAATTTCTCCCAAGAACTTTCACATTCCATCAGAGGCTGTACATCAGCGTATCTGTCAGTGTGAACCGAGAACTCCTTCACCCCGTGCTTGTGTTCTGGCATGACCCCAGCTGGAGTCTGGTGCTTATTAATGTAGAGACTGAACTCACCCACACACACACACACACACTCACGAGAGAACAGAATCTGTTTGAGCTTGAGCGGGGGAGAGCAGAGCTTTCTCTGAACAGGAACACTTTTCATTATTATAGCTGAAGTTATTCTACAAAAAAATTGATGTTCTTAAATCTGCTGCAAGGACTTTTCACTATTCCTCCAGTTAGGTTCTGGAAGTGACCTCACTTTGCTTTATGTTCTACTTTTTTAATAAATACGTTTGGCTTGCCCTCTTTACAAATAATCCGCACAACCTCGATGGCTGTACTGTATTAAATTAATATTAGTATGAATCAACATTAATAAATCCTTCAAGCAGAGCTCAAGCCTTGCACTATAATGACCCGTGCTTTTTTTTTAACACATCTCCTTTAATAACTCAGGATGAACATGATAAAACACTTAGTCGTTAAAGGAAAATAATTTTGTTATGTGGTTCAATGACAAGCAGGGTCACATTTATCATGCCAAAGTTAAATAATTTCTTATAAATGCATATCATAAAATGTCTTAACTAAAGCCATTTCACAAGAAATTTCACAAGAAAAACAATGGTGTGCTTGGTTTTAACTGTTTTAATTGTCAATGTAACCCTCTTCTCCCACTCTTCACACACTGACGGAGAAGAGGGTTGCATTGACAATTCAACACAATGGGCAGCACATT
>JAQMYJ010000016.1:19660826-19683228 GCA_030014305.1 Clarias laeviceps | reverse complement strand
ATCTTGAAAAGTTTTCCCCCTCACATATACTAATGTGCCACAAACAGGAAGTTAATATCACCAACCATTCCCATGTTATTAAGGTGTATCCATATAAATGGCCCACCCTGTACAATTACAAGCTAACTAATGTTTTGAAATCGAATAGAATTATACAGATTATAATCTAATTTACTAGCTGAAGTACTCGTCATTGACTGGAAAAGAGTTTCTTTCTAATATATATTTTTATAGGCGTTATGGAGGGGGTGCAATCCGTGCCAGGGGGGGATTTTAGCACATAACACCGGACTCTCAGTTCTGGTATCGTACACGCCTACTGTACTCACCTCTGCGGATATGTTTGCTCTAACGACCTGTGTTTTATCTCATAGTGTTGCTTTACATTACTGCTTCTTATTAGTGCCACAATTTTGGAACATATGAGACGGACTGGGTTTAAACTTAACATAAACATAAATTGATCTGTCCATTCATCTTTGAAGATTAGGTTTTCATAGTCTACTTTTTTATTTTTTTTTGAGTAATCCATGCTGTGTTGCGCTTTCGTTTCTGTTTCTTGAGGAATTTGGCGGCTTATAGGTGCATTACCGGCATTTCTGTGTCTTCTGCATACTCTGTCTAAATGGTAAACTATTGACCTGATTGGATCTGTTAAACTTGAGGCAAATATCTAAGTTAAGCCAAAGTTTCATTACATTTAGCAGACACCCTTATCCAGAGCAATTTACATTTTTATCTCATTATACATCTGGGCCTTGCTCAAGGGGCCAACAGGGGCAACTTGGTGGTCGTGGGATCTGAACGTGGGACCTTCCGAAACGTAGTCCAATGCCTTAACCTTAACCAGAAATATTTCTGTGACTGGTTTCAGGTTTTTCCAAGTATAAAATGTAAGATATCATTGAAAGAGCGAGTTCTGACCAATGTACAGACAAAACCTTTCTCTATATAGATTTATATATCTAGTTGCATTACTGCCAAAGATACTGTTATTTAAAATATTCTAAAAGTTTCTGACTAATCAGATTCAAGAATTCAATATATACAGAAAAAAAACGTAATAAACTTTTTTTTTTTTTTAAACCGACATTTCAAGTCTATTTATTGTGAATCTTGTAAATAAATAATCCCTCTAGTTCCAGCTTGTGTTCTTTAAATACAGAATATATTTCGAACACCATGCTGATCACATCTTTATTGTTCTAGTCAGAGGAACAATGACTGAACACTGGGAAATAGCAGGATATGAGAACCCAGAGCTGCGTTTCGTTCAATATTACTGCAGTTGTGCAAAAGTAACAGGTATATTTTTTGTGCAATATGGATTTTCCATTTATGAAAGCCGCGATGTGGGAAGAAACGATGAAGGAATGGAATATAGCTTCGAAAAATCAATCAGGAATTACTGAAGCAGATGGAGGATTATCTGTTTAGAATTCAAAGTGCGCAGTCAGTCTCATGCAGAGTAGAAGTTAACGTCACATAAGCTGATTGCTGCTAGTTAGTGTTTAAAACAGCTTTATAGAGAATCTCTTTTTTTCTCATGTTGCAGTTCACTATGCAAGCATCATGTTTGTTAGATAACTGATATTAAATAAATTACATAATTCCTGGCACCTGATAATACGAGTAAACCTTCAGACCCATATAAGAACAGGGTTTTTTTCTCAGTATAAAAATACAGTCTGCTCTGAGAAGCTGATCAGTGTGTATTCCTGTCATTTATTTATTAATTCTGCAGGTTCTAATTCTGTAGGTAATAGTTGCATTTACAAAAAAAAAAAAAAGATATTAAACAACCCTGTTTCTTGCATTTTTTAAAAACTTTAACTCTACTTACTAATTTAGTTTTATTCATCCAGTTATAAAGCATTCAGTCACTTTAGAGTTTCAGAACGGTAGCGGAAAACGGCGACGATAACTTACCCCGTCTGAGTCCGGAGAATTTGGCCTCCTGTACGGTAGGATGGCGGTGCAGCAGAGGAAGGGTTTCATAAGAGAGAGAGAGAGAGGGAGAGGGAGAAAGAGAGAGAGGGAGAGGGAGAGGGAGAGAGAGAGGGAGAGAGAGAGTTCTCTGGACTGACAGAACAGGAGATTGTGCTCTGATGAAAATCATATGCCTGTGCAGTTGTCTTTTTCTCCCCCCAAATGGAAGCTATCTAGACTAAAAATAAAGACTCTGAACTGTGCAAAAGTCTTGATCCCCCCCTCATTTATTCATATTAAATTAAGTGAAAATTAAAGAAAAATGTTTCAGGTGCAAAATGTCTAAAGAATCAAGAATCAAAATTTTCAGTAAACCTCAGCAGTGACCTCATTTCCCCTCTCGTCTGTTTCAACCACTCAGCATTCAGCATCAGCAGTATATTAATCTAAACTGTGATGTAAATGAGAACCAAAAAGTTGGCGAAAATGAAAAAAGTTATATTCCTCGAAGAACTATTCTTCAAGACTGTATTAAAATATAGGAAGTCTGGTTCTTCGGAAGGAAAATATGAAGAAATGAGGGGGAGGGGTCAAGACTTTTGCACAGTACTGTACTGTATATAATGTTAGCATTTCCATCGAGGTTGGCATACGTATGGTGTCATGTAAAAATAGTAATAAAGAGACAAAGAAGTGTTTTTTTGTTTGTTTGTTTTTACTGAGAAAAAAACATGATGATTGGCGTAGTGAGGATTTCTGTAAGGAGGTTTTAATAGAACTTTTATACAAGGAGTCTCCAGTGTCAGTGTATAACGGTTTTCTGTTGTAGGAAAGTCTTCTGGAGAGTTATTTATTTTTTTTTTTAACTTTAAAAGAAGAATAAAGAGAGGCTCGTGAAGGTGCTGCTGAGAACAAGGAACGATCTTGATTTGATAAAATGTTAAATATTAAAGTAGCTCTAATTATTATCTCAGTCGGACAGATTCCTCGTGTGACACGCCGAATTTATCGGAGGTGAAGAAACTGATGATCAGACGCTTTCAGATCCAGGTCAAATGTCAGTGTGAAATCGGAGCACACAGAAGAAAAAGTCTAATTAGCAGAGAGCAGCATTGCTTAGGGAGACGTGTCTCCTGCTGGTCCGGCACCGAGGACGAGGACAGCTGGAGTTCATTAGAGCAGAAAAAGGCTTTTTTTCCCCCCCTTTTACTTAAATGTGATAGGATTCCTAGCTGCAGGTACTTTTCCCACGGATCTCTCAACACACACACACACACACACGTACACACACACAATGCTCAGAAAAGACTTGTCTTGAAATCTGCTTAAGGATTTCTACATTACTATATCGCTCACAGATTCTCATAGAGTTTCACTGTTTTACTTCACACATGCTAGTTTTTTCAGACTTTCCCAGCACTGTGGTTTCTTTCGTCAGGTTTTCTGTCTAATTCTGACTAGTTTTACAGTTTACCATTTTAAACAATGTGTTTATATATTTTTCATTATTATTTTTTTAAATAGATGTCTGATGGTTTGTATAAGGAAGAGGATTAGAGCCACGATAAAAAAAAGGATTTGAGTTCTGCCTTTATTCTGACTTTAATCTCAGAAAATTGCATGTGAGATCAGAATCAGAAAAAAGTCCGAATTTTAAAAAGAGAAAATGAGATAAAAAGAAAAAAAAATTTCTCCCTCAGAATTATGACTTTCATTAATTTAAAGTCATTCTGATTTAATGTCAGAATTAAAAAATATTTCTCAGAATTCTCAAAAAGGTCAGAACTTTGACACCCTGAATTGTTTTAATGTCAGAATTCAGATTTTTTTTTAAATTCTAAATTTAATTCTAATTTTATTTGTCACATACATAATCATACACCCGCTCGTGACCTTAAAAATCAAGATTATCAATAAATTATGAAATAGAATAAGAATAAAATATAGAAAAACTTAATGCAGAAAAAATAAAAGAACCAAATATAAAATATGGGATATAAAAAAATATTTTAAAAAACTAGCTGTACAAAATATTGACAATAATGGCTGTACAAATATAGAAAATATGGAAAAATGTGCAATGTGCAACAGTGTACAAAATGAAATTAAAAAGAAATGTCCAGAAAGAACTCAGAATTCTGACTTTAATCTACTTGACTTGACTTGAGTAATTCTGATTTATTTTAATAACAGAATTAAAAAAAATTCTCGGAATTCTCAAAAACGTCAGAGATTAAAGTCAGAATTAAAAATTTTTTTTTATCTCATTCTGTCTTAATTGTCACAATTCAAACTTTTTTTTCTCAGAATTCTGAGATTAAAGTCACAGAAGCCTGTTATTGGCTGTGAAAGTTTTCCCCTCCCACAAAGACAGCATGGCCAATTTGTCTTGCTTGGCCCTCAAAAGCATGGACGTCTACGGCATCGTCCGGGCTCTAACTCATGATCTCCATTCAGGAGCATGAAAACAGCGATGCTGCAGTATAAGAGAAATAAAACGCTGCTCTTATATACAGGAGAATCACCCGAGTTATTCCTTATTTATTTACGTTTAATTCTTTTGCCTTTCCCATGGACTAAACTACATTTGTCTGCTATTCAGACATAACGGCACTATAATATCTTATAATCTTAACTGACTTGTGAAATTATAAATGTGCGATATAAGAGTGTGTATAGGAATCTGCACACATGCTGTGTGTTTGAGTTTGTTGATTTAGCGTGTGATGATTTCGGTCTCGTCGTGCTCGAGGCTCCTGGAGGTGATGAGAAGTTGGAGAAAGAGCAGATGTTGTGTTTGTGTTCGTCAGAGCTGAAGAGCTTTACGGTGTGTGTGACGTGTGAGAGAGCGGCATCGTCCCATGGAACACAGCTGGAATAATCCGCCCAGCTCCAGGGCATAAATCACACATCCTCATACACACACACACACACACACACTCAACGTGTAAAAGCTTCACAGCTTGAGTGTGTCATGTCACTTCTTATTGTTTTCTTAATCTTTCTCTGTGCATGGACCTTACACACACACACACACACACACACACACACTCATGCGTAAGCTTTTAGGCGGATAGCTCCTAAACAGGCATGATTTACACCCTTATTATGCTACGTTGAAGTGTTTTCTGCTTCTTGGGTGTAATTGTACAAGACATGTTGACATACCCCCATCAGAGATGACCTTTTAAACATCCTTTGCAATCTTCCGCTTTTAAAAGGTCACAGTATGCTAATTTGTCTCCTAACCAATCAAGCGGGATCATTGAGACTTTCCCTAATTGTTAATGATGAGGCGCATGACTTGTCGTTACAGTGTAGCGTGACGTGTGGATCCGGCCAGAGGAGTCGCGCTGTGGTCTGTGTGAATCACAGCGGGGACGAGATCCACGACTCGCACTGTTCGACGGAGAAGAGACCGGAGCACAGCGAGCCGTGTAACACACAACCCTGCGAGGTCATCTGGATCACAGGGCAGTGGACAGAGGTGAGGACAGGGGACGCGGAAAAACAAGCAAAGGTGTTTTTAGATATTTGCAGATTTCACATAATTCAACTCAACAAAATCAGATGGAGATCATATCACACTGTACTGTATGAACTGAAGCCACGTCAAGTTCATAATCTTCCTCTCATGTCCAATAGCGCAGGAGGATTGTCTTAATCAGCCAATTACGTCGATTTTCCCCCTATTGTGACCTCATATAAGATGTTACCATCAACCTGGCTTGTCGCTCTGCTGTTCACTAGGGGGCGTGGCCCAGCGTAGCTCATTTACATAAACACTAACATTAAATAAAGGGAGATTGAGGTTGGAAATAAAATGCATTGACTGAGGATTTATTACAGATGGTACATTAAGACACACACTATGATGGAGTTCTGAGACCTGTGTTAACTTGTTCCAGAAATAAACAATATGGGACCTTTAATGTGAAAAACAGTGAGAACCATTTTAAGGGGAAAAAACTTGGATCTGGTCTCCATATACTTTATATGTTCTTCATATGTAGTATATAAACTGTATACCTTGTATAGAGAATATATAACTTATATACTGTATATCTTGTATAGAGTACATATACCTAATATACTGTATACCTAGGATAATGTATACAAGGGGCATTTAAGTTAAACCGTGAACAGTGCGAACGTTTTAAAGATTGTCGAATGATGATTGCAATCATTCCTGTGAGTGAAACGCCTGATCCGTGAAAATCGACATCGCTAATTGCAGAATAGTCGCATTTGTCTGTGGGAGCTGTAAACACAATCATTCATCAACATCACTTGCATGTTACAAGAACGTCCACGCCATTTCCACATGCTTGGGAAAGGAGTTCCTGGGAGGCCAGCGTTTCAGAAATGAACCAGGCGGTCCGAACATACAGAGAAAACTTAATTATTTCTTTAGGGAAGATTTTTATACTTAATTTCCTATAATAAAGACCTGCCTGTGATGATGTCACTCAATCAGTTGTAATGATGAGGCGCATGACTTGTCGTTACAGTGTAGCGTGACGTGTGGATCCGGCCAGAGGAGTCGCGCTGTGGTCTGTGTGAATCACAGCGGGGACGAGATCCACGACTCGCACTGTTCAGCAGGGAAGAGACCGGAGCACAGCGAGCCGTGTAACACACAACCCTGCGAGGTCATCTGGATCACAGGGGAGTGGGAGGAGGTACGAGAAAAAGAAAAGTCGTGATAGCTATTTAATTTATGCTTATACTGAAATGCCCAGTAAGTGTGGAGAGTATGTGGTAAAGCGTAGTCTTCCCCAGTGCTCCGTCACCTGCGGTCAGGGCTACCAGAGGAGGCGGGTCTCCTGTAGTGAAGTGCATTCTGGGAATGCAAATTATGAATACAGCCACCAGGGGGCATCCGGCTGCCCGGGGACACCTCCTGAGAGCTACCGAGTGTGTCGGCTACCTCCGTGCCCTGCGAGCCATGTGTACAGCTGGAGAGTGGGCATCTGGGGACCCGTAAGTGCTTTTACCTCGTAATGATATTGAGTTATTGATAATCTGATCTGATTCTGCACGGATATTACTGAGAAAATATTAATAAAGACCATTTATCATGTAATTTCGTCTTTAAATTCTTTTAAATTGTTCTTATTAGTGTTCAGTGAACTGTGCTGAAGGCTGGATGGAGCGCATGGTGCAGTGTTATTCAGAAGAAGGGGAGCTCAGTGATGAGTGTGACAGAGAGTCAAAGCCGGAGAGTCGCAGGTCCTGCACCAACCCAGACTGTGAGTGGAAAAAACAGCCATATACATATAGTATATACACACTCTAAAATTTTATTGGACCGCCTTTTGTTTTAATTACAAACAAAAAAAGTTACAATATTTACTTCCTTCCAGAAGGAATTGATTTATCTCCAAGATCTTGTACTGATGATGCGAGAGTCAGAGCGCTGTGTAAAGCCTTCTCCAGCACGCCCCAAAGATTCTCAATGGCGTTAAGGTCTGGACTCTGTGGTGGCCAATCCATATGTGTAAATGATGTCTCATGCTCCCTGGAGCACTCTTTCATAATTTAAGCTCGATGAATCTTGGCATCATCATTTTGGAACAGACCCGTGCCATCAGGGAAGAAAGATACACTGATGGAAAAACCTGGTCATTCAGTACATTCAGGTCCGGTAGCTGAACTCATTTTTTGGGCGGATAACGTTGCTGAACCTTGACCTGAAAACTGAAGCAACCCCAGATCATAACACTATAATGGTGCATCACTTCTTCCCCTGATAGACCCATCACTCTGAAACAGTGTAAATCTGTACTCATCAGACCGTTCACAGTCTGTTCTTCATGCTCCTTAGCAAATTGAAACCATTTTTCTTCCATTGATAAATGGTTTTCTTAAGGCTACACCGCTGTTGAGTCCCAAACCCTTGAGTTCTCTTTGCATTGTGCGTGTGGAAATGAGCTTATACGTACAGTAGCTATGAGTTCTAACTTAGTGTTTTAATGATCTCCCATGATCTCCATTAAGATGATGATGTCCTTCCAGGTTTTAATCATGTGTTTTACAGTTCTTAACCCAATATGACGCAGGAAATAATTTGACCCTCTGGAACAGAGGAACATCTTTGCCCTGACCACAGGATACGTCTTCTGACATGGTTGTTTAAGAAATTAGAAGCTTCTCACTGCATCAGTCAGGGATAAATAACTTGTTGCAGCTGAACAATATTAATCACTGCAGTAATTATTCAATGGAAGCCTCTTAACTATTTGTTTAGTTAAATCCAGCTAGTGACTTTTTTTTTTTTTTGCCAGGTAATATATACAGTATATATATACTGTATATATAGATCAGGACTGGCTCAGCATCCACCTCTTTCTCTCTCTTTTTCTCTCTTATTCTTCAGGTGAATTGCCATTTAGCTGCAGGGATGTCCAGATGCAGAACAGTGTTGTATCTGATGGAGAGCAGCTTCTCAGTGTACAGGGCAAAGCACGTAATGTAAGACTCTTTCACCAGACACTCGTCTCACACTCATCCAATTTATTCCTTCTCTCTTTTTTTATCTCTCTCTCATTCCTTTTACTCTGTACCCTGTCTTTAGATCTACTGTTCAGACATGCACACGAAAAGTCCGAAAGAGTACATCACGCTCACAACCGGAGAGGAGGAAAACTTCTCAGAGGTTTTTGCATACAGGTAAAGAAAGAAAAAAAAGAGTGAGAGACGTTTGTATTTTCTGTCAGACATTTCTATTTTTCTTTTCTTTATGTGACGTGATGTTACAATTCAACACCTTAAGGATTTGTTCTTACATTATAAGTACAGTGGAACCTTGGATTACGAGCATAATTTGTTCCGGAAGTGGGCTCGTATTTCAAACACTCGTAAACCAAAGCGAATTTTTACTATAAGAAATAATTGAAACTCTACATCAGTTGTGATCACGTGACGCTCGGCATCAAAACAAGAAGCGCATGCGTGCTACATGATACTCGGTACTTGTAAACCAAGACTTGTACGTTTTCCAAGTCAAAATTTATAAAAAATCTTTACTCGTTTTTACTCGCATACCACGTTACTCGCAATCCGAGGTTCGACTGTAGGTATATTTATAGTAGGTTCATTTGCTGTCTTTTTATTGCTGTTTTAAAACTGTATTTCGTTTTGTCCTTTTGTTTGTTTGTTGTCCAGGTTGATTGATCCCACACAGTGCCCATCAAACCTGATCCACAGGGAGGAGTGCCAGTGCCGGAGAGACTACACAGCCGCTGGTCTGTCCACTTTCACCCGGGTCCGACTGGACCTGAGCGAGATGGCCATCATCAGTGAGTCAAAGGATCCTTCAAACTCACACTGGCTTAAATACTGGTTCAAGCTAAAATATTCAATAGCCGACAATACACATTTAATATACTGTATCTGTTAAATATCTATCGTAACATTCGGTTCTTCTGTGATGTCAGCGAGACTTACAGATCTGACTTACTGCAATCTAAAACGCCAGCGGAAGTCCAGTGAATGCTACAGGAATAAAAGAAATAAATGCATACATAAACAACAACAGTGTGTGCAGATGTAGGAAAATAATCAAGGACAGAGTTGAGCAAACAATTAAACATGATTTTATCTGGTTATAGAGTTACATTTAATATTATGAAACGTCCAATTAGGAACGCTAATCAGCCTAATCTGCATGTCTTTGGCCTGTGGAAGGAACATGCACAGAGACCCAAGACCCAAGGCCCAGGGTTAGGGGTAGCTCAGTGGTTAAGGCATTGGACTATGTATCAGAAGGTCCCAGGTTCAAATCCCACAGCCACCAAGTTGTCCCTGTTGGGCCCTTGATCAAGGCCCTTAACCCTCAACTGCTCAGATGTATAATGAGATAAAAATATAAGACGCTCTGGATAAGGGCGTCTGCCAAATGCCGAAATGGAAATGTAAGGCAGGAATCAAACCCAGAACCTGAAGGTGCAAGGCGACAGTGCTCTAAAGACAGGATCAAATTCAGGAATGTGGAACACTTAATAACAGTAGTTTCTCCCATCACTTGTGTCATAGAAACTATAAAAAGTCATGGAAGGAGTCTCCAGTGTCAGACACCACCCTGTCACTGATTATTTTCCTATTACAGCAACATCCAGTCCAATCCTGTTGTTCATCATACAATGCATTTACTTCATCATGTGTGCTCGAGTATAAGGGCAGTATGATTCCCAACAGCTGTATTTGCTTTTGTCACACTGTCAGGTCCAGCATACACACAGCTGATCTGGAAATCCATGCACTGCAGTGCACATCTGGCGGAAAAGGACACGCCTGAACTTCTCTACGCTGTGAAAAAAATGTGAAACCTTCCGCGGTGCCTCGTTCCACATGCTGGTTCGGTGGCTTTTCTGCTTATGAGGTTTAAAGCAAATATACTGTAGGACACATATCTACTTCAGTCAAGCAATAGCATCGCCATCAACACAACATTAACATGCTGGACAAGTTTCGAACGAGCGTTTCAGTTTCTGCAGTGCACGTGACATATACGTTTTATAAGCAGTGGTGCTAATGCAAAGCATCTCCCAGAGGAACAGCCATGGCGGAATTCTCTTTACGCACTTGTGTCATAGCCACGAAGTTACGAGGTGAAATATAGCTTAACGGACCCCCTTGTTACTCTCTGTGCAATCAGATGGCTAAGAGATGGGACGTGCTGCAAAAGCAAAACATATGGCTCGTGTTCGACGAAAGGAACAGGAAATAACAGAGGGTCGTGTCGAGTGGCAGTGGAGCTGGTCTCAGACATAGTGTAGCTGCTATTCTACATGGAAACACATGCTATAGAACAAAAAAAAATACTAAGCATTCCAAATCACTTGTCACTTTCATTTACTTATACTGGAAATAACCTGAAAGATCATGAACCTTGTACATGTAGATGTAGAATAAATATACTGAGTTTAAAAATAGGAAGAACAATAGTGTGCAGTAAGTGGGGTTTTGGAAATCGCAGTAACGTGACTTATTGGAAACCACTATGTTATACAGTAGTTTTAATATAATCGAATCATGCACTACCAACCCATTTGGATAGACCAAAATAAAAGTACTATAGGTTTTCTTGGACAATGCAGTGATAGTAAAACCTTGGTCATTTGCACATCCAACCAGGGAAGTAGAAAAATGGCATTTAGGACAAAATTGTCATGATAATGCTACTATAAAATCTTGGACATGACTCTGATGATAGTACCAAGGTAAAACCATGTCCCACTGGGCATAACAATGATGATAAAACCTTGGGCTTTTGCCCATGAGTTCCTAGGCACAACCAGGATGTTAGTACCAAGGTAGGACTGTGACCTTTTGGGCTTAACCATGATGGTAGTACCGTGGTCCTTTGCACAAAACCATAATGGCCTTGATGATGTCATTATATCTTCTGTATAATCTTAATTTTTTTTTTTTGGGGGGTGGATTTTTCCCCGATTTTCTCCCAAACTTAGTCGTGTCCAATTCCTCCCCGTCACTAGGGGGCTCTCACATTAAGGCTACTACTACCACTCAGTCCGGAGGGCCGAAGACCATCACGTTTCCTCCGAAACACGTTACGCTGGCCGACCGTATCTTTTAGATCTCCTCCCTCATGCACCGTTGGGGGCGGCGTAACACACTCGGAGGACAGCGCTATCCGCTCCTTCCGCTTGCCTGAGCTCACAGACGCCCCTTATTGTCTGTAGAGCTGTGATTGATGTGGGAGCACTAAGTACCTCTCATTCCTCCCCTCTGAGAGAGCTCGGCCAATCAGCTTTCTCTAGACCTCCGGCTGCGAGAGGTTACAGCATCACCTGGTAATCGAACTAGGGGTCTCCGGATGATAGGGCGAGCACTTTACCATATACTCTGGATAATGTTATCATATCTTCTGCATCTTACTCAGATGTTAGTACAGAGGCAAAATCATTTATGGTGTCACCATGGTGGTAGTTATATTATGGTCTTTTGGGGATAACTGTGATGGTTGTACAGCATCATAGTATTTTAAATACAGTCATGCTGATAGTGCCATGCATTTGTCCCTACAGTATACTGTACCATGTATTAGTCTTTTGGGTATAAAGATGATAGAACCATGGACTTTTGTACTCCATCATGATTATAATACTGTGCCCTTTGGGACATATCCGTGATGGCAATACCACGACCATTTAGACATATCCATGATAGAAAGACTGTGTCCTTTTGGACATAACAATGATGGCAGTACAATGACCTTTTGAACATATCCATGATGGCAATAATATGACCTTTTGGACATAACAATGATGGCAGAACCATGCACTACTGGACATAACCGTGTCGCGAGGACCATGGCCATGTGGTCATATCCATGATGGTAGTACTATGACCTTTTGAAATGACCATGATGGCAGAACCATGTTTTACTGGACATGCTGTAACCTTGACTTTTTGGCCATGTTGCCAGTACAATGACCTTTTGGACATAACCATGATGACAGTTCCATGACCTTTTGAATATAACCAAGGTTATAGAATCATTATAGGGTCATGATTGTGGTAACGACTGTCTACTGTGCTGTATGGTAAAACTCTGAGCTATTACGCATAACCATGATGGTCCTCCCTGATCTTTTATATTCTACCATGATGGTAACAGCAGGACCATTTTTTGGGACAATACCATAATAGAACCATATATTTAGACCATATCATGATCAAAGAAGATGGGATAAAGGCTGATTTTGGACACTACCATTATGGTAGCTTTTGGTGCACTACAATGATGGTAGGATGATGGAAAAAGACAGATTTTTCTAATTACTACCCTGATGGTATGTACATGATATTTTTGAAGAATAAAAAAAAATTCTAACTTTAAATATTATAAACTGAAGAGCTCTTTCTTCTTACTGAAACTATCCAGGAGAGTTTAAGAAGGGTAAAAAAAATAAGCTGAAGGTAAAACCTGCCCAGTGTGTGAGTGTACGCATTCCCACCATGTGACCTATAGTTAGGTCAGAGACTGCTAGCCTGGCATCTGGAGAGGTTAATGACACTAATCTTCTCCTCAACGGTGGACTTGTTTGGAAAGTGGGGTCATGAGTGAATCCAGAATAAACATTGTGGTTAATTACACTTCTGTCTAATGTCAGTGAGCTGGCCGACGTACGTAGCGCCCTAAGATTAGCGTTAAAAAACTTCTCGCTAACCTTTGCCCGCACTTGCCCAGGAATCCATTAGGACCAAGCGTGAAGGGGTTAATGGTTTCAAGATTGCAGTTCGCGCTTGCTAAAAAAGCTCAAGATTACAAGGCAAGGACTTGATTGGTCCAAATTGCCCTTGTATTTTGTTTCACTTATATATCACTTATCCTTATTATGCCAGAGGTGGCAGCCTCCGAGAGGAAAAGTGGTCAGATTGGGGACTGTTTACAACCCAAGAGCTCAAAAATAACTGTACTACAAACTTAACTAAGTGTTATAAAGACAGCATGGACTTCAAATAAGCCACACACACACACTGTCTAATTCTAGCAGAGTAAATTATTTGTTTTTCTGTTTTGTTTTTTTTCCAGCCACAGACTGGAAGTACTCGTACACTCGAGAAGGTCATAAGGTTCCTTTCGCCACAGCAGGGGACTGCTACAGCGCCGCCCGCTGTCCACAGGTGGGAAAGACTTCTCGGGATAATTAGGCATCCTGGGAATGTAACACAAAGTTTTGATCAAGGCTTTGTTGGCACACAGTGAACAAAAGCACATGTGGGTGGCATTGGCTGGTACTGAAATAGACACAAATCAGCCAAGATTAAAGAAGCTTGTAGGAAATGAGAAATGTATAGAGTTTAAGAGGAATGTGTGTCTGTCTGTGTGTGTGTGTTTTTGCAGACCCTGCCAGATTGAATTTAAATCCAGCAATCTATCTGTCATCTGGCGCTCATTTCTCAACTCTTAACCGTTTCGACATTTCGACATTGGTGTTTTTTCTAGCTCTCCACCACACTCGCTCTCTGTTTCTTTTCTTGATCATGGTCCTAAGCCTCTCAGCTCCCTAGATGAGAGAAAACACTCAGAAACAGACTTTCCTTTATCCTCTTTTCCGTTCCCCGAGTCACTGGAGAGGAAGCGTAGCTCAGCTCGTCGCTGTGTTTCATTCAAACAGTGCGAATGGATTTGGGTGGATTAGGATTCTGTTAGTTTTGGTTGTTTCAAACAATCGATGCTCATGAATATCCTATAAACGAACTTATTTATTTGTGTGTTATTTATTTGAGTCTTCTAAGGGCACCGTGGTTTAGAAGTCCCCTTGCACCTCCAGGGTCCAGGTTCGATTCCTGCCTGGGGGTCTGTGTACATGGAGTTCTGCCCATGTTTGCTGGGTTTCCTCCATGTACTCTGGTTTCCTCCCACAGTCCAAAGACATGCAGATTAGGCTAACTGGCGTTCTCAAATTGCCCGTAGTGTATGAATGTGTATGTGTGTGTGTGTGCCCTGCGATGGATTGACACCCTGTCCATGGTGTACCACGTCCTCATGCCCTTAGTCTTCTGAAATAGGCTCCAGGTCCTCTGTGACCCTGTACACAGGATAAAGTGGTGAAGACAATGAGTGAGTGAATGAGTCTCTGAGGACGGGTTCCTCTCACAGTCACTTTGGGTTGATTGGTATTTCTAACTTACCGTACCGAGCTTGTGACCTGTGATGACTTGGCAATCCATTGCCAACACCCACCTTGTTCCCTGAGCTACCAGGAATAGGTTCCATGGTCCCTGCAACCCTACATGGGTTCTTGGTATCTTGGTAGACCCTCCATTGAATATAGTTACAGCTGGGATATGTCATGTCTACTGTAGATCCAGATGTTTTTGCCCATATTTCTTAAAAAAGGCAGCTTAAAATCTGTCCCATTAATTGAAGACCATTGGCGAACAGTCATCAACAGTTCCCTGGCAGGTTAAGGAACCAAGCGTGGATATACAGTATATATTGTTATTCAATTCATATTTCTTGAAACCACTGCTATGAAAAACATTCACTAACAGCTGACTATTTCCATATGAGAGACTCTACAATAATATGGATTGCATTTGTGTTTCTGTTCTGGACCTCCAGGGCCGATTCAGACTCAACCTCTCCGGGACAGGCTTCCAGGTGGCTGAGAGTACCCAGTGGGTCTCCCATGGGAACTACGCCATAGCGGACATCCACAAGTCTGAGGTACCTCGCTCATGACGGCGAAAAAAAAGTCCCAAGCAAACATCCATTAATCCGATCTTTGTTTTTTTTTTCTTTCTCCTGATCCTAATCATTTCCCTACAACCTTCTCTCATTTCCTAAATCCTCACTAATCCTGATTCCTCTACTTCCCCCTTTTTTTTTTTTTTTTTTTTGGACTCCCCTTATCAATCCCTCCCTCCCTTCCTTAAACACTTTCTCCTCTCATTGCATCATCTCCCTCTCGACTGCACAGCTAGGGAGCACTATTGAGCAGTTGCCACAACTCTGTTCCTGGGTTTCTCATTGAAGTCAGTCTGGGGTGCCTTTTTTGGCAGGGAGTGAAAAGGTTTGAAATGAAAAGCGGTCCACACGGAGAGCAAAGTGGACAGAAAATCAGTTGTAGTAAGTCAAGAGCTGCGGAGAACCCTGTTGAATGGATCATTATACCGATAGCAGGCTGCTTTTTTATTTCCTTGTGTGATGCTGTTTCCTGGACTTGTCTCACATTGTTATTTATGCAGTTTATGAGTGATTACATACAAAGAGTTTAAAAGAAGTATTAGAACGAGCGCATTAATAAGAATTATTACCATGAATTACAACTGGAACTGCTGTCAGAGCTGCTTTTATAGAAATGTCCCTTTTTTAGACATATTTTTGAGAATTCTAGAACAGTGCTCTTATACGATCTTTCATATAGTTGTGCTCAAAAGTTTGCACACCCTGAAAGAAATAGTTAAACATTGCCTTTTTTTTTTATTTTTTATTTTTTTAAATATGACTGATAATGCAACATATTTTTTTTCTTATTTAAGGATAGTGGTCACATGTACAGTAGTCATTAATTATCACAGTTGTTTGACTCCTTTTTAAAACCTAATGATAACTAAAATCACCCAAATAACCCTGATTAAAAGTAAATATATACTTGAATATTTGGACACATTATAAACACACAGGTTGACACACACACAGGTTTTAATGGCTATTAAAGAGATGTTTCCACACCTGTGACTCATTGTAATTGTAATTAATGTCTGTGCAAAAATAGTCATTGAGTTTCTCAGCTCAAAGAGACAAAAGAACTGCCAAAGGACCTGCGAAATAAGGTCGTTCAATTTTTTTAAAGCAGGAAAAGGATATAAAAATATACAGTATCTTAACACTTGAAAATACCAGTCAGTACTGTTCAAACTCTGATAAAGAGGTGGAGAATATGAGGTTCTTTTGATACTAAACCAGGGTCAGGTTAGACCAAGATCTCACCCACTACAGCCTGAAGGATTGTTCGGGACGCAAAGAAAATCCCAGAACAACTTTTGTGAGAGAACAAAGATCACAATTAGGAGGTACTTGAACACAAATGACCTGCATGGATGAGTTTAGTTCATGCAAGACAACCAAAACATTTACAGGAACTGGAGACATTTTGCCAAGAAGAACGGGCAGCTATACCACCGGATAGAATTTATACCATCATTAATAGAATTAATGCCGTCATTGATGCTAAAGGGGGAAATACATGATATTAAGAACTAAAAGTATGCAAACTTTTGATCAGGGATTATTTCCTCTTTATTGTCACGTTTTTTTTTGATGATTGTGCCATTTTGTTACATATGAACTCGAGTCCTATAAGAAATAAAATTAATTTGTTTTGCCTTTACACTATCATTTTCTTTAAAAAATGGTACACAACCTCCAACTTATTTAAAGGTATGCAAACTTTTAAGTACAACTCTGTGTGTGTATATATATATATATATATATATAAATATATATGTATATGTTGTATATTGTGTGTAAACAATATATACACACAATATACAACACGGTATATATATATATACACAGGTGTTGTATATTGTAAGTATAGCTTTTATACTGTATAAGTACAGCCTGTGATGTGCAGTTCCTTTCTTTTTTCACAGGATGGCAGTAGAGTGACAGGAACATGTGGTGGCTACTGCGGCAAATGCACTCCGTCCTCCAGCTCAGGTCTCCTCATCCAAGTCACATGAGGTCCCGACTCTCATACAGGTCCAGACTTACATTCTACGTTCTTGTAACTGTACACATTTTGGTGACAAATTAAAGGAAAGATAAATGTCTAGTCTTATAGTGGAGTGAAAACCTCAGCTTCATTCTTAGCTGACAATGTGATGATGATGATGATGAAGATGATGGAGCGAGCTTTTTAAGACATCGCAACAAAATCTTGAGTCGAGTTGAGACCTGGGACAGGGCAAAGGCCACAGCACTCGATTTTATACACCCTTCTTAATCCATTTATTGAGCTCTAGTACACTGTCGATGTGGGCGGAGTCAACCTGAAAGCAACCACGCCCATCGGGATAGAAATATCTGATCATAGGATAAATTTAATCAGCCAAAAAAAAAAAAAAAAGAAGCTCCCTGTTTATTTGAACACACAAAGCATAACAGATTAAAATCTTTTTATCCCTTTAATTTGACACGTGTGGACTTTTTGAAACCTGGGATTTTTTTTTTATTATTATTAATTAATTAATTTATTTATTTATACTTATTTCCTCATCGTATTTTCTGGCTGATTTTTCTTTAGGGCGCTCTCATCTCCTGGGGTTCTTCCCTCTATGTGGTGCTACAGACAATCAAGACAACGAAGAACATCCCTCATGCCTCCGCTCACCCCTGACCTCCTGCTGTCTGTGTGTAAATATCAGCCGTGTGTGTAATGTACAGAATGTGTCGAATTATTTATTATCACCTTTATTACACGGTTATTTAAAATGCCCGCTAAGCCGTTTGTGGATTTTTGCCTGTTGACAGCGCAGGCTGTTTTCATTCTTAAATGAAAAATGTCCCGCTAAAACATGACACATGGGAAATCTATTTACGTTCTATGTTTGCAAAAGGGGGCGTTCAAGTCAAACCGGGACTTGCGAACAAAGGCGTGAAAGCGATTGAGATTCACAGAAGACATCAAGAACAGTACGGTGATGAGACTCTTAGTCACAGTAAAACATGTGAGCGGTGCAAACGCTTTAAAGAAGGCCGTACAGGACGTCCGTGAATGACAATCTCAACCGACACTGCAGTCGTTCCCGTGAACATTCAGCGAGTGGAACGCCTGATCCTTGAAAACCAGCAAGTTACTTAGTGGAAAGAGATGTGCAGGAACTCGGCTGGGACCTCACGCTAAGCCATTAATGTGGGCCATTAAAGGAGTTCCTGGGAGGCCGGCGTTTCAGACGTGAAGCAGGCAGTCTGATCATGTCTCCGGGGTACTGAGGAAACTTTCTACCTTTATGGTTTCCAAGCACTAGTGAAACACTGGGATTAAAATAAAGGGAGTTCTGTTTTTTTCTGCGCAATCAAAAGTCCTGCTTTGACTTGAACACCCCTCCTATATTGTTATTATACACATGACATGTGGATGTTCAAGAAGATTTGTCTTAGTTTTTGAGAAAACTAGTCTGGTTGGTTTAAAGCGGCTTTACACTGTCATGGACAAAAATCAGAGGTAATAGGACAAAGTCCTGATGGGGTCAGAACCGGATCTCACTGACTGATGGAGTCAGCAGGGTGTTTAATCACAGGTTTATAAAAGGCATGTGTTGTCATTCAGTCGGTTATACGATCCAGCCGTGTAAAGTTACTGGAGGCAAAGCGGAAACTCGGGGTGATTCTAGAGAATGTAGCAGGTAGAGGAAGTGCTGATTGGCTCTGGTCATGTGATCTCCTTCAGCAGGTAGAGAAAGTTTATCTGGATGGTTCGTTCCATACAGCAAAGGCAATCAGTGCACAAACAAGCCTCGGAATGTCCACGATTATAAAGGTTGGCAAGACTTTGCGATGCCCGTACAGTATAACATCTTTGATTCTGAACAGGAATAAATTGTTGACAAAAATTAGAGCAAAATTGGCTGGGAGGGATCGTGTTAACCTGTACTGTCAATCAAAGTGACATTAACCGATCGTAGGATTCTGTGAGTTTGTGTATGAGGATTAGTGTTGACAGTGATGGAGGTTGGCAGGGAGTTGGGGGTTTATTATAGGAATCCTCCAGTGTGTCTCATCCGCATCTCTGTAGTGAATTCTCAAATACAACAGACAAAAAATAATCATCATTTCCTGGTACTGAAAGCGGAAAAAAAAAAGAAAAAAAGAAAACCTGTTTAAAAGTGCATAGTTAGAATAAAAGTCTAAGGCCAGATGTTAAATTTTATTGTTTGATAAAATTCATGAATAAAAAAAAAAAAAAGTTAAATATTAACCATAAATTTCCAGGAATATCTTTTGATATCTTTTGATGTTTTATCCAACTTTCCAACAAAAGGTTTAAGTAATTTGTTAAAAAACAAATTCTACGTACAGTACTTTTCATTTCCTTTAATTATTCCCTAAAAAGACATAGTCCTAATTCCGGACTATGATATTCAGATAATACTGATTAGATTTTCCGTTTACAAACTAATCTGTCTCAAGAAATAATAATAGTGTGTCCTACAAAAATAAGGGCCTCTTAAATATATGACAAAATTCGACAACTGCCTCTACGGGTTTCTCTTATAAGCGGGACGTTCAAGTCAAACCGGGACTTCTGAATGACTCTCAAAACATTTCAGTGGTGCAAACGTTTTAAATAAGCCCGTCCATCCGTTACTGACGATTCCGGCCGAGGTGGCTCGCAGCCCGCTGCGGTTGTTCCCATAAACTTTCAGCGAGTGGGACGCCTGATCCTTGAAAATCAACATCGACAGCTTTCAGAAGTGATGCATAAGTGCAGCAGGGGATTATATAGAGAAATTAAAGGAGTTTTTACTCTCATAACTGTGTTCTGCACAATCAAAAGTCCCGGTTTGACTTGAACACGCCTCGTAAGTGAGTTTCAATTGAACAGGTTTTTTGGAAAATGTTACAAAATATAATATTTGATGAATTTGTGTTAACGCTAATCAAGAATTGAATCTACAATACAGAGGATCCAGTGAATGGTGATTAGGTGGAAAAACACTGGAATGTTTCTTTGCAGTGAAGAATAAATCTATAAGAGTTTTGACAAAGAGAGGAAATGTAACATTTGGTGCTTTTAGTTGTTTTAGTTTTATTTCTGGAAACGTTTACTTCAGTTAAAGATGATGATTACTCTTAGCCATAACCCAAAGTTTTGGGAGCTTTGACCATGAAGCCTACACAATGGATGACATCCGGCCGTTATTACTAAGTATTATGATGTCATTAAAAAAAGAAAAGAAAATACAGAAAAATGTTGAAAAAAATTTTTTAATGATATTTTGTTCATTTGTTGTTGTCGTTTTTTTTAATTATTATTTATAAATACCTCACAAATGTTTTGTGTACTTATTTTTTATGTAATTAGATTTTTGTTTGTTCGTTTGTTTGTTTGTTTTAAGGGTACGTCTCAATTTCTTTTTTTTTTTTCTTTTTTTGTATTATTTAAAGAGTTTCTCAGGCACATACTGGTTGTTCCACAATTTCTATTTGAATTTCTATCTATTTTTTTAAAGTCACTGGTCTTGTCCATCTGTGCCTTAACCTGAACAGACGGTGCTATTTACAGTACATTGTAGTTTATTTCATTATTAATTCAATTATTGTTAAAGATCTCCACTCCAAAGTTTTTTACACATGTTAGATGTTAAGTCTTTTTTATTATTATAAAAGGGAGTTTATACGTTTTAAAGCCAATTTTAAGCAGTACATGGTTTGTACAGATTTATGAAATTCTGATTTTATGCGTCAGTATTTCTGTATTTATTATATTCACAGATCGATTTTTTTTTTGCTTTGTATAAAATACTGTATATATAAAACTATGTTTTGTGTGTTTTTCAATTCAGCCGTATTGATAAGGATTTGCAGTGTTATGGTTCTTGTCCGGATCACATAAAGGAATCTTAATGCAATACAAAAATCTGTTCATTTATTTGTTTGTTTGTTTGTTTATTGTGCAAGAGTAATAATCTGTCTGATCTCCCGCCACATATGTACAGAATGAGGTTTTCTCTGTCTCCACTAATACAAGTCTGTGTCGAGCACTTGCTGTTAGCTTTCTGTCAATTTGTAAAAGAATTATATTTTGGGTTTAACTGTAAACTAGAATGAGTATTTTGTACAAGTATTTACACCCCAAATCCATTTGAACTTTTTCAATAAAATTTTAACTGAAAAAGAAACCATTGTTTGTCAGATATACATTACAGTTGTTTCTTTGCGTATACCAGGTTTTGCATTAACCTCCTGCATTACCGCTGCCCCTAAAAAGATTTCATTGGAATTTTATGTCAATGATCTACACAAATTAACCCCCTAATGGTGAAGTGGAAGAAAGAATTAGCTTTTTGTTGTTGTTCAAATTTACCAGCAAATGAAATCCCTATTCTTTGAATAGAACAAGTTTCCCACTTGCCATCAGTAGTGACATAAATAGTTAACTTTCACCTGCGTAAGTGTCATGTGACCTTGTTACAAATACCGTACAACTCCTCCTGAAGACCCCTAGAGAACCTCACCAAGCACCTTGAATAAGAGCAAAGAGCTACAAGGGAAGTTTAACTTCTGGGGGGGGGAAAGTCTCAATAAGAACTGTTTATTTTAAAACATAAATATATATATTTTTTTAATGCATTTTGAGAGAGAGAATCATGGCACATCTTTGAGTTTACGTAGAGGAGGCTGTAGGAGATTTCTCAGTCAAGCAATCTTTAACAAACTTATTAAGACTCTTAATGATGTAGACAGATCTTATCTACAGTACAAGTTAAAAAAAAAAAAAAAAGTTGTAAAATTTGATTGCACATTTTGATCAGGATCATGAAGGACCAGGGTTGGGAATATATCTGAGTAACTGAACATTATAGTACTATTTTTATACACCACACATTCTGCTAAATCCTGGCTTTCCAGAACATGTAATGTCCTGGATTTTTTGTTTGTTTGTTTGTTTGTTTGTTTTTTGAATGGCTAATTTCATACAGCTACATTATACATTCATTAATTATTATTAGGACGTAAATTATTATTATTAGTTTTCACATGAATAGGAGACAAGAAAAATGATTTCATCAGTTAAAAAGGTTTATTAACATTTAAAATTATAAACTTTTGCTTGCATTTTAAGTTGTTAACTTGATACGTCCACTTTCAATTGAGTCAGATTTTTTCATTATTTACTGTATACTTTCTCTTATACAAGGTGACACAGAATAACGGGAATTTTTTTAATGCGTATTGGTAGCCATTAGCAGGTGGTAGCACTGCGGG
>JAQMYJ010000016.1:19601193-19621858 GCA_030014305.1 Clarias laeviceps | reverse complement strand
GAACTACTCCTGATCCGGGTGTGTGCGTATGTATATATATATATATATATATATATATATATATATATATGTGTGTGTGTGGTTATAGTTACAGTTATTTTTTTCCTTTGTGGTCAGCACATTTAGAAGAATTCAAACATAAAGAAAGAAAATGCATCATGAACAGGAAGTGGAAAGTACTGTTTTGAAATTCAAATATGAAAATTGTTTCCTTACCTCTCCCTGGATGAATTTAGAAATCAATCTCTTTTTCCTAATGGATTTTCTGAGGACAGAATAACCTCCATGTCGTCACACTCACACAGCAGACATGGTCATATGGTGGATATATACCATTCTCTCTCTCCCTCTCTCTGTCTCTCTCTCTCGTCTGGATGGTGATGAGATTCTTAATGTGTTGCTCTTTTTTTTTTCCCAAAAGGGAACCAATGGGATTTTTTTTTTTTTAAATAGAAGTTTCCAGGTGCATAAACACAGTGAGAATTGAAAATAGGGAAAGGTGACAGAAAGGCACTTACATCCATTGAGAGCACAGGGCTCTTTGAAATGACCTTTGCCCCCTGAATCAGACGCTTAATCGCTCTCTGAGAACGGGACAGGGCAGGAGACAAGAGGACAATAGACTAAAGGAGGGAAGCTAGAAGAAAAAGGAGAAGAGAGTAGACAGACGGCAAAATGAGCGATGTGCCGAATCACACTTATCACTGTCATCTGCCCGCATAGCGCCCTGGAATGATGCCCGATGAATTCATCCGAATCTGGTCTCCAGAGCACGGCCGCAACTCACCCTTGATGAGACCATACCTCAGACACGACGTGGACCAGAACTTGTAATCGGCCCGAGATTAAAATGCAGCACAAACATTAGATGCGCTTGGGTGCATTCTGGACATTTCTGGCCTAGATTTCAAATGCTAAGGAATCCCTAAATGCTTGGAGTTTCAGCACACAATACACTTGATGTTGCTAAAATCAGCCAAGAACTGACCCAGAAGTGTCTGCCATGTGGAATATATATATATATTATATACGTGATGGGATAAGAGAGAATGGAAAGCTGAAAGAAAATGAAAGAATGAACCTGGCTTTGAGAAATGGATTTAAAGTTGAATGAGAGATCCTAAATGGACCGTATTATGCAGATTAATATGAATTTCCAGAGCAGGTAGTGTTTCTGCTTCGCGGCTCCAGGGTGCTTGGCTCGAGTCTGAGGTCAGGTTATTATGATCATGCAGAGTTCTGCATGTTTCCCCATGTGGGTTTCCTGCAACTTCTCCTGTTTCCTCCCGCCTCCAAAAAAACATGTTGCATACACTGAATTGCCCCAGGTATAAATGCGTACGGATACGGATGTCTCTGTGTGCATGTGCATTATGCCCACATCCAGGGTGTATTCCCATCTCATATCCAGTGTTCCTGGGACTGATTCCTTATCTGCCTCGATCTTGAGCGCTTCCTGAAGAATGAAAGATGACTGATGACTGAATTTTTTCGGGTTGCTCGCTTTAATGATGTTTGACGGGAAACAAATTAAGATTTCCTCGTTTGGGAATCACTTATTGATTTCTTCCTAGCAAATGGACTTCATTAGCATCTGTCACTGTGAGCCAAGCCCCGCTTCTGGAGTTCCTGGTCGGTTTTTCTGGGAGCAGCCTGAGTTCCAGAGATACCTTAGTAAAGTGTGATTTGAAATAATGTCATAACGTGGATCTTGATGGATTGATATTTGTTTTGACAAGAAATTAGGTTTCCCCCAGCCAAAGAAAATGTTCTTTGCTCTGCCTTTTTTTCCGTAGAAGGTATTTCGACAGATTAGGAAGGAAAAAGATTTACAGAAACTTGAAGCCTGTACAAATTTTCCCCTCAAAAAAATCCTTTAAAGGGGAAACATATTGTGCAAAATTCATTTTAGTCATTTTCAGACATCCAGATGGGTCTGCAGTGTGCAACTATAAACAAAAAAATGTGAGAAACGTACACTGACTGCTTTTTGTCCATTTTTGTGCTTAAACAGGCCAATTAGATTTTCACCCTAACGTGACCTCATATAAGAAGACCTCTCCTGGCTTGTTGCTCAGCTCTCCTGAGGGGTATTTCAAGCTGGAGCACTAACAGACACACGTGAGATTGTGTTAAAGAAAAAGATAATAGATATACCTTTAAAAGAATGCAATAACTTTCCTTTTTTTTTCTTTTTTCTTTGACCTGAAAATCTAAAATCTGATTTGTGTTTCGACTACAAATTCCTGAGACGTCCTTGGCCTTTGAAAACGCTATGCGTTTCTCAGCTAGTTACTCATTCTGCGTCAAACAAACTAGCCAGGAATTAGTAAAAAGTAATAAAAAAGTCAGAGTAATCGTTGAAACAGGAAGTAGTCATAGCAACAGTTCAAGAAATTCCTTTAAATATCATTACTGGCGAATGGCTGCAGAGCTGACACGAATTATTTCTGCTGTTCTGAGTGACGTTCCCAAAGTGCACCTTCCCAAGTTCTCCTTTAAAGTGTTTTTCCGAACCTGTTTTGTTCTTTTTAGGCTTAATGAGCAAGCAGGGAAAAGTAGTTTTCTGAACCAGCTCCATTTCTTTAATGTAGCGTTTTGGGTTTCAGGATTTCAGATCTTATGTTCCACACGTCACATATCATTTCTAGCGGTCCTATCTGGTTTGATGTTTTGGCGCTGGAGCCCCTGCAGTGGAACTGAATCCCAACATATAGTTCCAGAAGTTAGTTTCCTTCTGGGGGGAAAAAAAAGAAGATTATTATCCCATATCATGATTATTTGTTACTTTGACATGATCTTCAGAACGTTTCATGCTTCTTTTTTTTTTTTACGTTCCTTTTAAAGTTCCAAAGAGAGAAGGTTGTGCGAAGTCTGCATTCTGCTGCCAAAGCTAATAATTCTATCCTCTAATTCCGTGCCAAGAGCATCGCCTTGACGGACCAGTTACTAAATACGGCAGTAGCACAAAGAGAATGCTGGATAGCCTTTTAATAAAGAAGTGACTGCATTAGACGCTAATTGGCTTCTTTATTGTTTGGCCTGGACCAGGAGGAAGCGTGTGGGGGCTTTCTGGGACGCGAGTTGTTCTGGAGACGCTTGTGAAAAGAAGACCGGGATTTAGTTACAGGATTACGGCTTCGTTCTGCCTCTTCCTGCTGCTGTTTAGGATTTAATTATTAAACCAAGCTCCATCATGCAGGCGTGCGCATGTTCACGTGCGGGACACGTGGGACGCGTCGAGTCGGGATGCTGCGCACACTTCAAGGAAAAAGAAAAAAAAAGTCTGTTTTCCAGACCAGACAGCTTTGGTCTTTTCTTTGTCTTTTATTCTTTTTTTCTTACTGTCTCAATAATATATACTGTATATGACATCTGTTAGAGTGGAATTGGATTCCAGGGAGTCCCTCGTGTTAGGCGCGTAATGCGTCTCCTGACACGGAGATTGGGAGAGAGAGGAAGAGCAGCGAGGAAAATAGAGGGGAAAGCAAGTGATGGAGGAAAGGAGGAGGATTCCTTCCTTCCTCTTGTCTCCTGAAGGAATAAAACCCAGCGATGCGGAGCTGGCGGACAAGCCGACACCGGCCTCGTGAAGTTTACACGCCGCTGTCAGAGAGAGCATTGCCTCTTTCCTCTCAGCAGTTAGACTCCATAAAAGAGTTGCCGTTTCTCTGGAGTGCACTTAACGTCAGGGTTTCCTTTCTGCTTAGGCTCTGCTCGTTTTTTTTTTGTGTTGTTTTTTTTTCCTCCTTCTTATTTCATGTTCTTTTTTTTCAACCCTTGATAAAGGATGTGACTAATGCTGATTTCATACATATTCAGAATTACTTTTAGTGCAAGTTTCCGACTTGGACATTCCACATGAATTTCCTGTATTTCATAACAACCATAGGGGAGGTCTTGCATGAACTTTTGATACCTGAATTATTATAATTTTTTTTACCTCTGAGCTTTCATTCTAGTCACGTCACAGGCTGTTTCCTTAGCTGATGGTTGGTGATCTTAGTTCATAGACACGGTTATGTCCATTGTGAGTTATGTGCAGGTTTACAAGTAGATGGAGTGTTAACCTTTTAGAGAGAAAAAAAACGGTTAAATCTCATGCCCTTAAGGGTTCTTTAGATTTGTCCCTCAGGGAGGGACTCTACACCCCACAACAGGAGGTTTGTCTTTCACCGAGTTGCAGCCTTTTAAAAGGAAAAGAACCATTAAACATGCGAGGAATTCTGTTGTTTAAAGAGATGGCACAAGTGGAGAAAAAATGGACTTTAGACTAAACTGGCTAATAATGGACGTCCTCTTCTAGATAATGTTACTCATTTCTTACCAGATATACAGGGTTCATGTCACAGATTTATTTTTTCCTTGCTAAATGTACGTCCATCTCATGCAGGTGCACATTGAACCGTACAATTTGCATGCAGGTTAATTTAGGTTACTTAGTAGAAAGATCCTTGTTCAAGATCAAAATTAATACCCAGGCTCGGCTACTTAAGCTTAAATTAGTCTGATTTCAGATCAGAAGTTTGTCTGGTGAACCAGTGGCGCCAAAAGCAATTCTAGGCCTCTTAACAGGTTAATTCCCAAGGTCGTGCACCTCTGACTTTTTATTATCCAGGACAGTTTATTTCCTAGGGATACTTTGTGCCTCCGAATCGTCCCCACCTTTTCACCCCTGGCTGGATGTGCAAGTTGTCCTTTATTTTAATCTGCAGAAATATACACTTTGCGATTATTAATACTACAAATGAAGTATTCATAATCCTGAAGCTTGTGTTCAAGATTCGCCGAGGTGAAACGGGAACTAGTTATGGCTCCTGATTAGATCCTTGTCACGAGAATCAATACGTTTACAGACTATCAGAGCTCAGCTTGGTCCTGTCAATAAAAGGTCATAAAGGATGATTGATCGTGCCACAGTGGTGTGTACATGGGGGAGAAAGACTCAGTGTGAGACTCACTGTCTGGGATGTCCATCCTGCAGAAACTTCCCCATCCTGCTCTTCTTTTTTTTATGGCAAGATCTAATTGACTCCTCCATTGTTCTGGCCTCTTTAAAGAAACCATGTGTTTCTCATCATTGGGCCTGGAGAGGCTTCAGAGCTGATGAGCGGAATGAGCGTCGTTGTATGTTTACACCCCGAAAACCCACAGAGGGCTTGAGCAAGAGGAGAGGAATTCTTCCCGTCTGCTGAGGCAACACGTCCAGCCTGCAAGCCATCAGCCGTCTTTTTCGCCGATATTTACCCGAGGACAGGCGGGATCGCTGTAACAGTTCTGGTTCATTTAGACTGGGAGTTGTGGGCTTTCTGTCCTTTCCAGTAAAACATCACAGAAGTAGGGCACAGATTTATCTCTCGAACGGTGAATCAACACTCTACTTTGCTGTCCAGACGAGATTTCTCACACCGAGATTGCTAAAAGATTTTCAGAGTCATCGTTATGATGTTTGGCTCTAGTTTGAGTTTTAGGGATTGGAACACTTCATGCATTTCTGCAGAAATCCCTGATCCATATGTGCAATGAAGTCTAAAGTAACCACAATGCTTTTGAGAAACATAAAAAATGAGAGAGCTGCTTTTAATTTGAAATATGGAAAGAAAACAAGAGAAGATGCAAGAACAAGGGAGAAAGACTCGAAGCCTGTTGAGAAACCAGGTCGTGACCTATTGCTTTCTTTTTTTCTTTTTCTTTTTAAAGCACTGCTTCGCTTCTAAACCAAAGCTACTTTAGCTAATACGCTCTTCATCCATAGCTTAAGCCTGACATCCTTTTAGCCTGATTGGCAGCTCACGTGATCAAGTCTTGATCTCCATGTTGTCTGATTGGCCTGCTGGGACCCAGACGGCGGTTCAGGAGAAGCGATTGAAACGACACAAAGCAGTAAATTGATAACATCCAGTAGAAGGAAGTAACCGGACCAGATCTGGTCATGTTTAAGGATATTAAAGCTTCTGTCTTCTTTCCCAAAGGTCGTGTTTGTTAGTCCATTAAGGCTGTGTTTTAGTAACGAGCAAAGAGCGTAGCGTTTTCCGCTGAGTAGCATCTTCATCACCAGGGTAAACAGATCAGAAACATCTGTCGGAAAGTGAGTCTGTGATGTTTTTTCCCCGTTCGCCTTTTTATCAAGCCATTCTCGTTTTTTTCCCCCCATTTCCCTTTATTTTCCCTTCGCTGTGATCAGAAGCATCATCATCATCGCCAAAGTCATCAACACGGCCGCAAGTCGTCACATCATGTGGAGCGCTTGATAAATGACTGTTTACGTCGGTTTCCTTTTTGAAAGGCATTTTCCTTGCATCTCTAGATTGTTTGTTCCTTCCTTTGTCTCTCTCGTTTCTTTCTTGTTCCCCTTATTCCTCTCCCTGCAGTCTTGGCAATGAGAAATCGACAGCAAAAACTCAACAGCACAGTACTTTATTTATTAAGGGACGACATGGCGTATCCTTTTATAATTTCATTTGTTTCGAATTAGGTTTAAAGTTGTGGAAGATCTGTGAACAAAGTTCCTGTTATCACTTATGTTGTAGCAGTCAGAAAGAAAAATGAAATCGAATGAATTTCATAAAAAAAAAAAAAGAAAAAAAAAAAGAAAATCAACTCCTTCGGACTGAGGGGATTTAATTACTGAACGTCTGTGCATGCACATAACTGGATAAAAATTCTCTTTGGAAATGTTCTTCTGAAGAATATTTGTATGGGGGCGTTCAAATCAAAGGTGGGACTTTTAATTGTGTAGAATAACTGAACACCATCATATGAGTAAAAACTATACCTGCCCTTATCCCAGTGTTTAACGTATTCTTCACAACGCCGGCCTCCCAGGAACTCCTTAAATGGCCCAAACATGTGGGAATGGCTTGGAGCGAAATTTTTAAGGTTTGTAAAGTTTTATCAAGTGGTCCCTTGGATAGCTAATGCATGTTTAGGATGTAATGTTTTTTAAAAGACTACTTTTCAGTATCATAACCTTCTTCAGCTGTTTAAGAATGTTTTCAGTTGGCACTTCATGTTGCAACTTCCTCCCTAATAAAAGCCAGGCACACACACACACCTCTCTCTCTCTCTCTCTCTCTCTCACTCTCACACACACACATGGCAAATTACAGAGTGGATTCAGTCGGCTTTGCCATTAGACAGGGTCCTGCCAAGCATGTGTGTGGCTGCCTGTGTGTGCACAAGAGTGCATTCATGCACGTGTATAGTGCAGTGTGTAGTCTTCCTCTCTTTGGCCTGAATTCAGGTTGTGGCTCGAGACACGCCGTCTACCTGAAAAATTCTAAAGTGTTGCCTGTTGAATCGACTTTGCATGAACTATGTGTTTTCCAGAGCAGCGATAAAGACGCTCAATTATCACGTCACATCGCTGCCAAAAATTCATTACTCATATTGCGTCTGATAAATAAAGATATGAATAGGAGGCGTTCTATTCTGGTATTTTAGAAGGCATCTGGTTGAGGTTTGAACTGCGCATCAGGACTGGGGCAGATAGGAAGCTCACGAGACCACGTTTACAGTATTTACTGGAAGGTAAGTCACTGCCTGACTCATTAGTAACAGCCTGGTCAGGATCACTGTGGTCTAAATAAGACCGATTTGTTTAGAACCAGAGAAATTTGTTTTCGAAAAGATCATCCAAACGAATATGATATAAATATAAAGTCTGTGAGCAGGATTGTAAAAACGTTTCTCAGCACATCTTGCCAAAGAATTCACACACCATGCTGACCTTGCCCACACTAGCACTAGTAGGTTTTTCCATTGTTTCTTGGGGCAAAGATTTAGATTTATTTATTTATTTAAAATCTACTTTAAGAGCCGCCCACTACTTCGGGATGCAGCTATAAGTAGCAATAAAAAGATGTACTGAGGATACAGATAACGGCGTAGTGACGTCACACAATGTGATTGGCTGTACGATGGTACGATGATGTTGTCAAACATCGTGCACGTCACACAATATGCTATGGAAGATTACCCAGCTACTCTTAATCCAAGTTTTCAAATAACGAACCATGTTTATCTGCATCTATATAAAGAAAAGAAAGGTTTTATCTGTACAGTACATTTGGTCAGAACTCGCTCATTCAATGATATCTTTACATTTCATACATTTGAGGACCAGAAAAATGTTGTCGAATCAAAATGTTGAATGGAACTGCTGTTATGTAGCAATAGGTTTTGGCTCGATTTTTAAGAAGCGGGGTCTTATTTCTAGTGGTGTTATAACTGACAGGTTTTGGGATGAAGTAAAAAAAAAAATCTGTCTCATGGCATTTGGTGATGTGTATAAGATATCCGTGAAGCCTGACTCAGAAACCACCAGTAGAAAGAAATTACTTTAACAGCTGAGCTTTTTTTTTTTTTTTTTTTTTTTAAACGTCCATCTCACTGTATCTCTGACATTTTTTTATAAGAGACCAGGAAAATTGCTTTTGATACACGGATTTCGAACCACGCACAATAACAACGCACAATGTCAAACACGTCCATGTCATAAAGAGCCTTTGGTGATTACAGTCCCTGGCCCTGATTTAAGTGTCCGATTTCATTACCCGGTTTCAAATGTGTTTTTTTTTTCCCCCTTTAAATTCGGATAATATTTCGCTTCATCGATGTTTCTCATCGCGGATCCCCGACGATAGAAGCCGAAAGCGGAGCAGAGCGGCTACGCGGATGATAGATTATTCCTCTGCATTGACAAAATAAATTCATTACGTTGATGGGTCAAGAAGCTTTTAGGAGCATTTAAGTGAGCTCCCCTCCACCACCCCGTTCTCTTCTTTCTTTCTCTCTACTGTCCCTGCTTTTCCTCTCACTAAGGGACGTCAGATTGATGGATCACTTCAATTAACTCTGACATAAGAAGGGATGAGATAGCAAGTATGTAGGAGGCGTGCAGAGAACGCTTCCTTTTTTCTCTTTCCTTGTCGTCTCTTCTTTCTTGTGATCCCCCTTTTTTTTTTAAATGCCGTTTAAGGAAGGAGGAAGATCAGTTGCTTGCAGGTTCAAAAGATCCACTCTGATTCAGGTTACGGACAATACTTTAGACAATAAAGTACAAAATGTTATAGGATTAAATGTATCATTTATTCTAATATGAATTGAAGGTAGTGAACAAGAAATCAGGATGCCTTAAAGCTCCAGGGTCCCTGGTTTGGTTGTGAACTCGGATTTCTTCGCCATGTGGGTTTCCTTTGGGTTCTCTTGGAAACTTGGTGAATTTGCTGACTCTCTTCTTAAAGCCTCGACTCTGGAAAGTCAATCTAGACTCGGGCCCACACCTCATATTAGGAATGCAATAATACAATGTATAGAAATGTATGCTTCCTACTTTGCTTTTATACAACAGTTCCACATATATGCTATGTCTTATCAACATATTTTATTTCTTTAACCAGCTCCTCCAACACATATCCTTCCACAATTGACGAAACTAACTGGCGACTGACAGTTAGCGACTAACTGGGGTAAAAGTAGTTTTAAAATCTTCCCCTTATTATGTAATCACAAGGTGAGGAGAATAAACCATGGAGGTGGCGCACAGTCCTGTAAATATCATTCTCTTATATGATATTATAGTTCTGTTTTAGAATATCAGCTATAGGATATAAAATTACTTTTCATACGCTGAGAGTTAGTGTAACTAATGTGACCACATGGTCCATGGAGTATAGTTAAGTATAGTTAAATGTCCCAGTGCTGATGATCCCCCAGTGCTGTTACTGTCCAATATCACCACCCGTGGAACAATCTGAGAAGATTGAGATTGCTCAGTCTGAACTAACTGTTACATAATTCATAATAAATTGTAAGTTTTGTAGAATATTGTCTATTTCTACAGTGATTCTGGTCCAAGATTAAGACTAAGCATAAATGTACTGTAAATGACAATGGCAATGTTGACAGCCGGCGAGTGACATCGACATTTCAAACGTTTAACATCAACAAGTCGCCAAAGCAGTGAGGATGTCACTATGAAAATGTGCAAAGTATAAGTGGACAGTAAAATCGTACCGCAGTCCAGCACGAGGCTCTTCTGCTTGATTTTCAGAGAAACTTTTCAACAAAAACATTGGCAGTTGCTTGTAAATTATAAGCAAGTTTAATAATCATTTTAATTGTCTTTTATTATCAGCAATCGTTCTACCTCTAATTGTTGAACTCGATAGAAATCAGATTCGAAACTTTGAATATTAAGCTGGAGAACCCCTGCTCTAAACCGACCATTAATGTGCATGGACACAAATGGATTGGTGGCCCCACTCATAGGATCCAAAGAGATCCTGATCTGGATAAATCTAAATAAAAGAATGAAATCTTTCAAAATGCCAAGAAGCATTTAGCAATTAACTTTTAAAAAATAGTCTTAGAATCTTCTTCGGCTGAAGTATCGCAAAAATTCATAACACGACGCTGGATGCGTCCAATGTTGGCAATTTCATACCATATGACCCACCGTACTCTGAAAGCCCGTTGAAAGAGTTTGTGTAGGTGTTTAAGGCAGGTTGCCTGGTATCCAGCCCACACATAACCATGCTACACAGCCATACACACACACACACACACATACACACAAACACAGCAGTGGAATTTTTATTGCCATTGGCACGACGCGGTCTCCTGCCTATATTTCTTAACCACCTAAATAAGACTATTGTCACTTATTAGTCTCATATGGGCTCGCGCTCGCGACTCTCAGTCAGTGTGTTTAGCAGTTTTACAGAATAATTAGCTACTATGAGTGTGCTCCGACAGGGCTGACATTTTTTTTTTTTTTGTGGTTACAGTGGCAGGCTTCTCCAATTTAGTTGTCTGCACAATTGAAATAAGACACTGAGCCCTATTTTCGTGTTAATAATGCGAACGCAAAAACAAGATCACAAGATTGTGGCTTTGGCGCATGTCAATGTGGCGGATGTATTTCTGGGATTTTCCCAACTATTAGATCAAAAAAAAAAGGGGTGGAATATGAATTATCACAAGGTGTAATTATGCTGCTATAATACATTGTGAAATCAATTCCAATTATTAACTTTTTCTCTCCCGTGCTGTTGAGCACATCAGATGATGAGTTCCATTGTTTCTATAGCAATGCTGGTTTTTAAAGGGCCAGGCTGCTAGTTCTACACCAAATCCTCCTTCTTTCTCATGGAGTCATTGTATAATGGCGTTGTATAAATTTTTTTTTTCAAATGTTTATTCCCATCGATCGCTACAATTATTAGCACATTCCCCAAATTGTATTTTTATTTTTGTTCAGTGTTTCTTTAACCCTTTTGTATGGAGTTTCCAGTGTCACAGCTTAAGTTTTTCATCATATACCCATTTTCCACCACAGTGAACCAGGTAGTAGTTCCACAGTAGTACAGTGGTAAAATGCTCGCCCTATCATCCGGAGATCACGAGTTCGATTCCCGGGTGATGCTGTAACATCTCGCAGCCGGAGCTCTAGAGAGAGCTGATTGGCCGAGGTCTCTCAGAGGGGAGGGATGAGAGGTACTTAGTGCTCTGACATTAATCACAGTTCTACAGCCAATCAGGGGCGTCTGTGAGCTCACGCAAGCGGAAGGAGCTCCAAGTGTGTTACGCCGCCCCCAACGGTGCATCAGCAAACAGTTCAAAAAGATGTGGTCGGATGGCGTTACATGATTCGGAAGAAACGCGTGATAGTCTTCGGCCCTCCCGACTGAGTGGTAGTAGTAGCTAAATTTAATAGCTCCCTAGTGACCCATAAACTTTTAGTTGGTCATGATAACCCCCCAGCTCGTGATGCAAGCGGTTCTTAGTTCTAGCCCAGCAAAGTATTGATGCCTTCAGCTGAAATTGGGCACCGGCTCCGTACTAGCCCCAGGACCGCCATGGTAGAAAATGGGTAATGGATGAGTTACGCTTGTTTTTTCGCTTAACGTCTCTTTGTTATATTTGGCATTTTCATGAAGTCGCTGCTCAATAACAAAGTGAAACCAGAGCTCCGAAATTGTGTTGTAAGAAATAAAATAGTATGTTTGTACTGTAATGTCTGTATTGTGTTGAGTACAAAAAGAAATTGAACAATGGGAATTCAATCCAAGATTTTTTTTACCAAAATGCACCAGAAAACAAATACTACAAGAGATTGAACAATCTTCCTTTCAGATTGGTGGCGACTTATTTTGCCATTGTGTCTAGATTATAGTGATTATAGTTCCAACATTGAGTCAAGATTATTAAACACGAAAGGTACATTCTTTCAGAACATGTTTCCAATATGGGGTTCTTTTCCTGCATCTCGTTTGTTGTTCAGGGTGAATTGTTGTTGTGCCGGTAAATGACGTGGCCCGGTGATTATTGCCTTGCGACTCAGCTCCTGCGGTGCGTTGATCAGGAGGTTCGGTATGTAAGTGCGCGGCTGTTAAAGGAGTCGTACTGTGAGCTGGAGCTGAAGTGAAAGCATGTTCATATGGCTGTGATGAATGACTGGGTCCCACTGGCGCTTACACAGATTGAGTTTCATTAGTTATTTAGAGTGGAAGGAAGAAAGGATAGTAATTTTTTTTTCTGGTCGTCAGGAACTTCTACTTGCAGGTCTCTTATTTTACAGATTCTTTCTAAGAGGTTCTTGCGTTCTGTGGTATATCAGACTTTCTTAGACAGTTGAGGAGTCTTCCTTTAGTTCATCAGAAGTCCATTATCCCACATGTTCCTTGTAATTGGCTGGGACCTTGATGGAACAGGACGTAGAGGCAATACTCACAAGGGGGTGGTCATGGGGGAGCAGTTAGAGGGATGGTACAAGGAGGGGGTAGTTTGATGGGGGCTCGAGTGAAAGGATTAGGAGGTGACTTTAGACTTCAGTCCTACATTTTATACCCACTAGGTTCACGCAGCTCAGGTCTGCAGCAGTTACACCGGTTTGGGAATCTCAGAATCTGTCTGATCTCTGGTACTCACTGCTCTGCCATTCATCCAGGGGCGACGAGGGAAATTCTTCCCTGAAGTGCTGAAGTGCCTCTCTGCATTGAGTACCACTTTCGCTTGCTCTTTCCATTTCTTCAAAGCAGGTTTTTCCCATTAAGGAAAAGTGAGAGCACTCTTGCCCTGAACTTAACCTTGATTCCACAGCGGTGTCTGTCTTTTGAAATCCGGTTCAAAAATCAAGATAAGCAGGAGGAAAGGAAGCGGTAAGTAAGTTCCACAACCTGGCTTAAAGCAAAATGTGTGTCATGCAGCTGACACGTCGATTTCTTTAAAGCCTGCTGAACAGCATAATGCTTTTCTTAATGTTTCCCATTGCCTGCTTTGCTGACTTTGCTGCCTCTAGAGTACTTGCTCAACTGTTTGCTCATGCTGACTTGTTCTGTCCTGCGTCCAGTTTCAATATACACTCTGTTGACTTGGCTAGCTCGACAGGGTGTTTGCTGCGGAAAGTGGAATTTCTATTTTCGGCACGATCAGCAATGCTAAAAGATAAATGGACTTGCTTGAAGTTATTTTTTGCTTTCAACCATCCTTCCTGATTTCCCGATTAGAGGATTTATGCCTCAACAAATTTTTAGATCATGACTAAGAGCAAAGAGACAGAGCCAAGTGAGAGAGCAGAAAAAGTGGGGGGAAAAAAGCTAAAGAAGCATACAGACAGCACCCTGCAATCTCAGCTGTTGTGATTTAGGCTGCCTGACAGCACACAAATCTTAAAGGAACTCTCAGCTGTGCTGCATGCCTATCCCTCCCTCTCTTTATTTTTAACACTGATGCTTTATGGGGCCTTCACTACAACGGGGCAGAAAGAGATTATTGTCTCTAGAAATACAGTTCTGCGATTCTCATTGCCAGAACGATGTTGCCCGGACGGGTGGGGGACTCTTGAATGAGCAACCAGCAAACAAGCAAGACCTGCTTTACAAGCGAAATTCTAGTTATGAACCATTTTGATCAAGAACTAAAGCCACATTTCTACCCAATTTCTCTATAAAAAATTACATCGCTAAGGAACTATCAGGAGTGACAAATCCAGTTTCTGGCTCACCATGATAAAGCAACCAAAAACCACTACAAGTGGAAAAAAAAGATTTAATGCAGATGGCATAACAGACAATTCCAGAATGTAACATCCAAAAAAACCACAGCAAATATGGAGAAGGTTAAGATATTTTACGAGCATCATATTCTTAATATTAATAGAAGTTTAGAAACAAGTGTTTTTTCGTTGACCAGGAATTCCTAAGGTTGACCTCATCACACCAAACATCATTGGTTGGTTAAACTCACGCTTCCTGTGATGGTTAGTTTGGAAAGGTCCACCCCAGTGGTTTCTCAACAACAACAATACCTACTTTGAAGCAGGAACTTCTAAGGTTCCTAGAACAATGGCGGTTGCTTTCTCAAGTTCCTAATTTTCTGATATCATTTCTTTTTTTTTTTTTTATGGGGTTCCTGAAACGTTTTTTCTATCTTAATGGTCCAAAAGACCTCCCTTTAATGGTACCACTACATGGACAGACATGACCCTAAACAAACCAATTAAGTACCTTGGTCATTTTGGTACACCAGCCCTAACCATCATTCATTGCTGGTCCAGTCCAGCTTGAGAACCCATCATTACTTAATTTGGGTAGGTTTATAACCCAGGGAACCAAAATGTGTCTAGCATATGCAGACCTGTAACTGAGAATCACTCTACCATGGGAGATGGTACCCAACCAGTATTCCTTAGTTCCAGTGCTAATTAAACACATCTGATCCTGCTAATCCTGGTTTGTATTTTTTTGTCCTGAACATAAGAGCCAGGTGCCAGATTAGGGTTGGTGTTAAACTACAAAGGAGGTTGTCCTCTGATCTCAGGCAATGGGCAATCTGCTTTGGTTTTTGCCTCCTATCTGGGTCTGTTTGCTGTTGGCTACCTTCAAGGTGTGTGGAATTGAATCTGTATATGGATCTTGGAGCACTGGGGAAATTTATCAGTCATGGCTGCCTTGTTGAGTGTCTCTTTGTTTGAGTGACATCCTTGAGTGAGTGACTGAATGCGGCCTGGACATATTTAGCATGACAGTATATAACCTACTCTCCATGGATCTCGCTGCCACATAGACAGACAGTGACATAGCTATCAAATTCACCCTGCATCTGCAGACACACATTATCTTCATACTTCCTGCCATTCTATAAGCGGAACCTACCAACCGTGGTTATAAGCGAGAGAGAAAAAAAAGAATGAAGAGGCATTGAAGAGAACCGTAGAGCCAGAGGGAAGAGCAAGAGCGATAGAGTAGGAGTTTTTTGGGCAAACTTCACACATTTTGCAGGATTAGGCTATTGATTGCTTTCATTTTTGGCATGTCCACCTCCCTGCTGCGTACCACCCACCCACAAACACACGTGCACACACACACCTCCTCCCCTGCTGCTTTCTCTATTTCCTGTTTGCTCTGCCAGACCCAATTGATGCTCAGCATGCCGGGTCAGTGATGGATCCGGTGACATGCTGGGCCATTACTTTGTATGGCTATATCTTTTATTGGTGTTTGAACACACACACACACACACACACACAAAGTAGCACATGAAATTGTTGCCTCAAGGCAAGAGGCAGGTTACAACTTCACAATGATCACTGCATTTTTATACTAGCAGGACAAGATCTTCTCCAAATGTACTAAAAATGTCTAACGTTCGAAGAAGTTAAATCCCACAAATACTAGACTTTACTAAAATAGTTCCCACTGGAGTGTCTAGAAGAGAAAAATTGTGGCTTTCATAGAAAATATAAAATGTTACATTGTATAAATGTTACACTCTTTAAAGTATTACACAGGTAAACAATACTCCAGTCACACAATCATTTTTAGATTATTTACCTGCAAGTGCTTCAGGTTTAATTCTTAGCAAGCTAGATAATATTTCGTAAGTTAGCTAGTTAACTAAAGTATTGGTGAGGTAGATAACTCTAGGTGTGAGTTAGTTTGTGCTGTTTCATGGTGGAATATACATGGTTTTGTTGGTTGAATTACCTAAAGTTGTCTAAATTAAATATTGCTTGATCTTGCTTGATACTTGGGCTGTTTTGCTTGAATATTTCCACGGCTGTGAGGTAAAGTAGTCGTAGACACGCGGGTGCAGGATGAGTACTGAAGGTGTCACAGCAGTGTTGATATACATCACAATAGCACAACCTTGAATGTAATACCGCTTTTATTCAACAGTTCCACAAATTGCATTTATCGTCAACAGGTTATGATTTGTTTGTTTTTTAAGCAGCTATTTTGCTCTGCCAACACGTATCCTTTTGCGACTGGTTGAACTAACTAACTGCAACTGGCGGAGCTGGTGACACGACAGTTAGTGTAATAAACAGGGGTGAAAGTAGTTTAACATTCTTTCCGGTACTATGTAGGCAAAAGGTCAGGAGAATAAACCATGGGGGTGGTGGACAGTCCTGAGAAATGTACAAGAGTTCCTTTGTTTTTTCACTTATTCTGCTTTAGAATATCAGCTAATGTCCCAATGGTAAGCTAGTGGTCCACTAACACCAATAGTGCTAATGATCAGGAGTTAGAGAGGGATTTGGGACTCAGCCTTCAGTTTTTTTAACTCGTGTTAGACGTGAATAGAACAACATAGACAGTTCAGAGGCAATTCCGGAATGACTTCGAAGCAATTACTAGGGAGACAGTGTGTTGTTTAAGATAACAATGTTATCAGATGTGTGTTCTTGCTGAAAGTGCTTCTGTGACTGGTTTTGAATGTGACTTTTGGCAGGCAGCTGCTCTCTCCCCTTTCTAGTACTACAGACCATACTGACCTACTTTCACCCATGCTTGCAACCAACTGTTAGTATAATTAATGAGACACTGGGGTGATACATATAGTTAAACGTCCTAGTGCTGTTATGCTCTATATCACCACTCGTGGAATGCCTCTCATCCAATCAGATTACTCGGTCAGAACTATCCGTTGTGTAAAAATAAAATAATATTAATAATAAGAAGAAGAACATGGACTTTTTTGGAAATCTAGATATCGTTTCTAATATCTAAAATGATTGAATCTAGCGTTGTAATAGAATTCCACTATTCGTGTCTGTATCTGTGCCTGTTTAGTGCTAAAAATATTCAGATTTGAACAAAAGTCCAGTCTTTCTTTGTGGATTCACAATCTAAAAAAGATCTGTGATTACTTTTAAGAACTAACCATTTCCTCTGCTGCTCCTTGATACCCTGGTACATGAAATTATAGCTGGTGTGAATAAAGAAACTACGACCGTAACCTACATCATACTGTTTACTGATTGCCGTTCAATAGCTAGCACGACCTCCAGCAAAGGTTTATCCTGTTTTTGTTTTCAGTGCTTTACAATAAGATTAGTCTCAGGGAAACAGTCCTGGGAGCAAATCACACTGACTTTTACAGAAACCGGTGTCAGAGGGATCAGGTTGCACTGGGCTTTGACGGCCTCTCCCTGTCCTGCACTACTCCCTAAGAGCCAGGATAAGAAATGAGAAGAGTGCAGAACAAACCGGCCTGTCACTTACACTCCCACACACACACATACACACACAAACTCACTTCACAGACAGGCTTGTGACACTCCTTGCCTCGGGAGCTGCTATTTAGAGTCATCATCTGTCAGGAATAAGTGCTCTGTCCGTTGTATAAGAGAGAGGAATAGACAGAGAAATACAGAGGCCTGTCTTAGGGGGGGGAAATGAAGGAGAAATAACTTAGTAGCTCAGCTCTCTTTCTCTCAATCATCATCATCACTATCATCACACATATTAGGGTTTAGACTTTATGTAAATGATTCTTACATCATTTCAGTAGTAAAGAGACATGATTTATTAAAATAATTGAATTTCTATTATTTAGGGACAGTACTAGTGTTAATTTAATTACATAGCTAAATAGTCAATTTTGGTTATTTTTAACTATACCTATCTAGTACATATAACTTGACAGCTCATTAGCATTTACAAAGAATCCCTGTCAGTCCTTTTTAGCGACACTCCGCCCCTCTCTCGAGCCTGGAAAGGAAAGCTGGCGAATACCCAGCGCATCCAGAACTTTTACTCTACACAAAACACACTATGTTCTTCTGAAAACAGACCAAAAAATTGTCATAATAAATCCTAATTTAACATCGGTAGTGCTTTTCCAAAACAGAAAAATATATAACTGGCAAAGCAGATGGACTTATCAGAAAACCATTAGTGATGGTCAGCTGAAAACCTCATGAGAACTAATTACATGGAAAGTCAGGAGGCTGACGTCATTCTAGACCTTTCTTTCAAATCAGACTGAGACGAATTTCACGTTTATACTCTTTTAACTCAGCTATCAAGCATCCATCTGTGAAACGTATTTAACTGGAATCTTTTACTTTTCTTAAATTGGATCGTGAGGAACATGTTCAGTCTAAGTCTCCGCACATACTTTCCGTCTTTTTCATAGACACCATCAGAGGCAGGAAGGACTTGCATGTCTGACTGACAAAGATGTGGTTCGTTTCAGTCATCTTTCCCCCAAGCTGTAAATGCTTTCAAATCTTTTTTACTTGAATTGAGGAAGTGTGAGGTCAGTGGTGTGCGGTGGATCGGTAATTAAAAGCTGAGTTAGTTGAGTTAATTATAAGGTAACTTAATTGGGTTAATTTAAAGGTAACATGCCTTGGTGTATTTGCTGTGTTAATTGGTTTTTATTGCAGGTCTCCAGGTGCTGGATGTTTGAAATGAGAATGATGGAAAAGTTCAAGTGCACACACACACACACACACACACGTACGTGAATATGCACACACAAAGTTTATGTACATTGCATTAGACTGGTAAGAACCTCATGGAAACTTTTGAGGTCAGTGCAGCTCTCTTTCAGAGTCCTCATCTTGTGAGAAAATCCAGGGCCAGATCGAGAGCCTTGGCAGCAAGCATTGGATTTAATCAGCGCTTATAGTGTGTGTGTTTGTCGACGGCTGAGGTCGATGACGATCGTCGATCATCTTGGCACTCTGACACAAGCGCTAAAGGCAACCGCTTGCGGCCTGGGGGGTCATGCGCTAATTCTAATGTCATATGTCATGTGTCGAGTTAGAGAGAGCCAAACCCAAAAGCACATCCCATATCAGCCTCGGATGGAACACATATGAGAGGGGAAGATTTAAGATCTTGGTTTCGAGATCTGATGTTTTCATTTTGACGGCTGCTTTACGAACAGTAATTTTCTTTATGCTTCTTTTGGCCGCACCGCTAAAAATCCAAACTGACCTAGAAATAACATTCTTACCCAATTTAAACTTCAAGCACCAGAAGATCTACAACAAAAACGCTGGGCAACTGTTCAGGCAGTGGATAAAAAAATCTCCATGACAAAACACAGCTTGTCCCTTTTAATCATTAATCTTGTGCCCTAATCTGAACCGTCTCACTTTATTCACCTCAAGTGTAGAGAAAGGAGTGCATGTGGGAGTGGGAATGGACGTGACGCACGATTTGAGAGTAACAACCCTCCTGATGCTGTTCAGATTAACCAAAGACCCTCATGGCGTGTTAAGTCTACTTCCTGCACGCCTGAACATGAGTGGACGTGTGTGTCTAGGTGGTGTAAATGTCAGTGCAGAATGTTTCTGTAATTATTCTCTGAGCTGAAGGTCTGATGTACAGTAAAAGTGCTGTGTAATGAAATGGGTAAAGTGAGCAGGACGAAGGATGGTCTGGGATCAGATTGAAGTGAAACACATGAGGGAATATTATGAACCTATATAAATATATTATAGACTATAAATTAGTCTTGCAATTGTTTCTAATTATTTCTTTTTCTTTGTAGGATGTGAGAATTAACACAGGAGAACATTGCATGTTTTACATTCAGGCGTTCATAAAATATATCATATATATATATATATATATATATATATATATATATCGTTAAAATCATATTTTTGTATTATTAAGAAAATAAATAAAGTAAATAAACAATAAATAAATAAATAATAAAAACATATTTTAGAAGAATATAAAACATAATGCAGCTAACTATTTTTTGCAGAGAACATGGTGGCTAAGCTAGCTAGCTTTACCCAAGTGCTCAACCAAAGAGTTACTTTTCTCTCTTAACATTAGGTAGGATCTGTTAGCTTCTTTAGGGATCTAGCATTCCTTTTTGAGCTAGCATAAATATATAGTTAACTTTGCTATATTTAGCCATACCCATTTGTCTACAAACACTAGCTAGTAACCCTAGCTAATTAACTTTAACTGTTTAGCTAGCCCATTTCTTTACAAACCATACAAACATTAGCTGTAGCTAGTTAACTTTGCTATGTTTAGCTAGCCCATTTCTCTACAAGCCATAGTTAGTAACTGTAGCTAGTTAACTTTGCTAAGCTTAGCTAAGCCATTTGTCTACAAACATTACCTAGTAACTGTAGCTAGTTAACTTTGATTTGTTCAGCTAGCACATTTCTCTACAAACATTAGCTAGTAACTGTAGCTAGTTAACTTTGCTGTGCTTAGTGTAGCTATTTGTCTACAAACATTAGCAAGTAAATGTAGCTATTTAACTTTGATATGTTCAGCTAGCACATTTCTCTACAAACCATAGCTAGTAACTGTAGCTATTTAACTTTGATATGTTCAGCTAGCACATTTCTCTACAAACCATAGCTAGTAACTGTAGCTAGTTAACTTTGCTAAGC
>JAQMYJ010000016.1:19595847-19601093 GCA_030014305.1 Clarias laeviceps | reverse complement strand
ACAAACCATAGCTAGTAACTGTAGCTAGTTAACTTTGCTAAGCTTAGCTAAGCCATTTGTCTACAAACATTAGCTAGCTACTTAAATTTGCTATGTTTAGCTATACCCATTTGTCTAAAAAAAAAAAAAAAAAAAAAAATAGCTAGTAACCTTCGTTAGCTGGTTCATAGATCTTGAATTCCAATTTAGCCAAATTTACATGGCTGTTTAACTTGGCTGAGTGTAGAGCCTCTGCAAACATTAAGTAATAACTGATATTAACTTGTTTATGGATGATGCATTCTTATTTGGACAAACAAGCTGGGCTTGTTATCTTGCCTAATTACAACTAGCCAATATTTTCTATGCAAACATAAGCTAGATTATGATTATTGAAGCAATTATATATTTGTATGGAGGCTAATTATCTAACAAGGTCTCAAATGACATATACAGGTCTACAAGACTTCTCATAATAATTTTATTCAACTGTAAAATTCTAGAAAACTCTGTAAAATTACAAAAACATTTGAGCTATTCAGTTACTGGGTTCTTAAACGCTGCCAAGTTATTAGGTAGAGTTCGTCTCTTATTAATCCAATGATTTTAGAGTCAGGCAACGGTTACAAAAGCAAGATCTCAGCACAAGAATATCAAGAGAGTAAAAGACAGCAAGAAAAGTCATTAGAAGGATCAGGAGAAACAGAGCCAAAAAAAGAGCATGAGGAGCTGATGGAGCGATGAAAGAAAGCAATGTGGATGACGGGAAAAGAGAAAGCGAGCATTGGGAAGATTGCCAAGCAAATCCAGAGGTGATGAATGAGCCTGTAATTAAGTGCCTCTGCTCTGATGCTCTCTCTGTCTCACTGAACCAGATCGCTGCTCGATCACATCAGATGAGCGAAACCATAAAAACACCACACTGGGCAAAAAAAAAAAAAAAAACTACAACAGCAACACCCACCAGATTAATTCAGCAGAGGTGTTTATGACGGTGATGCGGCCAACGGATACCACAAGAGGATGGAGAGGAGGAAACAAAGACAAGCCGCGAGGAGCATGGCTCAGCACTCCAGAGGAGTTTAGTGTTTCGGTTTTATCGGCACGGGTTCAGGCCTGCATGAGATTCCAGGCAGCCGTGTAAGAGTGAACTCTGATTAGTCATCTGTGTGTGTGTTCTCGTCGTTGTTGGCTTCACGAAATTACACTGCAAGTGTAACTGAATGCTCGATTCAGATTTTCTAGAACAGCAGCTCAGTGGGTTTATTATAGCGTTTCTATAGTAACGTCTGTCAGCAGGACTTGTTTGAAGGCTGCAAAACTTTAACTGATTCGAAATAGGTGTTTAATAATAATAAGTTTTCTGTAAGAGGTGGAGATGTATGGTTGTTCTTTGCACTTAATGAGACCTTGGTGACAAAATAAGCTACATTTTTTTTAAATAAACAAGCGGCGTTCAAATCAAACCACGCTGGAACCATGAACAGACTGCCTGCTTCACACTGGCCTCTCTGAAACTCCTTTAAAGGGGACAAAACGGCCTGGTTTAATCAGGAAAGGTGTACTGTTTTTGCACTACAATGCACGACCATATATTACCTGCTGCACCACTTGCACATTACTGGGATTCGGTTGGGAGTTATGGCCACATCCTCTGTTTCCACATTTTTGGGTCATTAAAGGAGTTCCTAGGAGGCCATCGTTTCAGGCATGAAGCACTAGTGAAACACTGGGATAAATGCATTAGTGTAGCAGAGGATTATATAAAGAAATAAAGTGAGTCTTCTGCACAATCAAAGGTCCCGATTTGAAATGAACTCCCTTATATAAGTGAGATGGAAAAAGAGAAATAAATATTAATTGATATATTGCTATGGTATAGAAGGAATAAAACACTTTATGTTGCTTACAATGCTTTCTTTCAATGTCCTATCACATATAGATAAAATCTAAGTATTTCAATACGGTTTATTATTCTCAAGCAGACGGGTTGCCAAGAATTCGCCAAGCATCTGTATGAGCCTCTTTACGAAAGAGAGAGCAAGCTCTTCTCTGAGTGCCAGCTCAGGACACAAGGGCTGGACCAACATGTCGGAGATTTACAAGGAAAACACTGAGCTATTCAAAACAGTCTGCTCTCTGAGTGCCACAGAGTCCCTCTTTGGCCTTAGAAGGCCTCGCTCTGGTTTGTTTATCTTCCTTCTCCACCAGGCTGCAGTCTGTGAAGTGTCCTTTCAGCATACATGCCGGAGTGCTGTGTGTGCATGGAAAAAGACTTGAGTGTTTCGTGCATGAAACCGCTATGTGAAACGCGAACATAAGAACCTTTTCTCCTGGTTCGACGTTACTACAAAGTGAAGATTCCTGTCATTATATCATTTTTTTGTTACGTTTAAGAAACAGACATATAGCGTTCTACAGAAAGGAGAAGGTATTACCTGGCTTTCTGAGTCGCTGAGTCAGTAGCTTTCTTCAAACGAAGACTGAAAAGCCACTTATTCACTAAACACTTAAGCAAGCACTAAAAACCCTTGACTAGCATTTGAGCATAATGGAGTTCTTAGAACTTGGTTTATTTCTTCTAGCAACAGAAGGTCCTACAGCAGTTGTGTAAGGTGCTCTGGATAAAGAGTAAGCGTTCTTCAAATTCTCCTCCTTGGGAGAGCCCCGATTAAAGCTCCCTTAGGAATCCTTAAGAAAGCAATGAAACACTTTGCTATCCAAGGAATCCGTGAGGAACCATTGCTTATGGAATCTACTAGCAAGTTCTCATGGATACATAAATACGGATCACAAATTTAAGGAAAAAACAATATAAATGAGGTAGTAACTAAGGTATTGGGTGGCTACAAGCTATCAGAATCGTGTTAGAGCACCTTGAAACATCAATCCTATGAGCCTCTGGAACTGCTTTGAATGGATGTACGTCATTTTTCCCAAAATCTTTCGAGTTTGGATCATCCATAGACATCCCTTATATCATTTTGATTCTCATCACAGAGCTGCTGTTAACTGATTGATTGAACCTGCATGAAACGTTCATGTAATCTATATATATTTAATTTATACATTTTGTCTTGCAATCTGTTCGATTTAAAGCGTATCATTCGCTAACTGTGATGAAACTAATAGAAAAGACGTGTAGTTGCACGAACAAGGAAAGTATGTCCGGACCTGCCAGTGGTTAGGAGGCTGAAGATCTATACCTCGACTTTAACTTAAACCTCAAATTCCTGTGTCATGCAGACTCTGCAAGCCCTGATGTTATGTTATGCAAGATCTTTGGCAGCAGGAACCTTGTCTAATCTAACCATAGATCAGATTCTGACTTCTCGGGAACACACCGTTACGCACCATGACAACACAAGTCCAAACCTGGCCTTCTTCCACGTCTCCCTGGCCATGTTTTAGAGAAAAAGAGAAATAGAGAGAAAGGTGGAACAAAACGATGGAGTTCTTCTTATGAAAAATACTGTGGTACTTCTTAGTAACCAGACTTATCTTAAAAGTATAGACTAAGATCTTTCTTTTTTTTGCTATGACGTGAGGGTTACTGATGGTAATAGGTTTTTAATAGTAAAGGAATGTCAAGCATTCTGTAGTAATCAGGGTGTACTTAGTTTTGCCTCACATTTTTTTCTGTCTTGCAGGAAGGCTGAGGTCTGTCAGAATAGACAGGATCAGAGACATAGAGTCTGTGTCTGTGTGTGTGTGTGTGTGTGTGTGTGTGTGTGTATACCTATGGCCCGGTCTTTGAAGCTCATTAACCCAACGTTGTTGTTTGCCTTATGTTCGTCTAACTCGACCAGATGCCTAAACGTGTGTGCGCGTAACCTCTGTTCGACGAACAGGTTATGGCTTTTCTTGATTCTACGTTAACGTGGTTTGATCACGTGAGAAGCTGCGTTTTTTCTTCCTTTTATTTAAAAAAAAAAGAAAGAAAGAAGGGCTGGTGAGGGAACAAATGTTCAGAGCTGCTAGAGTGGTTTCTCTACCATTTCATCACATAACTATAAATACGAGGGGCGTTCAAGTCAAACTGGGACTTTTAATGGTGTAGAATAACAGAACACAATTATGAGAGTAAAGACTCCTGGTACACCAATGCGCACTCATCCCAGTGATCCACTAGTGCTTGGATACCATGAAGGTTGAAGGTTTTTCAGTAAACCAGGGACATGATCGGACCGCCTGCTTCATGTCTAAAATGTCGGCCTCCCAGGAACTCCTTTAATCGCCCAGTCATGTGGAAATGGGTTGGAGCGAGGTCAGGACTGTACGGGCGGACTGAATGTGGCGATAACTCCCAGCCGAGTTCCTGTATTGTGCAAGTGGTGTTGGTGAGTGATTGTCATACGCTTCCCACAGACTGGTGTCTCGTCTGTCATATTCAAGAATGAGCTGTTCGATTGCAGTGGGCTCTGAACTACCTCGTCTGAGAACCTCATTATTGGACGTACGTTCTTTAAAAGGTTTGCACTGTTGATCAAAGTCTTCTGTAAATGTTAGTCATTTGTACCACTTCATTCACAAGTTTGACTTGAACGCCGCTTGGAGAGGAAGAGTACGCGTCCTTGTTTTTCAAAATGTATAACAATGGACTAATTGTTCTGAGGGAAGAGAACATACTGTTAGAGAAAATCAAGGCAGGAACTGTAACTCTGCTTCTCATTTGCTTCCACACCGGTGTTAAATATTTCGAAAGAAGTTGCCGGGTTTGAGTGTCCGTCCTTTAAAAACGTCAGCGTCACATGATGTTCCTATCACTTCTTGCTGCGTGAGCAGGAGGACAGGTTGTTCTGACGTGAACGGACAGAGTTTTTCTTGTTCTTCTCACTTCTCTCTCTGTTCCTGATCCTTAAGAACTGGCACGTCACAAACACACACCCCCTCGCTCGCCCCCTCACTCGCTCGCCCCCTCACTCGCTCCCTCCCTCCCTCGCTTGCTCGCTCGCTCTGTCTGTCTGCACGTCTAATAAAAGTGGCAGCGCTTTGAACTGGGACAATGACCTCGAACTTGTTGCCTTATAAAAGCCCCCCGTGCCCCCTCCTCTCTCCCCCAGAGCTGTTGTGTTGGCCGTGTAAAGAAAGCTCGGGGGCTGTTACGCGGCCGTGGTCAGGGTGGGTGAAGTTCCTGTCCCTTACCTGATACCGGTGCAGCTTTTATTAAGAGTTAGTTAAGAGGAACGCGGTGCTGCAAGCAGATCTTAAATCAACATCAAAGCACATCATACGGCCAGATGGCTCTCTCTCTGCTTAGACACCTT
>JAQMYJ010000016.1:19590847-19593347 GCA_030014305.1 Clarias laeviceps | reverse complement strand
ACCAGGTCACCAGGTCAATAGTGTGAAATATCCCTTGGAGAGATGGAGATAAGAGTGAATAAGACAGGGGTGATGGTTCTAGTAAGGACTCCGGACTAACTGCAGCTTGTTTATGCAGATAGTCAAACATCCTGACAGTAAGGTGTTATCCGAGCCTGAGGTAGAAAAAAAATGCATTTGGATTATATTTTTTTATTTTAGCAGTGTTTCTGAGATGAAAGAATGCTATCCTAGTAACGTTATCTACATGAGCTTTAGATGAAAGACTGGAATCAATAATCACACCCAGGTCTTTACTGTGACACATGATGAACCATGCAGAGTTACCAGCTGCAGGTGGAGATCACAGGATCAGTTTATTAGTATCTTTATTTATCAGTACTAAGACTAGATTGAGAGTCTACATGTCTGTCTCTCTGTTTGTCCAACCATAACCTGTCTGTCTCTCTATGCCATTCTGTCAGTCTCTCTCCCTCTTTCTCTGTGTATATGCATAACATCCAATAATAATTTAATATTTTCTGATTCTCACTGTTTAATTTGTATTTTATTCATAAATCTGTCTGTCTGTCTGTCTTTGTCGTCATGGTGGTGGTTTGTTCAAAAAAAAAAAAATCCATAAAAATCACCAACCATGAGAAAGAGATAATGGTTTGGATGTTGGAGGCCATTTGTATGTAAGAAGGCTTTTTCTTTGTGAGTGTGAGTGTGTGTGTGTGCGCATGTGTCTTTGTCAGCTGACACAGGATCTCAAAAATTTGCCCAGGCAGCTGGTTAAGATGTGTCGCATTCCTCAGCTGGGGTCTAAAATAGTGCCGCTCAGAGTGTGTGTGTGTGTGTGTGTGTGTGTGTGCGCATGCGCACATGTGTGGGGTGAATTGATGTCTAAGTGTGAACTGCCTCATCACGAACTCAGGGCGGTTTAGTCGTGTTCCTGCAGTCCAGCTCCGACTTTCTGATTCCGGTTCGAACGAAGGACGCTCGGGGAGATAATAACAAAGATTTAAAAATGCAGAATTGAACGTGTTAGATGGTAGCTTGAGTGCACGGTTATTTTTGGAGCAGCTCGCCGTAATCACATGCTCGAGGGAAATCCCAGGCGCTGTTGAATTCTTGTTTCTGATTGGTCACCTCGTTCATGTTTATGGAAGGAGTCTCCACTTTCAGCCCTTCCGAACAGTTTTTCCTCCACGTGATCGTCTTCATAACATAAGCTGCATTTGGTTAAAGATTGAATACAGAGTAAAAATGCTTTGATTTGCTGACTTCACGCCACCACATTGATGCGGATTATTTTCTTGTAACAGTGTCGCCTCAGTGTCGTCTTATGCTCTGCCTGCCTAATTTCCACGCTCATGATGTTTGCTTTTTGTCCATTTGAACAGACGCAGCTTAAATGCAAATGACGATCAGATCAATAACCGGATCAGCTGTGTGTGTGTGTGTCTTTGTCGGGGATGGGGGTTTGAGAGGGTTCAGAGCCCGTGACGGCCCACTGGGACGGAAAAATTGACTGCTGAGAGGAGATTTAGTGGCGCTGGAGTAGTGCAAAGACAGGCCTGCTTAATTACTGTACCTTTTCACTTGATCGTATCACACCATGTGGAACACTTGTGTATAATAAGACTTAAGCACACACACGCACACACACGCACACACACACACACACACACACACTCCTCCTCCTGCTCCACACGGCAGGTCTAAGCTCTTTGTCTCGCCGCCACCCCTTTCACCTCTTTGCACTTCTTCTTCTCTCCTGCAGTTTTATTCCAGTCTGGTCACTTTGAACTCACTTTTTAAAGTCACTTTGAACGCTTTTAATAAGGTCACTACTTTAAAAAAAACGTTTGTTTCAAAGCTTCCCAGCTTGGAGTCGGATTACCGCTTTTTTTTTTGTTTTGTTTGTGTTTTCCTCTCTTTCTGTTCTCATCCCGGCCTGGAGGCGTAGCTCTCGTGCTATATGAGGTTTATTTATCAGGCAGATGTCAAAGCTTGCACTATAACATGTGGGGATTATGGTCAGGGATGATCTGATATGATACGGTGATATGGTGCTGATACTGTGAACAATTACATCCTTATTCTGTACATTAAGTCCTTAAAAATCTCTATTCGCAGTCACGTCATTAATCTTAACTCTTTTCTTTTTTAGCCATTTTCAAACTACAGTACATACGTATGACAAAATATTTAGCATTTCTGAGGTTTGCTAATAAAAAATGGAAACGGAAGATACAAAGATATAAAAGTCTGTAGCATGTTCAGTTGATTTCAGTTCAATTTGATTTGTATAGCGCTTTTAACAATTGTCATTGTCGCAAAGCAGCTTTACACATTCAAAAAGAATTATTGAAGTTTTAATAATGTGAACGTGTATGAATCAAAATGATAAGATTGTCCCTGATGATCAAGCCGAGGACGACGGCGACGGTGGCAAGGAAAAACTCCCTGAGATGGTAATAGGAAGAAACCTTGAGAGGAACCAGACTCAACAGGG
>JAQMYJ010000016.1:19570021-19587960 GCA_030014305.1 Clarias laeviceps | reverse complement strand
TTTTATCCCCCCCCCCCCCCCCCCCCCCCCGTGAGTGTCCCTTTTTCCTGAACAGTGACTAGTCTGTTTGTGCCAGTTGAAGTGTCGGCGTCCGGATATACGGGTACTGCACTGTCCCATAGATGGTTTGTCTCGAGTTGTCGTCAGTTGGAGCAGTTATAAAATGTGGTTTTTGGGAGAATGACCCAGGATAAGCTTTAAACAATCTTTCTAGCAAGAAATCTGAGCTTTCAAGAGCTAATTTTGTCCTATCGATGTATCTTCTTATATATACTGTATATAAATAAAAGAAAGGTTTTGCCTGTACATTGGTCAGAACTCACTCTTACAATTATATCTTTACGCTTCATACATTTAAGGATCCGAAACCAGTCTCAGAAGAAAAGTTTGTCTGTAAGTCTGTCCAGCCAGAATTTGTTACGACATCACGCAAATCTGGCTCGACAGAATTTAATGACACTTTGGCAGTCCTTAGGTATTTGTCTGAAGTTAAACCTTTGACATAATAGAAAAATCTAAATGTTTAGTAGAAGGGACGTTTTGAACAGTTATGTGCCAGATGTTTTGTATGCGTCGAAATGTGGGCGCGTCTTAAATCGACAGCTGGACAGAATTTACTGAAACTTTTGCAGTACTTATCTGCCTAAAGTTTAACCTGCACCATAAGTGAAATCAAAATGTTGAGTAAAAGTGATGTTATGAACAGTTATGTGCAGAATTTAATAATCTACTATAAAATAAGCCACTAATGCGCTACTTGCTCAACGTAAACAAACACCTGCACCAATAGATATTAAGTAGAAAATCGCAACTGAATGTTTTTACTGGGATCAGTTCATATTTTCACTTTGGCTGAAATAACAGCGCCGAAGTGGTATAAGTGAATTTTAATGCACTGGAGTCGTTTTAAGACAAAACATCTTTATTGATCTACTTTTTCGATTTCACATCTGTGATTCACTCTCCGATTACCGATCAGGGAGTGTATTTGGCTGACGATGAAAGAAGTAAGAAGAATTTAGCATAAACAGCGCATAAGATACTCAACCTTACAGAAAAACAGACAGACATGTACGTGGGCTTCAACCTGAAATAATATCACTAATTAAATTAAAGCTTATTAAATCAGATTATTTTTATCTTTAACCTTTTAACTATTTCTACAAACTCTTTTCCCATCAACGACAGGTACTAACCCTATAATGCATGCCACAATAATGAATCGCGGAGTGTTTTATTCTTCTAGTACCTCCAAAATAGATCAATGGCTGTTTTTTTATTTGTTAATCAAAGACATGGATTTTTATCCATTTCTAGTAAAAGTTTGTGTAGTTCTTATGTGTAATCAGCTTTGCTACAAGAGCTGTTCCTTTATAAGCCTGTCTGATTTCTCTTTCTGGGTAATAATAAGTAATAAGACCACAAGGCCATTTTTACCAAGAAAGTGGAAAGACGTTTGTCCTGAAAACGTTCAGCTTTACCTCTGACTGTAGTAAAGCAAAGCAATTTTATGCATTTGTCTGGAGCATCCAGTCCTTGAAGTAAGTTGTTGCTATAGAAATGTGTAGCTCAGAGCTGCTTAAATAAATGACTGAATCTCCCAAGTACTTGCACATTATCGTGTTTAAAAATAAAATAAACAATAAATTCTGCCAGTTCATATCAAAAGGTGGGTTTCTGTCCTTGAGGCTGATGCTTGATTCACATCAGGGTCGGACGGTCATCTCAACAACAGAGCCATCATGAGTCTCAATTAACCCCGAAAGGTCTCTATTTGTTTCCTGATTCAGTCCTACCAGCCTTGTTCCAAATCCTCTCAGGTCTACATCACTCATACTGTTTCCAAATCTTTTTAAATGTCAGCGATGGCTATCCGGATCCCTTTTCTCTTAAAATGCTTTTAGCCTCACATCGACGTCGGCCCTCCGCTGAGCCCACTGGAGCGTGAGCGCTTAGGAATATTGTTCCTGAGGTAAATTTGTTTTCTTCATGGTAAGAGGCGCTCTGATGGATGAATCTGTCTCTTCCTCCCTTTTCTCCAGTTGACCTCCTTTGTCTCTGGTGTTAGACCTTTCTTTTTATATACGCATCCATTTATCAGCCGGGTCTCACCTTTTGTTCGGCGCCGCAGAAAATTCGGATTGAACTATAATCTCTCTTTTTTTTTTTTTTTGTTCCCTTTCCCTCCCCCCTCTCTCACTCACTCTCTTAACCCCTTGGCCAAGAGATTAATTCTCCTACCTGCTTTCCAGAACCTTTTGGCTTCATGGGGTGATGTGAAAAATAGCTCATTTCTTTAGGTGTTTCATAGAGGGCATTTATTTAATTGGTATATTTATTTATTTATTTATAACAGGAAGTTCCAATGTGTGTCCAAGTAATATAAAAATGTTTATTTTTATGCTTATGTTAAAAAAAAACAAAAAAAAACACATATGCACCATGGTGCCACTTGCGATGTCATAAATACGAAGTCTTTGCATTCAGTTTATTGCAATCTTAGGCATTTCTCTGGCATATAATTTTTTTTTAGTCTTACTGTACTGTCTTGTCTTAGGAACAAAAAGGTTGCTCAAAGATTCTCTCTAAAGAGGTTTGAATAAGAGGTTTATTATTTTATTAGAAATTAGATTCTATTATTAAGTTGCATAGAAACTTTAATGGTTCCCCAGGAGAAAAAAACAAGAGATGTTATAAGTTTATCAGGATATATGATTCAAGATTCAAGATTCAAAGGTGCTTTATTGGCATAGAAAATATTTACATTCGTATAGCCAAAGCTTATACGCCTAATCGTGCACTATCGACTCTGAGTTGCGCTCCGTAATTCCAACTTGAAAAGACATTGCTGTGCAATTCCGTGAATTTTATTCCAAACTGCCATTTTAACTTACGTTACATAATAGGTTAGGAAAATGCAACAATTTAAGTGTAAGCCCTCTAAAATGTCTCATCCTGGTTTATTGTTGCTCGGAATCAAATGGGCTTCCAGATTTATGGGTCCTTTGCTCCTGTTAGACTGCTCAATGGTTTCTCCAGCTTGTAATGGTTTGTGACTGGTTGCGATGCGCCCGCACTTACTTGGCTGTGGCGTTTCGAGTCGCCTGACTTTCCGGTGCTGGCCGTGGTAAATCCCTGAAGCATGCAGAGCCAGGTCCAAAGTTAATATTTCTCCATGTAAATGGCCGGATAGAAGCTGCCCTGGCCAGGTCTGTACTCTAGCAGGAAGTGTGTGTAGTTCATTTCTGACTGAGGTCACACCCCTTACTGAGAATACATTTACCAGAGTAATGATGATAAAAGGTGCTGCTACAGTTAACTTACTACAGTTATTCTCTCTCTCTCTCTCGCTCTTTTTCTCTCTCTTTCTTTCTCAAACACACACACACACACACATTTAAAGGTATACACATGCACACATACCCACACACAAATGTACACACACTCAAATGTACACACAGTTGTTCAGCTGTACCTCAGTCTCGGTTCTGTGCATTGGAATACTCTCCGGCTAAAGCTAAATATTTAAACAGGGCATACTTGTGTAGCAGTTTATTTAACTTCAAGTTTGGGTTGCTGCTTTTAAAACCATTAAACCATCTGCAGCACCACCCAACTCCATTTCCCTTTACTTTTTTATTTTCAGAATCGTTAGATCTACAGTACTAACATTTTGCTTTTTGATAATCAGAATTTTCAACTGTTCTGAATAACTTTAATTTCAATAGACACTGTTATTGGATAGCTTAATATTAAAGTGTCTAGCCACCAAAATAATCTTTATAATCTAAATAAATTTTCAGACACACATTTACACAGTTGATAAACAGCTTAAGAAATGAATATCTCAATGGCATGGTACAAAGTTAAGTGAATGAATATCTGGCTAGCTACCTTAGCTAAATGAATGAATATCTATCCAGCTTGTTAAGTCGATAAATGAATGAATATTTAGCTAGCTGTTAAACTCACTAAACAAATAAACATGTAGATAACTAAATGAATGAATATCAAACTAGCTATCTAATACCTGAATAAATAAATATAGCTAAAAGATTTAATATATACTTAACTAAATGACTGAATAGCTAATAAGGTGGCTAACTATCTAAATGAATTAATATCTAGCTAGCTAGTTAACTAGATAAAAGTGTGAACTGCTAGTGGTCTAATTACTTCAATGAATGAATATCTAGCAAGCCAGCTAGCAAGCCAACTATCTAAATGAATGAATATATAACTAGCTAACTAACTGTTAGTTATGAATAATTAGCTAGCAGTCTAACTAGCTAAATAAATAAGTAATATATAAATAGCTAAATGAATGACTATCTAACTGGCTAGCTAACCAGCCAAATGAATGAACAATTAGCTTGCTGCATAACTACAGTAGCTAAATTTATGAACATATAGATAGCTAAAAGAATTAATTTCTACTGTACCTAGCTAAATGAATGAATATTTAGCTATCTAGCTAATCAATGAATATCTAGCTAGCTGGTAAATTTACTAAATAAATAAATAAATAAGCTAACTTATTAAATATGTAGATAGTTAAATGAATAAATACCAAGCTAGCTAGCTAACTAGTGAAATGAATGAATAGTCAGCTAGCTAGTTAATTGACTAAATAAATTAATATCTAGGTAGCTATGCGACTAGCTAAATGAATATCTAAAAACATATTGACTGTGAATAGATCTACAGGAATTGTTTGCTAATTGTTGTTTCTTTCTCTTTCTCCTAAACCTAGTAGCTGGTAAATCTGCTAGCAAGCTGTTCAGCTAAATAAGTCAGCTAACAAGCTAGTTCAAATTGTTTTTCGATTTTACATTCAAGTTCAAAACCTGAAAAGGTGAAAAAAGGCAAATAATGAGAAACTAAATGCTGCATGTCTTTAGGGGGGAAAAAGCAAAGAAAAATCTTGCTACTTGGCCAATTATGAGTGTCAGAAAGCGTGACGCGACACCCACAGCTTAGCGCTCAATGGCTTTTCAGATTTGGGGAATGAATGTAGACCTGTGGAATGAGCCGTGGGATGGTGCATGTAGGAGGGATGTGAGAGTGCTGTTCTGTAAAAATCAGCCTCCACAAATTGTCCTTCTGGCAGGCGGGCATTCATAAAGAGAAGTGCCGATGCAAATGCTGATCCCGAATCAGTTTGCTGTCTGTCTGTGCAGAAAAAAGGGCCAGATTGGTGCATGAATCACTTTAGCTGCTACCTCAAGTTGGGCACACAAACAAGTGGACAGGAAAACTTTGAACCTTATACTGTCATAAACAATGGTATTAAATGTATAAAGAGAGATGTTATGAAAGAAGTACAAAGCATAGAAAGAAGTAATAGAGCGCTTTGGTGAGTGTATAGAGATTTATCTGCGAACAAAGCATGCAAGTCAAAGAGTCCGTATTATAAATTATAAAGAGTATTGTGTACTCTGCAACGGCGCTTATCTGGAAGCCACCAATAGACGGATGGCACCTAATCTGGCGATGCTCATGGGACAGCAACATAAAATCGGGTAACGTCAATGGTGAAGCGTAAACAAAACATGCTAAAAGGGAGATGATATCCCGATTACCACGAGCTCTTTTTATGTGTGCCAAGATGGCGAGGATTGATGACTTCAACGGAGCATAGTAATTATCTTTAATCACAGGTCTGTGTTCATGGGATCTTCATGGTATAATCTGACACGGAGAACACACGTTATCGCACGGTCGGCCAGGGTTTTGTTGGGATCATCTCGTACAGTGTGACAAGTAATAATCTTAAAAGACCGCACAGTCTAAAACCAGCTTAAGACAGGATGAGAGAGAGACAGATAGAGAGACAGAAAGGCGGAGAGCATCGAGAACGAGAGAGAGAGAGAGTGCATTAGATGACTCATCACTCCTGGTTTATTGTTCTTTCTTAAAATAACTGCTGCTTTTCATCAAATGTCAAATCTAATAGTGCAGTGCGAAAATGCTACCTTTTGACGTAAATCCATGTTCTCATTCTAGTCCTTTGCGTATTTTTTCTTCAAACTTTCTTTATGCACTTTTTTTGCATCTTGCTTTGACCCACTTGTGATTTGAAGCTCTTCATGCCGCTATGGAAAAAACAACAACAACAACAAAAAAAAACAGCGCAAACAGATTCCCGTTTTCCCATAGGGCTTCCACAGGGGCCGTCCTCTAACTGTAAAACGATGTTGTGATGGAAGTGGACGTGGCCTTGTAGCACTTCCTGACACTGGACAGCTCTGGTCTGAGGGGAACGTGAAGAGCCTTTCTACAAGGTCATCCCTGAGCTCAGGGCCTTTCCACGCTGAAAAAAACAGTCCTGTGTGCGACCTAATGGTTTACACAGACCCCATCTTTCTTCTTCTGTCTCCATTCTCTCTTTCTTTCTTAAGTCTTTCCTTCTCTGTCCCTTTCTTTCTATCATGAACCATATTCAGCAAATTAAATCCTGAGCTTCGTTACTTTGCCCAGTGTTTAAAATGTAATTTTATCCCTTTGGCTGAGCTCATTGAATCCACTTAATGCATAATCCGGAGTGGAAATTAATGTTTTTTTCCCCTCAACGTTACCAGATCCCATGTTTAGCCCTGTGGATATTTGCAAAAAAAAAGACGGATTATCCATGGACTGAAATATTGCTTTGGAATTTTTCCCGCTTCAGATTTGAACTCTGAAGTTAATCTCGGAACTAAGGCCGGATGATAAGGATAAAATATTATACCGTGATTGTGAAACGCCTTGTAGTGTATTCAAAACATATTCGAGAAGCCGAGATGACACACGTACTGTATTTAAGATATGTGCAAGGGAAACATATGGTCTGTGATAACACTAAAAGACAAACGATACACTGTGTTGTGCAACTCAAAAAACGGATTTATGTTGCGATCATCTCAGCAGAATGGAAACAAAACTCAGCTGTCGAATGGAAAGTCCTCTGGCCCTTTACTGCCCCTAATCCGTCTTCAGTTTACCTCACCGAAATGGTATTAGCTATTATTTTTCCTCCATTTTTTTTTCTTTCCGCATTTTTTTACATGTCAATTTCTGCACCATCACGCTGCCCAGACCTAGTTTTTCTTTTAATACCCCGCTGGCTGAAGCTGGTTGACAAGATACTGATTCAATTCCAGATGTATTATCTCATAGAGTATCTTGATTTTAAAGGAACGAAAGAATAAGCCGACTTAGCAAAGCAAACTTTTTAGTTGCAGTGTAGCCCATTTCAGACTGAATTACTTTAATAGACCACTTTAGCATCGGTTTCATGTTACAAAATCATAATGTAAGTGCAGAATGCATCCAGAACTGGCGAGCTGTAATTGAAAAATTTGATCAGCATGTTGGTTAATATCAAAAATAACGTTTCTGGGCATGTGCATGTAGCTCAGGCTGTTCTACAGGACACGGTTTGGTTGGAGCGAAGAGTGTGCACGTGTGTGGTTCTCCTACTCGGCCCCACGCGCTGATGACGGGTAACTGATATCGCTGTGTGTGTGTGTGTGTGTGTGTGTGTATACACATTGGTTTTGGCTCGTGCGCTTGCGGGAAACGCTGATCCGCCAGTTGATAAGAGGTTAGCTGGACTTGGTCACGTGGTCTGATGTAGGCCACACAGAGCAGCCTGTGTATAGACAGGGTAAGATCAGTTTACGCAGAATTTACACAAGGGTTTAATGGCTCATTTATGCTGGTCAATTATACACCATTACTCGCTTTACTTTTGGATAGCAAAATAGTCAAGGTCCATTTTTTTTTTTTAATTACAGATCAAGCGTCAAATGTGTGTCATAATGCGCGCACACACACACACACACAAAGCTTGTTGATTTACATACAACCCAAACTAAGCTATTTGAATTTCTTTAGCTAATAAATTATGGTGAATAAAAATAAAATAATTTATAACTGTGTTACTAGTCACATAAAGCCTCACGTGAATTCACTGGATTTGAGATCGGTCCTGTATAATGTGTAAAGTCGAATAAAGTCACATTTGCACATAATTTGTGTAATTGTCAATATCTTTGATTAAAATTGATTTTTTTTTTTAACCCTCCTGTGCCTAGGGGCTCTGGGTCATCAGTTCCACTTTTCCCCACATTTTTGTGTGCATGCACTGATTGCCCTCTAATCTTTCCATGCGCTTTGGAAACATGCAACTTAACTCTGTTTGGGGATGAGTCCAAAACTAGCAAGGGAAAATGCATGCACCGATAACACTGATAGCGACAGGATGAAGAGAGAGAGAGAGAGAAAGAGAGAGAGAGAGAGAGAGAGAGAGAGAGAGACAAAGTTTATGGGAACTGACCTTTGCATTCATTAAACTTTGTTCTCAACAATTATTCTCACTGGCTTGCATTTTTTTTCCGGAGAGATGTTTGCTTCTAAAGTAAGAGACAGCGTAATTATCACCTCGAAAAAAAAAAGGAATCCACAGAGTATAAAACAGGCTTGCAAAATTGCTTTTAGAAACCCTAATGCACCTTTAATTCGGTTCCACAATATTCTCCAACCACTGTGCTATTATTCCTGTCCTATGGTAAAACCTGATTAAGAATGCATGAATTGGTGTAATTCCTCTGGGATTATTTTATTGCGGTGTTCGTTAGAATTCTAGAAGCATGGTGGAAAGGCGTTGCAGAAACTTCAAGTTCAATCCTAAAAAAAAAAAAAAAACATTATATAACTGATGATCTTATAGCCAGAATCCAAGAGATAATTAATGATGTGCAAGACACATAATAAATACTCTTTCGCTGTTTATGCACCGGCATGAGATGTAATATCACAGACTTTTTTTTTTCCATTTCTGTTATGGCTGTGTGATCAGAAACTGCACATTTTAAGCTGAGTTTTAAAATTATTTACCAATTCAAAGCCTTCTATGTGAGTGAGCAGGTCCTCTTACCTGTCATGTATTTGGTGCACCTCATCAGTCATTGTAGGTATATACAGTATAAATACAGTTTTTACATTAAAATGATGCAAAACTTATTACTTTACAGCATATTTGGCATGAGATGTCTGATGTGGGAGGTGGGCATTGCATATCATTGCCAACACACAGCTCCAGGTTTCCTGGTTCGTTCTGGGAATCAACTTTGATACCCCTTTGCCACCAGAGTGAACCAGTTGCTAGTTCATGTGTCGTGCTAGTGCGGGATATGTTGGTGTTGGTTCAATAACAGACCTCCTAAGAACTGGCTTCGTTTTTTCATGGGCTAGAAAGTCATGTCATTACGTCACTGTTCATTTATGAACGTCTCTACTTTTCATGGTCAAATACACTCCCTGTTCTGTAATCGGAGAGTGAATCACAGATGAGAAATCAAAAACGGAGATCGGATAAAAATTAAGTTGTCTTAAAACGATTCCAGCGTATTAAAATTCACTTATACCACTTCAGCACTGTTATTTTAGCGGTGAAAATATGAACTAATCCCAGTAAAAATATTCAGTTTAGGTTTTCTAATTAATATCTATTGGTGGAGGTGTTTGTTTACATTGAGCAAGTAGATTAGTAGTAGATTTAAAGTAGATTATTAAATCTGGGCACATAACTCTTCATAACATTGCTTTTACTCAGCATTTTGATTTCACTTATGGTAGTGAGATATCAAAGTACTGCAAAAGTTTTATTAAATCCTGATTTAAGACACACCCACAGTGTGTGACGGATGCGCAGAACACTGTCAAAACTTGAGGTTTATAATCTGGCACATAACTTCCTTTCTACTCAACATTTTGATTTCGTTTATAGTGCACTTTAGGCAAATTATGAAGGACTGAAGTTTCATGCATCAGTTTTCCGTGATGCTGTAACAAAATCTGGCTGGACAGACATACAGACAAAATTTTCTGAGACTTGTTTCGGGTGCTCCAATGTATAAACCATCAGATACCATTGAAAGAGTGAGTTCTGACCAATGTACAGAAAAAAACCTTTCTTTTATTTATGTAGATTAATAGCCATTTTTAATACACTGCACAGGCTTGACAGGCCATTATCTGCCTCTTGGTATTATCATATTTGTAACTGAAGGTGTTGAGACCCTTTCAATGTTGTGTTACATTATTTACTGCTATTCTGTGCCTTTTCAATGGCGCTTTAACTGCCCCTGGGGCGATCGAGCCCGGGGGGTTAAATTGTCTCATTTACATGTAAATGACCCCAAAACACCCGCCATTGAGTTCCTAATTATAACTAAACGCGGGGCGCTGACCCCGCCTCTACGGCGTGGGATCATTAGCATACTCACCGGTGATTGGTTTATCCGCAACACAACTCTGATCGGGTTTATTAGCATACTCAGAGGTGATTGGTTAGTCTGAAACGCGCATGGTCCCTTCTTATTTGCATATTGAGAGCTGATTGGTCAGAGACGAGCGCTCGCTTAGCTCAGACTGCGCTCGAGCGGCGAGTAGAAGGCAGTCGGGCTCTACTCGCGCTGCGCTGATTTATTATTAAATTATTATTATTATTAGGAAATTTAGATCGGAGGAGGATCTGGTCTGATCTGGTCTGATTCCGTGATTATGCCCGGGAGAAATCGTCTTGACGCAGGATGTAATTCGGATTGTCCACAGCTCGAGGCTTTACTGATGGTTTTTCTTGAGAAGAAGTTGAAGTTGAGAGAGACATGCCTTTTAAATCATCAGAAGCTGGGAATATGGGGATCCTGCGTGAATCCTGAGTCCTAACTCTGAGCTTTCACTAATGAGAACGGTAGGAAACAATCCAGGTTCCCATTCCTTGCTTCAAAGGAAAAAGAGGAAACTGTTACACTTTTACACATAATAAATACATTGTATAAGAGGCTGTTTGTTGTGCGTCATGTTGCATGCTCAAATCATGTCTTTGATGTCTACATTTCCTCCTGTTCCTTTTTTTCTTTAAATTTTTTGCAAAAGAACATAAAAACAAACGAGTTCAGTTTTTGTTTTTTTTTGTTCTTTTTTTTTTTTTTTAGCAGAAACGCGTCCCTGTGACGCACCGCTGCGTAAAAGCGCTTTTATGGCACCAAAAAACGCGCACTTTTGCGCTTTCTCGTCTGCCATCATTAGAAATTAGACTCTTGCATTTTTTTTTATTATTATTTTATTTGGTCTCCCCCGGGGTGCAGCGCTGTTGACCCGTCCCCTGTAAGTCGGATTAACGCTTTTGTTTGCGGTTTGTTTGGCTTTGTTGCCCTCCAAAGGATCGAGTCAGGACTGAGCAGCGCGCATTAACATTTGAATGCGATGTCCAAAATCTCTCTCTCTCTCTCTCCCTGTCTCTCCCTCACACACACACACTTTATTTCTCTCTCTCTCTCTCACACACACACACACACTACTTCTCTCTATCTACCTATTCTTGGATCCTTTCTTTCTCTTTTCCTCCCTCTTTGGCACGTACGCACCGCAGTATTATCGTCACCCCCGATCTGACCTTGTTACTGCTCTTCATTTTACTAGAGATAATAAATCAAACTGGGGCGTTTAAATATTTAAAGCAAACCAGTTTTTTTAGATGAGCACCTGGAGACCAGCTTTATGCGTGTTTGCGCACACACACACACACACGGAATTAACCTGATCACTAAGTGTGTAACTCCTGAGGATAGCTGTACCATCCAGCATGTGTGCATTCCCATTCCTACATCCACACCCTTTGTGGGTTCTTGAGATACTACCAGAAAATGACCAATTTACACCCTGGTCTTTTTCGATCCATCACCATCAACGTCATGCACAAATGAAGAAGAAGTAGTCATGTAACGTGTATAAGCTGGTACTGATTGCTTGCTGGCGGCTTGCTGGCTTAGTGGTTATCACTGTCGCCTTGCACCTCCAGGGTCTGGGTTCAATTCCTGCCTCTGGTCTGTGTGCATGGAGTTTGCATGTTCTTACTGTGGTTGGTGGGTTTCCGTCGGGTGCTCTGGTTTTCTCCCACAGTCTAAAAACATGCAGATTAGGCTAACTGACGCTCCCAAAAAATTGTCAGTAAATGTTTGTGCGCCCTGCATGCCATCCAGAGTGTACCCCGCCTTGTGCCAGAAGTCTCCTGGGATGTCCTTGGGACCCTGTATACAGTTGAAAATGTTCTGGACCCGCTTAAATTTACTTTGCTCACACCTGAGCCAACAGGGCGTCTCATTAGCAGGCACATTCTGAATCAACGTCAGTGTGTTGAAGTTGAAAAAAAAAACACAGAGGAGAGTTGCCTCGTCTGCCTTGTGTCAGTGTGTAGTTGCACGGGGTCGCCGGGTTTAGTTTGGTGCAACATTCCTGCTTTAACGCACCTGAGTCAAAAGAACCGGCACACAAATATCTGTAGAGATCTTAAAAGGAAACCTTAATTTTTTTTACAGTGTAAGGTTACTTTAGGATGAAACAGTCACTTGACGGGGTTGTCTCCATATAAACCAAATCTATTTAAATACAGTATAATAAGAATAATAGTTTCCAAGTAACAGGATATAACAGGTGATCAGCTATGCAAATAAAGAGCGTTGACTCAGGTGGGGTAAAATGACTTCTCGGCATGAGACCTTCTGACATGCCGAAGACATTGTGTTTGGAAAGCACCTGATTCGTTCCAATCAGGATTTCATCAAAAGCTGCTCAACAGAGTAATTGATTTAGAAATACATTTTATCAGATCGATTTTTTTAAAATTATTATTTCCCAAGCCATCCTTTAAAGGCACGAGTGTCTGTCTCTCCGCCCACACCGGTGTCCCGCTGTGTTTTAGAGCGCATTCTGATGGTTCGGACAGATGCGAAATGTAAAGTAAATCTTCGAAGGTTGCTCGCTCGTTTCCTGTGCATGAACCCTGGTTGTGCTTCAGTTTTTTTTCTTTCTTCTTTTTTTTTGTTCCTCTCATCCAACAGGCTGTAAGTCTTTCTTTAGTAGCAAACCATGAGCAGACCCCCGTGAGCAGGTAGCAGGGCAACCTGAGAGCAGATTTAAACACGATGACATGTCCCCCCCCCCCCCAACATTAACAGCTGTTGTCCCGTTCGTTAATTTTGCCATTTCGGGGGCGTGAAATAAAACCCGGATCTGTAGTAAATCTAAAGAATGCAGACGCTCCGATGTCTGATAGTGTGTGATGCACGAGGCGCGTCTGCTTGATATTCGTCGTGGGATGTGCGCCAGGCCACAGGTGCCTGCACGCCCTTGGGAGAGAATTTAACCGGCCGTGATGGATTACAGCAGGTGGAGAGGCGCATATGGTAATCCATGTGCAGTCGAACATACTGTATTAGTGCATTGTAATTGCTTGCTAACAACATGTTCTATCGGTGAGGATTGTTGGAAATTAAGTGAACTCTCACTGTTGTGTGATGGCTCTCATGTCAGGTTTTTAAAAATTTTAATCATTCTCCTCCGTTCATCATTCTGGTATAGAACTTATTTGAATTGGTTCTGGGGTGCCAATACTAATGATACGTTTGATTACTGGTGAAAAGGACAAGAAGTTACAGTGGCATTGAAACCAACGGAACCAAATATGATGTAGGGTAACATCTGTGTCTGGCACTTACAATGAAAGTAGGCGTGGCTTATATGCACATGTGTCTGTAAAAGAAAAATTAAAAGGTGTGGCCTCCGTGTCAGTTCCTATGAAGAAGTTGTGGCTTATGTGTCTGTCATACTGTATAAAAAAAGGTAATGCCTATGGGTCTGTCAGTCTCTGTTAAGTGGTTAATGAGCCTGTTAGCGAGCATGGTCTCATTAAGTTATTTAAAAGAGGTGTGGCCTCTGTGTGTGTCTGTGTATGACTTCTATATCAATTATCCCCAAATGAAAGGCGTGGCCTGTGTAATTGTCTGTTCCAGTTAAGTGGTCGTGGACTGTAAGGACATGTGGTCAGATTTTAGGGTGAAGTAAAGGAGGTGTGGCCGCTATGTGTGTGAATTCTTTGTCAATTATATGCAATTGGAAGAGGTGTGGCCTAAGTATTTATCCGTCCTAGTGATGGAGGCGTGGCTTATGGGACTTTTTAAAAGCGTGACTTCATTGACTGTTTGTGGAGGTATGTGACCTCAGTTGATTATCTCCAAATCTCAAGAGGTGTGGCCTAGTAAAATGGGCGTGGCTTATGAGAGTGAAAACGTGTGGCCTCGTTTTCAGGTAAAGTAAAGTGGGTGTGACCTCTTTGTGTGTGACTTCTGTATCAGTTATCACAAAATGAAAGAGGTGTGGCCTATGTGCCTGTCAATCCCAATGAAATGGGCGTGGCTTATGAGCCTGTGAGAGAGCATGGTCTAATTCTCAGGATAAGTTAAGGAGGTGTGGCCTCTGTGTGTGACTGCTATGTCAGTCATCCCCAAATGACAGAGGTGTGGCCTATGAACCTGTCAATCCTATGTGATTTTTTATCACATCACCAAAGAATAAACTTTGGTGGTTTGAGAATTCCAGGATGCAGTAGATTTCTGGCTGTATTTAAGTCTGAAACTGGGTGCGGCTCTGTTTTAAGATCACCCTGTTGGATTGTTTGAAGGAAAAACAATCCCAGACAGAGACGGAGAGAGAGAGTGAGAGAGTTTGCTCTGCTATAGCCAGCTGCGTCTAGCTCCTGCAACACACTGTCTGTTTGGAACGATGCTATGGAAATCCTGCATGCCTGACAGGTATCCTGGCGATGCTGAAGGTCTCTTCAAAAACACACATGCCCGCGGACAGCACGGAATTACTCATAAACCCGACCGTGCTGCATGTGTTCTGCCTGTAGCTATTGTTAAACACAGAGCGGAGAACAATCCAGCAGAGACATCACATCTGCCGTCTTAAAAAACGACGTGAGTGCGCAGTTATTAAAGCCGGAATGCGGACGTCTGTCTGCTCGCATCGTGAGTACGCGGCTCGCTGTCTCTCTGGACCCCTCGGAGGCTGGCAGCAGTTCAGGAACGACTCCGGGGACAGGACAGCCGCTTTTTAAGCCTGTCTAGCGAAGGCGGGGTGCGTGTTTTTCGAAGGCCGTCAGCGCAAGGTCTCCTGCGTGCGCGGGGTTTTGTAATGAAATCAGCGTGTGCAGCTTTTGCTATCCATCTGTCGGGCGATGAGAGCTTGAAATCTGGAATTCTAGGCTGGACCGGTGTATCCGCTCAAAGAGAAAACCGGCTTGCTGGTGCTCCTGCGATCAATCGTGGGCCAGGGAGTGATGACATTCTTGGTTGTAAAAAAAGAAAAGAATTTCTCTTGCGAATATATGTTTATTTTACGAAGAAAAAAAAGTCTGTCTGGGAATCCTGCCCTTGTTCGTCTTGGTTTTAGACTTGTACCAGACTAAGCATGTGTTCTCTAAGTTTTCTTCCTGATCTGCGACGCTCTGAGCTTTGTTTCCGTGCAAAGCAGACAGAGAGTCACAAGATTCGAACGGTGAGTCCAGACAGAATCCTTTAAAGAGACGCCATCTTGAAGTTTGTGTCTTGTCCGGGGTCATGAGGATGTGATGAGACAGCGTGACTGCGCTTCCCTAAGGCTGGGTCATGACATAGTGTTCTAGACCTGACATAAAAATGCACACAAAAAGCAGAGGTAGAGGTTTATCGCTATGGAGGTCACGAGGTCAAAGGGAAAAATCCACCCTGAGCAGCTTGTAGCAGTAATTATCAGTATGCGATATTTTTTTCGGATGAGATTTTACCCTTCGCTTCATTGCTACCTAAAAAAAAAAGCGATGCAGCGGCGCAGATCCGGTTAGTCCGTCCAGATCCGGTTCCAAATTTTCAGCTTTCACTAGAGTCTCTGAAATGCACAGACTCACTGAAATGCATCCAAAAACCTTAAACTCAGGTTCAAAGATGTTAGTATTTTGTCTCTGCTAGTAATATTATGATGTCGTAAAACACTTACCCGTATTGTTGATCTAATCACAGTGTCTGACTTTATTACTCGCTCCAGTCGCATTATTCAGTACGACAGGAATGCCGTTGTTGCAAAAAGAATACACAGTTAAAACTAATGAGGCACACTTAGCGTGATCTCATTATTGCTCCTGCTTCCTCTCATCCATCATTACTGATAGCGCGCTGTTTGGGTGAAACGTTCCCGTGTACACGCTATACTGACGCCGTGTCCTTGTCCTTGCTGGAGCAGCTGCGGGAGTGAAGTGCTCAGCGTCCTCAACCCGGGGGGGAAAAAAAACTTACGCATCAGGATCAGGATCGGGGGAAGAGTTTAAAATTAGAATAATATTTAAATATCATCGTTTCTGGATGTGTATTTTCCTTCCTTCCTTCCTGCTTCGTTAAATGTTTGAAAAAATATTGACGCACACCTACGTATTTAAGGTTTAACCTGGTTTTACTGTACATCACACATACTAGGCGTCTTTGTTCACCGGCGCAGAAGACGATGCGTCCATTGACTTGCAAAGCGTCTCGGTGCACAAACACGGCATCAAAGAAACAGTTTGTGTGTCTGGTCTCATGTCCCGCCACGCAGAATGCGGATATATTCAAATCTAAAGTGTTCATTTCCATATTACAGGTGTAGACAGGTGACAAAGGAATAAATAAATAAATAAATACAACCCTGGCTCTGGTACGCTGTTGGTGGCTTCATGGGGGCGTTTATTTATTTATTCATTTCACGTGACTCGGCTTTTATTTGTCTCCTTGCTGAGAATCGAGTGCCTCCAGATGATCGCTTTAATCTGACTATGAAAAGTTTCTAACATGAAAAGTGCATGGGTTGCTCTCCAGGATCATGACTCCGCCCACTTTACATCACGGGCGCACTCGTAGCCTGCGGGTTATGTGGCGAGTTCTTTCTTTTCCCTTTATTTTCTCCGTTCCCCCGGTGCCGCACCTCCTAGAAAGCGCCCGAGGTGCTAACAGGATTCGGTCTGTGTTCTGTCCCTGCCTTTGAGGCAGATGAGGTTGAGAGATTTGACCAGCAGCCTCCAGAGCCAGACAGTGAGGTTTGGCACGGCCGCGTCTGCCCTGCTGGAGACTAACCAGATGTGAAGCGTTTGACTGGCGTGTGTGTGTGTGTGTGTGTGTGTGAGGCTCTTCAGCGGCTCTTGAGGCTTCGTCCTGTTGTAACCAAATGTGGCCAGGTTACTAGAGCGTGAGGAGGAGTTTGGCCGGCAGTCGCGGTGTGCACTTGTGTGTGAAGTGTCGCTGTAACCTGATGCCTGCTTTTCTCACATTGAAGAACAGGACACTGATTTGCCTCGTTGTGTGTGTGTGTGTGTGTGTGTGTAGGTAGTGGGGGGGGGGATATGCGTTTTAATAAACTAAGCTGTGCTTTTGTGATGAATTACTGGAAGACGCCTGAGTCATGGCTGAGTCAGCATTAAAGGTGCAATGTGGTGCTTTTCAGAGTGCGTCTAGACTTTTAACAATCGCAGATTTTCAAAGGTAAATCCGTCATTCACGTGAAACATCAACGGATTTATCGGAACGTCTTGCATTTCCTTTGTTTCATGGTTCTGTTTGAAATTTTTCCTTTTCAAAAGGAATTTGTCTTGAAATTCTCACAGCCAAGTTTAAGGGTAATGCCTGCCTTTAATGTGGGTAAGATTCTAATATACAGTATTAACGATATAATCATTATAAATAATGTTATTTTTTTCTTCCAGTATCTTATGTTTAGAACAATTACAAATTTTGCTTAGAAGCAACAGATTAGATGGTAGATGTACATAATATACAGTATATATTTTTTGTAGCATCACTCAACTTAATTGATGGGAATCATAAGGTTCCCCGATACAATACGATATTATCGCTATACTCAGGTAGCGATTCGATTCTTAATGCGATTCTGTAAGTATCGCGATTTCATAAATACCCTAATTCTACAGGGTGGGCCATTTATATGGATACACCTTAATAAAATGGGAATGGATGGTGATATTAACTTCCTGTTTGTGGCACATTAGTATATGTGAGGGGGAAAACTTTTCAAGATGGGTGGTGACCATG
>JAQMYJ010000016.1:19547063-19569921 GCA_030014305.1 Clarias laeviceps | reverse complement strand
CACCATGGTCACCACCCATCTTGAAAAGTTTTCCCCCTCACATATACTAATGTGCCACAAACAGGAAGTTAATATCAATTCTAAACAAACTTAGGAAACTATTTCCTCCTACCACACAGGACGCTGAGACAATGTGGGAATAGTTTAGAGAGCACCACCTGTAGGATTATAGAGGAACTGCAAAATATTACTGCTTCAAATGTAAACATATATAAAATAAAAAATAGCCATACGTAACTGAATCAAGGTTTTTTCTTCTTCACCATATTAACTCAACTTGGTCTTTCACATTTTGGTAAAATATAACAGTATTATTTCACTAGCAGTTTGTTAGCAAACCCGTGTATGTTTTTGTAATTTGCTTTTGTATGTGAATTCTCAGTTTTTTCATTACAGCTGCCACTTAGTTCTGTTTCTCTCTCTCTCTCTCTCTCAAACATGCTTAAAAAGCTTAAAAGCTGAACTGCGTCTGTAAGAGAACATGTAGAAGCTGAAAGGAGCAGCGTGTGAAAATTGCAATTGGATCAGTAATTCAGGCTGTTTTTCCCCAGTTGCCAAAAGATGTCGATGGAGTCCATCAAGCACATTTTATAAAAGCGACTCTTTATTTTTCGCCCGATACTTTGGATGCGTGTGTTTAAATCATGAGCAGATGGGGCGCTATTGACTGATCCTTCTGGAATTGCTTGCTATCCTGATTTGTTTGGCAGATCTCCTGTTTGCTTGCACACAGATTTTATTGTGTAACGAGCTCAGATTGTTCTGGTTTAATATCGTTTGTGGCCGTCAGGATCCAAATAAACTCTCTGCGTACTATGTACTAGTTTGTCCCTAAGAATTCATGGCTTGGTGACACCACTCATCATCTCATACATGCAGCAGTAACTCTGCCCAAGTCACTCACATGCATTTTGGTTCCTCTGCACGCAGGAAGATCTGTCTGCACTGCAAGTGTCCGCGTGAGGATCATGCTGTGACGGCAATGCCTCTGGAGATGGAGAAAAACGTGTCCAAGCTGTTGTACGACTTCCAGAGGAACTCCACGTCGGACGACGACTCGGGCTGCGCTCTGGAGGAGTACGCCTGGGTGCCGCCGGGGCTCAAACCCGAACAGGTACTGCACCACTCTTCCTTATCCGCAACGTGGATACGGGATTTCATTTCACTAACACGTAGTAGGAGTCTGTCTCCGGCTAAACCCTGTGAATCGTGGGTAGTTTAAAAAAACAATCAAAGGTATCGAACAAACACTGACATGTCGTGTAACTTGTTTTAATGTCACGTCTCGTGCATAGCGATTATCAGTCATTCATCTTCCATAAGCTTCTTTTTGGAGCCAATCACAGGAGACTTTGGGCACAAGGCTAATTGTCGTTCCCAAATTGCCCATAGTGTGCGTGTCTTTGGACTGTAGGAGGAAACCAGAGAACCCGGAGGAAACCCACCACGCGTAAGGAGAACATGCAAACTCCACGCACACAGACCTTAGGCGAGAATCGGACCCTCGACCTTGAAGGTCCGAGGCCGCAGTGCTTGCGATTTTCTGCATCACATCACAATTCTCCAGTCCAGTAGGTGGCGATATTTCACGAAAAAAAAAAACCATAAACAGCAAAGAAGAAGATGCGGAATATAGAGGCCGTTTGCAATTCCCACTACAGAAACTGTGGGTTTAGGAATTCATCAATTTTAGAGAATTTAAATAGTTCAAAAAGTGTGAATTGATCAACAATATATTGTTTAAATCTCACCGGTCTAGGAACTTAGGATGGGGTTCCTACCCATTTCAGGGCTACAAGAGCATGCACACACATACACACCAAGTCATACACTATGGGAAATTTGCACATAAACATCGCATGTCTTTGGAAGGTATGAGGAGAACCACCAAGCACGGGAAGAACATGCAAACCACACACACACACACACACACACACAGACCAGAGGCGAGATCCGATCCCCTAACACACTACGGCATGCCACACCGTCTTGTGATCCACAGTAGCGGTTCGTTGCAAAAATTGCGCAATAAATGTGGCTTTAAGCAAGGATATGAATACTCTCACTTCTATTTTTGAAAAAAAATATTGGGGGAAATTATTATTATTATTAATATTATTATTATAGCACATTCTTCGTCATTCTTTGTCAAACGCCGCTGGTTTTCCATGTGACATGCTAAGCAGTCAGCAGGCTACAATCCAAACTACCCCATGGCTGCACTCCATCTTTACAAACCTACATTAAAAATAATAAACCTTCCTAACGGACGTATGAATAAACACACCATCTCCAGACAGAAAAGCCTTTTACGCTAACGAATGAGCGGATTCTGACAGCTTCCTGGCACGTCCACATGCCTCAGGCTCACACACACATACACACAAGCTGCACTGTTTGGCTCACACATACAGATACGTTTACATCTATCTATCCTAACGCTGTCAGAGGCACTAAAGCACGTAGTTTGAGACTAACAGGGTAGAACGTAGGGTAGGTTATGGAAACGATACCGCCGACATGGTTGTTGTTACAGAAAGCTAAACTTTGACGTTCGTTTGCTCGGCTGTTTTGTAAGAGGGAAGAAAAATTCATAAAAACAGCACGGCGATCTGTGAGGCTCAAGGGCACAATGTTGAGCTCGAGAGCGGCGAATGCCCATGCTAGACGAACACACACACTGTTACTCTTTCTCTGTCTCGTCACGCTTTTACAATTTATTTTGAATTCAAACATGCTTGAAAACCTGTTTGTTTTTTTATGTAAGAGCATCGGCGGGAGAAGCGCTTGGCTTCGGCGTATTCTCACGCGGGCTTTATTAGGTTCCCGCGGCTGGCTGGCTCTCTTTATAGCCCAGTTAAATCAATCGTGGCTACGTGTTCATTTTCCCCGCAAAAAAACTAAAGGAGGTCGTATTACTAGTGCAGCGAAGCAGGTCAATAACCAATAAAGCTGGTCTACTGTCTCCATTTCTGGTCCTCGGCGGTCAGCCAACGGTTGTGGTCGATTATTATTTTTTCTTTTTTTCCTTTTCTCTTTCTCTCAAGGCTCTCGGTATGAACCGGCGCAGAATACACGACAGGGTATAAACGAGTTAGCTGATCGATTCGTCTTAATGGGTGTTTATTAAACGTGAATGTGATCACAGTCGGTCGACGGTCTGCCTTGAATCTGGGACTGAAATGGATGGCCGTGCGTTCCACGCGACCTTGGTTGTGGAATTGCTTGGTTTCTTGCCAGCACTGACTGAGACAGAGACAGCCCCTGTGAGATTGAGGAGAGGCGTAAAATAAATGCTCCCAAAGCCGAGAGTTGATGTGCTTGTTATTATCGAGCTGTTCCTTTCATTCATTCATTCATCAGAACGCTCAAATGTCCAGATTAATCCAGAGAGTTGCACCTCCAGAAAGGAAATGGAGAACTAAAGGGAGGCCAGCACGTTTCTAACTCTCCTACAGGCATTTATCCAGAAGCAAGGAAACACAAGAAGCGTGCTAAGACATTTCCCATAATTCCGTGATGAATCCTGGACTGTAAAAGACAGGGATTTTAGAGATTACTTTCTGTTTCCAAAACCACACATGACTGGTATTAGATTAGTGATCCAATTATGTCGGCTTAATCCTGCTGATCGCCACGAAGGCACCCGCAGGATTCGCCCGTCCACGTTTCTGTCTCGCACTGCTATTTCCCCGCTCCTACGCTCACTCGGTCTGCCTCTGGATGTGTTCTGGGAATAATTTTGGACAGTGCAGCAGCAGGAAGCATCACTACTTATGCATGTCCGACTTGGCTGGCTGCTGTCTTTCAGTCTTCATGGAAAAAAGGAAGTCGAACGTAGGACGTAGCCCAGTTTTTTAATAATCTCTCGCAAGACGAGTCCCTTAAGATGGAAAATCTCAAAGTGGAAAAATAATCATAGGCATACAACGATTTTACAATATGTTCAGACGGTTACGGGAACTGGTGTCCTGATCGTCTGTTGTTTCGCTTGGTTGCGGTTGCTGCAGGGAGTTTATACGATAAAGGATAAAACTTGTATCACTCGAGCGGTACAATTATTCAGGCCAGCGGTAACCTGACACCGAAACCCTTCAGATAAAATAACCTGCGAATGCATAAATAACCGGCCTTCCTGCAAAACATCGGCACGTCCCGAGAGCCTTTCTGCGGCTTATGAAGGCCAGCTGTATGCACCGAGATGCGCAAGGTGGCTGCCAGACCCCTGGACTCGTGGGCGGATGATCACCAGATCTCTTCGCTCTGATTACTGTTATTTCCACGAGCCGCTGGTTCGCATGAGAGCACTGGCTTGCGTCCGTCAGATCTCCGCACCACACCAGCGCTGATTGTTATTGTTGGACGGGAGCTCGGGTAGTTTATTGGATCCCGGCCGGTGAAATTTTCAGCTGAACAAATCCCTCAACCGAGCACTTCTCGAGTCTGTGGCCGGCCAAGACAAGCAGCAGAAGAGCCACGGCGCTCTTCTTCGGGGGATATAGCAAGTCTCTGGAAAGGCTCGCATCGTGATAGAAATGCGTCTAGCGTCTGAGGATTGTCGTTTCCGCGTGTTCCCCGGGTTCCGCTGGCAGTGTGACTGGAGTTTTTTAGACAGAAAGGACATCATCCGCGGTTTTGTACTTCATCCGTTTATGAAAGGGAGTGATGGATATAGAGAAGCGCGCTGCCTCGCTGGTTTTCCTCAGCAGCGCCTCGGCGACGGCTATAAATTACGTCTCGTGCAGGATCCATTTTGTTCGCCTTTATTCGACGGGTTTATGTGGTGCAAGGAAGGGCAGATGGAGCTCGGTGCTTCATCACATTAAGTCATTAGACGTTAGCCATGTGTAATGAGGTGGAAGGCCAGGAGGGGGCCTCGAACGAAATATATTTTTATAAATAATAATTTTTATTTCTCTTTCTTAACCACAGAGCTGTGTGTTCAAATCCCACGCCTGCCTTCGAGTCTTCCGAATGAACAGATTTAACCCTATGATTACATCGTTGCTTGATACAATGTCCTCGTTTACCCGCAATGTCGCAAACAAAAACGCTCATTTTGTCCTCGCCACTTAGCCGCAAAAGGTGGAGGGCAAAGGTTGCGTCTCAGCGCCGTTGTTAATCACCGTAATTTAGAGCTGTGCCGAGCTGTACGGATAAATACACGCAAGCATGTGTGCGGAAATAGACACACACACACACACACGCACAAAGGGTCTCGAGATGAAGCCTCTGTGTCAGCACTGCCGGGGATGTGAGAGGGCAGATTCCATTAACTTTACATTGCTCAGCTATAAATCACCCTGACTGTAATTGCTCTGTGTGTGTGTGTGTGTGTGTGTGAGAGTTTGTTTGAAAGGACGTGTCAAGGAACGGGGGAGGGGTTAACAAGAATAGGGGCTGAATAACACCCCGGCCCGATGTTTACCTCGCTCCCAGGACTCTGTTTCAGACATGTTGTGTTTAATTTATCGCGTAAACTTTGAACCTTATAATGGATTAAAAAATGTCAAGGTGCAGAAAAATGGCATCTGTAGTCAAAATATATGTGTTTAGTGTCAAAATGGAAGAAATGAGACCAAGTGTAAATGTTTAGAGTTTGAAACGGGGCTGACTGAGCTGAGAAATGTCTTTTAGACCCAGATCTAACTGGACATATGGGAAATAATAAAATCGTGTAAGACTTTGGGCTCACAGCCTTACGGCACCCGAGTCACCGAGCATGTGCGCTGGCATTTAATAAGGCCACCTTCACGTAAAAAACAAGACATGCAATTTTTTTTGCATTTTATGACGGTTGACGTTCGTAATTACACGTGACTTTTGAACGGACTCTGAAACGACACACGTGTGCACATTGATACGCCTTTTCCGTGCCATGTGGATTAAAATGCGTCATATTAGTGCGAGCACTCGTTCTTTTCAAACAATCAATGCATGTTTTAGCAAACACACTTTTGCGATTTTGCTCTGGATGAATTCCGATCGGACCGTTCTCATTCGAGTCACATGACCACGTATCAGATTTGTATATCCGATCTAGGACCACATATGAGCGTGACTCGGATCTGATCTGAAAATCATCATACAGCTTTAAAAAAAGAAAAAAAAAATCAGATCTGTGTCATTAGCATAAAAGATGGAATTTGAGTCACTTCAGGCTGAACGCAGCATGAACGACTCATTAGATGATGATTAGAAGACGCCCTTAAATATGATGATCAAAAGGGCGGAAAAGTTTCGTTACGGTTTGATGAAAATGTTCAACAGTCTTGCGGCCTCAAAACAACTTTGCTTGCTTGTTAAAGTCAGGATTTAATCCCTCCCTCTCTCGCTCTCTGTCTCTCTCTCTCTTTTTTCCAGGTTCATCAGTATTACAGCTCCGTCCCTGAGGACAAGGTGCCGTACGTGAACAGCGCCGGAGAGAAACACCGCATCAAACAGCTCCTGCACCAGCTGCCGCCTCACGACAATGAGGTGAGGACGTTTACGCCACCCGTGAGAGTGCGCGAGTGCATGTGTGTGCGTGTGTGAGTGCATGCGTTCCTGTCTTCGCACCTGTCCTTTGTGGGGTTTTTTTTGGGTTTTTTGTCGTGTTGACATGTAAATAATCTGGAGAGATGTGTTTCCTGCTCAGGTGCGGTATTGTAGCTCTCTGGATGAGGAGGAGAAGAGGGAGCTGAAGCTCTTCAGTAACCAGAGGAAGAGGGAGAACCTGGGCCGGGGTAACGTCAGGCCGTTTCCTGTCACCATGACCGGAGCCATATGTGAACAGGTGACTTGTTTTTGTCTTATTCGGGAATTTGATTTCGTACGAGGTCGGCATTTTAACAGTAGAGTCGACGGTGTAATGATAACGTACTGCGGAACTCGTGAGCCAAGTTGTGGAAAATCACCAGGATAGAGAATTGGTGTTCTGGAAAACTTCATGGAAAAGACAGGAAATTGTTAAACTGTCTGGGATGACAAAATAAAATAAATAAAAGTGCAAAAGTACATATTTTGGTTGACTGCTATAATCTGCAGATTTTTTTTCTTCTTCAGACATTAATATGCCACAGTTACAGTGCTGTGAAAAAGTATTTGCCCCGTCCTGATTTATTTTTTTTGTCACACTTAAATGATTGAGATCTTTAAACACTTTTTATGTTACATAAAGTTACCTCTTTCTAGACTGATCCATGTCAATCCTCACCTGTTCATAAATTTCTTTAGATCATGCCGTGTTGCTTTTTGAGACCCTCTAGCGTGCTTGACTTTGTCCGACAGGTTCTACTTAAGAAGAGATTTCTTGATTAAACAGGCCTGGATGTGGCAACTCAGCTTTCCAAAAATTATAATTAATCACAGTTTATTCATGGTTTAGCTAAAGTGGAGGAATGTTGTAATATTAAAACAAGTTTGATGATCCTCAGTCATTTAAATGTGACAAATCTGCACAAAAAAATTTAATAATCAGGAAGGGGCAAATACTTTTTCACAGCCCTGGATGTCACGAAGCTATCAAGGGCACTAGGAATCTGACGTTCATGTCGTCCTTGTCACCTATTGACACATGCAAATCTGGCACTGTTATTAAAATTTCTAAAAAGGCATGAAAACATGTTATACATAGATACAGACAGAGGGGGCGCTCTTTTCAACTGCACCATTCTTACTTTCCTGGCAGTGTCTAAGCACAGCTTTGAGTGAGTTTAGATCCACCTGCTTGCCCTTCCTCCACTTCTGCTGCCCCTGACACACAGATGGTCCATACACACACACACACACACACACACACACTTCTGTAACCTGCAGATATTTATTTTGTCTTCAGCTGTGCTGGAACAGAAGGTCGCAATTCCTATTCCTATAAATAGTTTATTTCTCAGGTACTGAGCAGATATTAAAAATATACAGATTGTTAGAATGATGAAGCAAGCAGCAGGAAATAAAGCGAGCATGTGCCTGGAGACAGAGAGAGAGAGAGTGAGAGAGAGAGATGATACTAGATTTAAAGCTGTTTCCTCCTCAGTTATCAGATGCACTCTGTAATAGAAAGGTTCTATCGATTTAATCCCCCAGCCCTGACGCTGACCTCTACGCTGACTTTGAATTTATCAAGCGTCTAATTTTAGGTCACTGCAGCAGTATAAAATGAAAAAAGGATAAAAGAAAGAGAAAAAAAATGGTCGTGAACATTAGTTTGTCCAGCTGAACGCTCAGCTATTACTTTAAGACTGAACCTTCATCTGATGTCTATAATGTTTTTGTTGTTGTTTTTTTTCAGTGTGGCGGTCAGATTAACGGAGGCGACATCGCTGTATTTGCATCCCGGGCCGGTCACGGCGTGTGCTGGCACCCTCGATGCTTCGTATGCAGCACGTGCGACGAGCTCCTGGTGGATCTCATTTATTTCTACCAGGAGGGCAAAATCTACTGCGGACGACACCACGCTGAGCGGCTGAAACCTCGGTGTTCTGCCTGCGATGAGGTACGCCATGATACTTCATTTACCTACCCCTTGTATGAATAATTAATAATCTTGATTAATGTTACCACAGCGATCCATTCCGGATTATGATTGGTCAAAAGTATCACCAGCTAACAATAGCTTCATCACACCACCCCATCTTTTATTATTTTCCTACAACAGCACACCCTGGTCATGTTTTTATCATTTCTAGCAATTTCCCAGTCTGAAAGTGCAGAAACATGCACTTTCCTTGAATGTCCACTGGGGGCATGCTCCAAAAGTGAGTCAATCCCCATAGAGCGCCATGTTAAAATGTCCAACTTTACAACAGAAATAAACATGTTTACAGCCTGGTACAAAAAATGGGTTTGGTTTCCATACAGTAGATAGATTTCCCATTCATGGCAACTATATTGTGTGAATTTGTATGTAAATCATGGGCGATTTGAGTTATGGCTGCGATGCAGGTGTTAGCCAGCTAGCTGTCTGCTATGCATCACTTTAGCTAACTGGAATCGTTATGACAACAAATGTACAAGCTGACACCGGATAACGTGTAGGGTAAGCTAGCTACCTTTTTGGTAACTGAGGTAAGTATGCATGTTCCAACTAACTAGGCTCCATTCGCTCCACCCATATGCCCATTTATGGATTATCCAGGATTTAGGCGGAGTCAACTCCTTCCGAACAGCTCTTCAGAAAACCTCTGAGGGTTTTTCCAGTTCTTTTTACATAGTCTATGTTTTATACTCTGCATGCTATACACTCTACATGTGATGAGCGTATGGCTTGCGTCCCCCAAATCCCAGTCCTTCTACCCTACATTTTTGCACTGCTACCTTTTTCGCTCTGGAGGGCTTGATAAGCCACTGATTTGAGTTGATGAATGACTAAGGATTGGAAAGCTTAGCCTTGTTTCAGCATATTTTCAGAGCCATGCATGTATAATGAAGGATGGCAAACACATGACTCCATGCATTTTTAAACACAGATGATTATCAGTACAGGCTTAGTTGGATTAATAGAGGCGTTAAACTAATAACGTTCATGAATAATTCAGGCGTCTGGCCTCTTGTCCCGTCTTACAGTCATGTTCGCTCATTTGGAAGGTGGAGGAACCTGAAACATGATCCAGCGGCTGAAAATTGTACCTGTTTCTGTAAAAAAAAAATTATAGTAATAATGTGCTCTATCTTCTGATATATGAGAGTGTTCGTGCAGTGTCGTAGCCCGGGGCGAAGACTGCCGGGACTGCTTCCATTGAGACTGGCTGTCTGTCCTAAAATTAAATGTAATGGATGGGTGCAGTTTGGCTTTTAGCTTCTATTCAAAGATAAATGGATCCATGCATCACTTTTTTTCACCCGTCACATTTTTCACCTCTTTCCCTCAGATCATCTTCGCGGACGAGTGCACAGAAGCAGAAGGCAGGCACTGGCACATGAAGCACTTCTGCTGTTTCGAGTGCGAGACTGTTTTGGGCGGCCAGCGCTACATCATGAAAGAAGGTCGGCCGTACTGCTGCGGATGTTTCGAGTCCCTGTACGCCGAGTACTGCGACTCCTGCGGGGAACATATCGGTAAGAGCAAAATTCCGCAACCAAGCATATCTACTTTCGTGATTTTTTTTTTTTCTGAAGAGAATTGCAGCTGTGAGACATCTGATCTGGTTCAGACAAAAGTGTGGTTGGAGGCTTGATTTCAAGAATCAGTGGATTGGACATGTGATTCGAAATCAGGGTCATGAAACAGGCAGCGATCAAAAACGAGGCAAGGTTCCAATAAACAACATAAAACAAATGCTTCGAACTTACTTACAAACAGGGATTGGCAGGATTTCGTAGTGAGCTTGAGTTATGTAAATAATCCTAAAGCAGAAAGTAAGCCTGAAGTGCTTGGCAGACGTAGTAGTACTCTGGATATCACAGTCTCTGCTGGCATGCAGCGGAAATGTCCTGGGTTCATGTATTGGCATAGTGCCTCGCGGTATTCCTGGGCCTTATTGGTGTCAAGGACGTTAGTGTCAGAACAGAAGGAACAAGTTCCCGTTCCTGACTAATTCCTGACAAGAGGAATGAAACCCATTCCTGCTCACTAATTCCAAATGATACGAACAGTAATCCAAGTTAGACCAAGAGCCGTCCTAAAGACATAACACGTTACTGACGTTATCCATACGCCGCCCAGTGTTTCCATTACTTATTTAGCCCCAATTGTGTCACAAGGCAGCACTCCATCCCATAATAACTCGGTTCGTCGGCTCATTGGTTTCAAGCCCGGCATCATTTCCAGCTGCGTTTTGGCACGTCACTCAGTACAAATTTCGTCTGTAATCATTTTCTGTATAGGCTGCAGAAAGTATGAGAGTGAAACTGATTAAAAAATGGTTTGCAAACAGATGTTGCCCATTAGACTGGGGCCAGTTCGCGTGTGTAAGTGGAGCTGTAATTAAAATGTAATGTATTTGTGTAGTGCAAGGCGTGCAGCATAATCAGTTTACTCCAAACACTTCTACACTTCAAGGGAATTAGACTGGACTTTCTGCTATTCCGGATTTTTTCCTACACTTATCTTGCTCATCAATATTTATAATAGATCTGTTCAAGTGATACTTGAGCCTAAAACAACTTCTTAATCAGTAACTAGAGCTCAAAAAAAATATAGGTGACTGTGTTGCATTGACCGAATGATTTATTTCTTTATTTTTTTTCTTCTGCAGTGATTTTAGTAAAACTGAACATGTCTGGGCAAGGAAATTACATATTACATTAGAAAGCCCTAGATGTACAATAGCTACAATATTCTGGCACAACCACAATGTTGCACAAGAGCACTCATCATATTTCCTCATGTTTTGAAACTATGTATAACCTGTCTTACTGTTTCCATCACAGGGATTGACCAGGGCCAAATGACTTACGATGGTCAGCACTGGCATGCCACTGAAGACTGCTTCTGCTGTGCACGCTGCAAAAAGTCCCTACTGGGTCGTCCATTTCTGCCCAAACAGGGTCAGATCTTCTGCTCGAGGGCTTGTAGTGTGAACGAGGATACCAATGGCTCGGATTCCTCCGACTCTGCCTTTCAAAGTGGAAGAACCCGTGAAACCAGGCACAGCAGCTCCAAATCCAGCAAGAGCAGTAGCAACAGCAACAGTGGTGGGAACGGTTCTAGCGGACGCTATTCAGCTGACGTGGACCCACTTTCCCTGCAGATGGACCTGCTGAGTCTGTCGAGTCAGGCCCCAAGTCTTACCAGAGAACCTCCGTCCTGGAAAAAGCAAATTGATAGGTATGGCTATGAAAGTCGGGATGAATCATCCCAGACTCCTTTGCAACTGCTGAGACAGTGCAACATAAGAACTTCCTATACTCAGCAAGACAGTAGGCCTAAAGAATCTGCACAGTCCAAGAGACCTCCTATATCTTCCTTCAAAGGACATTCATTTAATGAAAACTGGCTTCAGCCAGAACCGGAGGACCGCTACCCAGCAGAACTGAAAGCGCAGGCTAGTTTTAATGAGTTGCCATCCAACGGATTCATGGATAAGCGCTCTGTCAGCATGCACGCCTTTCAGAGGGAGAGAGAGCGGGAAAGAGAGAAGGAGGTTGCGGCTCAACTGGGCCGAAGCAGGAACCCCATTAGTGCACTTGGCTTTAGTGATCAGCTAACACCACTAGAGCAAACACCTCGTGGTTCCATGGAGTCACTAGCGCTGTCCAACGCCACAGGTAGCTCTTGACTTGATTCTGTTTTAAGGTTATCATTGAGGCATGACTTTTCTCAATCAGACATGATATTTGTGGTTCTTCACTTATCATTTTTACCTCTTCTTTTGTCAAATGTAGGTACCTCGGCAGACGGAGGTGGTAAGCGTCAGGAGCACTTATCCCGCTTCTCTATGCCTGACTTAAGTAAAGATTCTGGCATGAACGTCTCGGAGAAGAGCAATATGGGCACTCTGAACTCTTCAGTGCAGTTCCACAGCTCTGAATCACTTCACAGCCTCACCACCGGGCAGCCGTACCTAGAGATGGAGCCCCCTGTGCAGGTGAAATATCCACTTCCGTATTCCCAGCAGTCTCCTGGAATCACCATTCTACCACCCGGCTTCACCTTTCAGGAAGAGGACAGGGCGAGCTTAGTGAGCAGCGCTCACAATGCCCGACTGGCACCCATGAGTGAACGGACTCACCGGCGTGTTATTGAACCGGAAGAGCCACGGCGAAGGCATCACCACCGTTCGCATCGTTCTCGTCGTTCTCGTTCTGAAAACGCACTCAATTTGGCAGCCCAACACCGTCCAATGGTGCCAGAGCGATCACAGTTACGTGTACGTGAGGATTATGATCAGTTTCCTCCTCCTCATGGTCCGCGGGATCCAATAAACGGAGGGATTAGAGATTCCAGATTTAGACAGCAGCCTTTCAGGCCGTGTCCTCGCACAACTTCAGACCTTACGCTTCAAAACCCGGCTCCACAGCGTCACATGGGTCGATACGCCTGGGATCAGTATGATTACGATGACGACTGGTGCTCTACTTGTTCTTCGTCTTCCGAATCTGAAGACGAGGGCTATTTCCTGGGGGAGCCAATCCCCAAGCCAGTGAACCTAAGGTATATGACCAGTGAGGAGTTACTGCACAAGTACAGTTCTACCGGACTTGTAGGATCTGGTCACCCTGGAACTCGAGGACAGTTACACACTCGCAAGCGACGGAAAAGCAAAAACTGTATTATATCCTAACATACACCCCTGATGCACTCTTTTCCACTTTAATAGGATAAGAATTCACTCGTCCTGCTTGAATCTGCTTTTCAGTACCATGTGGTTGTCAGTGAGTGATATGCAGTAACGTTGGCTTAAGATACGCTTGTGCAAGATACGCTTTATCCCTTTGATATTCACAAATAATCGTTTCTTAGAAAGTTTTCTCCAGGTCTTGCTGCAGCCAGTTCATTTTATTCCCTTTATAGCCCGCCCAGTTTTGCACCACTTCCTGTTGCAGTGTGTTTCTAAATGAGTTTATTCAGTAATTGCAATGTGTATATTAGTAAATGAATTAATAAAAACACTTAAGTTAAAGAAAAATGTAAAGTGAATATAATGTAAATGATGATGTACCACATATTTTTATATTTTGTAACAATAGAATTCATTTATGTATTAAGTATAATGTAGAGATTCCATAGGAACGCATGCAAGTTACTTTGCTGTTTTTTTTTTGTCCCGTATTGGAAATTAAAATTGAGCATTTCAGCAAGTAGTTTGACTGACAGGTGTCCAGATCATCAGAGCACGACGCGGTATCAGAAGAATGCACTCGCGATCTGCTCAATGAATAAATGCAATTAGAACACAGCGATCAGGCATCGTCTGCCCGCCGTTACTCACACGTTTCCTTTCAGCAAAACTATGTTTAGGAAAGTTTGGTGCTTCTTTTCACTCCTGCTTCAACAGGAGCTATGCTGTTAATCTTACTAAATAAATAAATTGAATTAAAAAATATATACAGTAAGGGCCCAAAATATGCTTACAGTAAAGAATAAAATACAACAGGGTGTGCTGTTAAAGGGAAAATAATCAGTGATGGAGTGTCTCTGCTAATCTCCGTATAGTGCCTGGCTGTTGTTTACTTTGCACTTGATTAAACCCTATCATTCATACCCTCCTACATTTCTAACAGCTAGAAGTTTGACACCTGCATTAGCCCCTAATTATGCATAATTTTATAGGTTAATGTAGTTTTAACTAACGAGTTATATAAAATGGTGACCCATGGTCTATGGGTATTGACTCGCGTTTGCACCCAGCCCCAGTGGTTGTTTGAGGAACTGCACATTTTTGGAACCGGAGGTTGCTTCATGATCCAAAAATCAAAGCAATCTGCCAAAAATGTAAAAAAAAAAAAAAAATTCAACAAAACAAGTCAGTTCCTGTCAACTATAAACTTATCATTAATCCCTTCAACAGCCTCTGTTTTTATTTCCACTGGTAAAGATAATACACTTGTCAAGTGTCAGAAGACTAACAGTTGTGTACACGGTGATAACTTCCTTCTGCGAACAGTGCATAAATGTCAACTTCTAGAGAATTGCAGCATATTAGTAATTGCACCTTTTCTATAAGGTAACATTTTTATTTTATTAGATCAGATACCATACAAATCCACCATATGGTATAGAAACTATACCAAGAAACAATACTTCGCAATACCATCTGTCGATCAGATCAGATTAGTTTAAAATGAAACAGGAGTTTTTATTTTAATATTAATACTTATAATAGGACTGTTTATTTAATAGGGCAGCAGCACAGGACTGAGATCTTGTTGCCCGTGTGAGAAACAGCAATCACACACTGTTATTAACTCTGTTAAAAAGAACCTACTTTATTTATCTACATTTACACACCATCACCTTCAAAATAGTATGCAGCAATACAGCACTCCCGGCGATCCTGCCACTTCTCGGATATGTATTGGAAATCTTTTTTTCAAAGCATGTAAAGCACCTTCTGCGATTCACGCTGGATCTCCACAATGGTGTCAAAACGGCAAACTTTGAGCTGGATCTTTATCTTCAGGAAGAGGGGAGCCAGGAGCCAAATCTGGCAAGTAGGGTGGGTTTGGAAGTGAGATCATTGGAGGTTTTCCTGATCTCATGTTGTCTTCCAGTGATGTTCTTCCTCTCTTGAAGCGCACATAACACCCAAAACACCTTAAACGACTTATTGCAGCATCGCCGTAAACTTTTTGAATCATGCCAAATGTCTCTGTGGCATATTTGCCCAGTTTTCACATCCGCTCTAAAGGCTGTCCATGATGAAATATCAGACATAGTAATGCACATGGTCAGATTAGCACCAATTGCTCAGCTCCTGATGCGCATAGGACGATGTCTTTTGGCACACTGACTTATGAAGATCAGTGCTCACTGTGTGACTGTGCATGTAGCCATGTGCTGCCACTTGTTGGCATATTTCCAAAACTAGTCTCCAAACTTTTTGATACAACCTCGTAACTGAGTCAAGATTTGGGTAATAATGAGTGTTGCGCAGTGATGAAGTGGTTATAAAATGAAGGGACAAAACAGATATATTAAGACATTGAGAGCAACAAAGACCAAAATGGAACGCTTGAATGTTCTAGAAAAGCCACTCTGTGAGTTTGTTTGGTCACGGCCAATGCTGTGGATGCAGAGAAAAATAAAACTGTGAAAATTAAAATAAGTGGTCGCTTAATATGACATGCTCAACAGCTGCTGCTTTAGCTTCTTTGAGCTAGTTTTGGTAGAAATGTTGGTCCAAACATCACAAGTAGCTTACCTGTGATCACTCGGTCTGCCACAGACTTTGACCGACACCATGCTAAACAGCGTGACACGCAATAAACTTATCACCCAGTATAAAGTAGCCTTAATGGACTAAAATTCAGAGTTTGAACTCACTAGCTACACTTCTGACTTGACTAAATGAGGTGAAGCACTAATTTCTTTGACAGCCACGAGGCTTCCGTAGTCTTTGCGCTAATCCCCACGGAATGCGTGTCCTCGAGACGTGCATGTATGTTGTGGTGATTGAAGAAAAAGAAAAATAAGCATTTGGCAATTTTATTGTAGAAACAGCTGCATAAACATGTGAACTACATTAAGGGCGCTGTGAAAATGACTGGGTGGGACGCTGCTGGGCTCTCATTCTCGCTTGGGTTCCCACCCACCGGTTCAGAAGAGATGGTTCGTCTATATTCAGTAGCAGTGCTGCCAAGTATTTATTGATGGAACTGGAAGGAAGAATGAGCCCTTTGTAGCCAATCAGACAACGCCTATATGCACAGCAATTCAGCCAAACGATCTGTTGTTTAAGTTCATCTAAAATCAGCGAGACATGCTTAAAGAGCTTCTTTGTTTTCTGGAGCGAGTGAGAGGAAGCACAGCTCTCAGGCTTTTGCTTGTGCATTGATCTACATTGAGTACATTGAGTATTGAGCACTGCTAATTCAGCATAAAACTGCACCCACTTACCCACAGCACTCCCTTATTTTCTTATTAGCTTGCGTCTGGAGCAGTTCAGGTAATAGTACAGAACTATGCTAAGTGTCTGGGTTTAGGCTACAGTACATCTCCACAAGTTGAATCTCATTATTTTCTCCTTGATTTGTCTGCTTTCGGATTATGTAGCTAGAGATATATTTTACACACTCATTGACCACACCAGGTGCTACTGCTGTCAGCTGAAAAGAGGAAACTGAGGCTACAATTCGCACCAAAATTGGGCAGAAGATTGAAAAAACATTGCTTGGTCTGATGTATCTCGATTTCTGCTACTACATTCAGATGGTCGGGTCAGAATTTGTCGTAAACAACAGTTCAGGTGGTGTAATGGTGTGGGTGGATTTTCTTGCCATACTTTGGCCGTCTTAGTACCAATTAAGCATGGTTTAAATGCCACAGCCTACCTGAGTATTGTTGCTGACCACTTTCACCTCTTTATGACCACACGATGACGCGCCATGTCAGCTAAACTCATCTCAAACTGGTGTCTTGAACATGACAATGAGTTCACTGTACTCAAATGGCCTCCATAGTCACTAGATCTCAATCCAATCGCGCACCTCTAGGATGTGGTGGAGGTTCAGGAGATTCGCATCATGGATGTGCAGCCGACAAATCTGCAGCTGTGGTCATGTGATTATGGACCAAAAAGGAATGTTTCTAGTACATTGTTCAATCTCTGCCACAAAGAATGAAGGCATTTCTGAAAACAAAAGGGGGTGAGTCACTGAGTGAGTGTGTGTATACATTTTAGACGGAATAATGCAGCAATTTCACCAAAAACAATCCTTGATGGTCCTACGGAATAAGATATTGCCTGTTTACTTCGGTAAATGCGGAACACATTAAAGTCAAAGTGTTTGCTGTTTAAGCTCAGGGGTCAAGTGTGGAGGAATGAAACAGTATGCCTTGACAAAGCGCACCGTATCCAATTCGCTAATAAAAACCATCGAACAGAGGTTTCGCCGAATCAAGCTTGTTTGCAAGAAGTTATATCACCATTTGATGTCGGAATGCCCTTATGAAAGCTGTTTCCAACTTGTCCGATGAGTGTACAGCGCCTGTTCGCTTTATGTCGCTGCAGTATGAACAACGCTGCAAGTTCTGAGTAAATATGGCTTCATGGCAGGCTATCATTAGATTTCTGAAGATTTATGGGCAGTTAATACAGGCACTTCTTGTGCTTTTAAGAGCTGCACTGGAGTCGGTCAGTGACGAAACACCCCATAAAGCCAGAGAACGAGCTGTAAGCTTCAGGAATTATTACCCTCGTAGTAACACCTTCCATAATCGTTAAGGTTGGTAATTTAAGGACATCATATATAGAAATTATAGTCTTGTTATGGAACTCAGGATCTCAGGAAGTACAAGTGCTACCACAACTACTTGTGTTTCCTTATTCTGTCTTCATAAAAGATGCAATAAAAATAAGGTTAACATGTACAGAAATAATTTATGGCTTATAAAAAAAAAATCTGGGCGGCACAGTGGCTTAGTGGTTAGCACTGTCCTCTCGCACCAACAGGATTCGGGTTCGATTCCTGCTTTGGGTCTACATGCAACAGGTTTGTACTTGTGCTTGGTGGGTTTCCCCTGTGTACTCTGGTTTCCTCCCACAGTCCGAAAACATGCGTTCCTAAATAGCCTGTAGTGTGTATGCCCTACGATGTATTACCGCCCCATCCAGGGTGTACCCCACCTTGTGCCCTAGGTCTCCTGGGATAACCTCCATACCCTATATACAGAATAAAGCGGTGTAGGCCTTGATTGAGTGAGTAAAAGATTCTGAAATTGCAGCCCTTGCTGAAGATTTAAGCCCCCGCAACCAGAATCATCCCCCACAAAAGCACTTAGTGACCTGTATTTGATTGAAGTATACGAGGCCATCTTTAATCAACCTTTCTTACTCCTAACTACTCAATAAATAAATGCTGATACACATCACATTTTTATCGCAGTATGAAAAAGAACAAACGCACCATGCACAGGCTTTTTATACTCTCGTATCTGCATTGATTTTTTCCGCTCGAAATCTTTCCGCTGCTTGGTCACGGCTCATGTCGAGTCAGCTTCCCTGAATAGCTCCCATATCTGTTATTTATTCCCCCTAAGGAGGATGTGGAGTCTCTTTTCGAAGGCTGCTGAAATCTGTAATTACCGTGTGTTTCAATCCAAAACTGTACCAAATTGCTGCTTAGCACTCTCAGCCTTAAAATAGCCTGATTTAATTATTCACCACTGTAGGATGCAGGAATGTTAATGCCGCTGCATGAATAGGAATCATGTGATCTCAGTAGATGAAGATTTCCAGTCTGCTCCTCGTCATATGTATTAGATTAGCACTGGCAGAAAGAGGTCTGACCCCAGATCAGCTCTGGGTTGTGTACTTTAGTGGTTGGGATTTGGGTGCCAGCTTGGTTCTGCTTCCACCAGTGTAAATAGTGGGTTGAGACTGTTAACGATGTGTTGCAGCGATTAAAACCGTGCTTGGTCTTCTTGGGGGAGAAAAAGAGAAGCACGATGCCTTGGTGTGTTTCCCATATCACATAATTAAGGCTGGCAGAAATGCCCTTCAAGCTATCAGCGCTCCCATTACCTACATCTCCTAGTAGGCAGCGTATCCTCATTATGTCAAGACATATAACTCCCTTCCTCAAGGACTGGATGCTCATGTGAACGTATGTTAAATCCACATAATGAGCTATGGTAGATTAATCATGTATTACGGCAGCCATGACAGTTTTTGTGGCTGAAATTCATACCATAGGTTCACAGCTATGTCCATAAGTATTCGAACAGTGACAATTTTAGGTTTGCGCCTCTGTACACCACAGCGATGAGTGTCAAACAAAGCAATGAAGATGTGATTGAAGTGTAGGCTTTCAGCTTTAAATTAGGGAATTCATGACAGATCGCAGGAGACTTGGGGCACAAGGCAGGGTACACCCTAGATAGGGTGCCAATCCATTGCAGAGTACACACACATACAATTTGGGAACAGCAATTAACCTAATCTAAATGTCTTTGGGATGGGAAGAAACCAGAGCACCTGGAGGAAACCCCCCAAGCACAGGGAGAACATGCAAACTCCTTGCACGCAGACCCGAGGCGGGAATTGAACACTGACCCTGGAGGTGCGAGGCAACAATGCGTTAGCATTGAACCTTTTAATCGAAATTTATAGCTGTTCATGAGAACTTTCAATGTCTGAATATCAACATCAATGCAAGGACAGGAGGTCATCAATAGCCTGAATAAAACAAAACATACAGTACCTATCAGAGAGATAGCAGAAATTTTACAAGTGGCCAAATCAACAGTTTGGTACAAGGAACACTCTGGTAAGCTCAGCAACACCACAAGACCTTGAAGGCCTCAGAGGACACCCAAAGTGGATGGTTACAAAATAATTTTCTTTATTGTTTTCTTGGTGAAGCAAAACCATTCACAACTCAACACATTGTGAATTAATTGAAGCAGTAGGATGAATTCTGTAGAGTACATCTAAGTACTAAGTGTACTTTAATTTCCATTCAGGTTCAGTCAAATGCTGCAAAACCTATTGAACAGTGCATCACCGAAGCAGATGAACTGTACCTCAAAAGATAAACGTACCACAAAAGCAACTTAAGGAAAAGAAATTTAAGGTTCTTAAATTCCAATACTTATGGACCTGAGAGTGTATCAACGCCCTTTTTGTATTATGTTATCGTTTTTATGCTACAGCTCATTCACACTGAATTGTAGGTTTTAATATCATTCTCAATTTTTTAAAATAATGACAAGCAGGATAATTGGATAATTATAATCATTTATTTTATACCATAAAATTGCTATACAACAATCAATATTCAGTATGAAGTCCTTAATTCTTTAAAACCTGGTGGATCTGGCTGGGCATAGAGTCAAAAAGACATCTGCTGTACTCTGGTGTCACTTGCTCCATCTATGCCTGTTTGATCGCTTCCTGAAGATCATGTACAGTAGAAGCTTTCTTGACTGCTACTGCCTTCATCACAAACAGGTTTCTGTTGGGTTTAGATCTGGAGACGACACATGTCATGGCTCCAGGAGCTCCATAGCCTTGTTGCGTAGCCAGTTTTTCACTAGTTCTTCAGTTAATTAGCACTCTTCATCCAGAAAGGCTGGAACTAATTAGTGATATTGGCTGTTTTGTATACTATAATGCATGGCATATGTTATCGTAATACTTTTGGCCATCACTGAAATGGAAGGCTACAAATAAATACTGTATATCAAGATGTGTTGATATTAAAGAGTATGTATTCGATTACTCTTAGGAAATGTTTATTTATGGAATGAGCCTCCAGTGCCAGCTTTGCTACTCTAAGTTTGTACAGCCGGACACAACTTTTGCGCTTTATGGTTTCTCTGTAACGTCAAGCTGTTTTTCTGGCCTTATTAACTTGAAGAAAATGTCCGTTTATACTTCCAAAGAAACCCAAAAGCGATAATACGAAGCCATTTGTTTCACAGATGTTCTACATGCTGAAATATAATAGTAAAAAATATAATCGTTTCAAAATAGTATTCATGATCGTGTAGTGCAAGAGGACTAGTTTGGACATCCTGTTATAGAAAAATTATCCGCACCTCTGCCTTATTTCATCACCCTGTCACTAATTATTTTCCTATAACAGCATGTCCTGTCATGTTCTATTACTTTTGACTTGTCGTCTGTATTGTTTCATTCCGTCCTGGTCTCTGCAGTCGTACACCCCGGGTGTTCGCTATAGTGTAAACTGGTGACGCATTCATTCGCAACACCCACTCGCAATGTGGGCCTGAATTGAGAAACATCCACAGTTAAAATGGAGCCCATTCGAGGCGCTTAATGCGCAGTTCAGAAAGCTTCTAAGGTGTTTTAGATTCTGGATTACGACACTGCTCATCCTGCCGAGAGCTTTGGCTCACATCTGTGTCACTCTCAAGCATGCTAATTGTGTTACTGATCTCCCCTGTCCCTCGTAAATCATAACACTACATGCACACACATGCTTGGTATCTGCTGGATCACCAGCGTGCTTCTGACTTGCATCTGAAGGGTGAACATACCACAGGTTCCTGGTCAGACTGGGGCGGCCCCAGGCGACGAATCTCAACCTGCGAGTGTTCTGTGTTTTCATTTCATTCCTGTAAGCTTTGTTAATGCATGAAGTTTCACAACCACTCATTGGAGACCATAGGGTGGAAAGTAACCAAGTATGCACATATAATTTATTCATGCTGATTTTAAACATAAAATAAAGGAATTCATTCCATCTCAGAAGACTGTAAGGTGATTCAATGGAAATTTTAAATTATTCCACTTCCAGAACAAAGAAAAAGCAAAACTCCGGCAAAATTCAGCAGCAATGTCTGAGACAAATGAGCCTCCCCAGCCCAGGTGATCAGATATCTTTAGGGTTACATGTTTTTATGGAAATGGGGTGATAATCTGCTAATTAAAACCCAGTAAACTAAACCCATGGACGATGGCATTTCACAGCTCAAGTGTAACCTGTTGAAACATGTAAAGTACAGTAGGGTTGCCACTTTGTCCTTATAAAAAAAATTTTTTTTCCTTATCAACCAAAACAGAAAAAGGCTATCCAACACATTGAGACCAAACGTTTTGAAGAATTGGGGTTTTATTCGGCAACCTGTTCTAGATAGCTTGGGTTATATTTTTTAAATATGTGAGTTGCATTCAAGTGCAAGTCAAACCAGGACTTTTGATTGTGCACAATAACATAACACAGTTAAAAAGTCCCTTCCGTGCCGAGCCATGCCTGCTTCACATCTGAAACGCTGGCTTCCCAGGAACTCCTGTAATTGGCCAAATATGTGGAAATGGTTTGGAGCGAGATCAGGACTGTACAATGACTTCCAGCCAAGTGGAGTTTGTGAATGATTGTGTGTACAGTTCCTATAGACAGACGTGTCTCTTCTGCAAGTTGCCAACAAGTTATTAATTGATTTTCAATGGTCAGGAGTTCCACTCGATGAATGTTCACATAAAGCCTTCTTTAAAACGTTTGCACCATCAAAATTTTTCTCATCACCCTACTTTTTTTACACTGTTTTTTTACATCTTAATTCACCAGAAATTTCATCACAAGTCCCGGTTTGACTTGAACGCCCCTTGTAGATAAATATAATATAGCTGTATATAAAATCAAGCATATGAAAAATATTATATTTTCCAGAAAATGTATTATATTTTTAAGGCACAGTTGTGGGGAAACTGGGACATGTGACCACCATATTGTTCAATTATGCCATTAGCTAGTCAAGTGAACTAGACTAATTAGCCTTTTTATTACTGTATTAATTTTTATACTTGTTTTT
>JAQMYJ010000016.1:19513402-19542802 GCA_030014305.1 Clarias laeviceps | reverse complement strand
TAGTCGCAGACCGAGTCAGCACAGATATATATATATATATATATATATATATATATATATATATATATATATATATATATGACTGATCATATATACAAACATGCCTGATCTATCTATCTATATACAGTATATGTGTGTGTGTGTGTGTGTGTGTACACATACACAAACACACAAATATATATTTTGTGAGTCCCACATTTATGTCATTCCAATATTCCAGTAACTCTAAAATTCATGCTTTTTAAAAGTAATAATAACTCTGTTTCTAACGGATATATATAGAGACTCAAATGCAGGACTTCTGTATCAACAATTGATTTTTAAAAATCAACATCATTGACTGATAGATCCATGCTGCTTGAGTTTTAAGGGTTAATGAAATGGTATCCTCCGGGACCCCAACCATGCAAAAACTGACTTTTGATCTGCCTGTGAGGGGAAAAAAACAGAATTCTAAGATTAAAGTCAATATCCTAAGGTGCAAGTCAGAATTCTGAGAAAAAAGTCAGAATAATAAAATAACTCAAATATTTTTTATCATGGTGCTCCTCCTCTTACCAACATGGTGAGTATTTCAAACAGTAAAAAAGATGTGTAAGGCAATTACACAACAATTACCATCACTGGCGGCTTCTCCACTTTCGGGAAACTCAACACACTCAATGCCAGACATTTCTTTGTGATTTCAGCAAACTTTTAATATCATTACTTGCCACAAAGTACAGAATGATCCCTGATAACAACAACATTGTACGATTATATATCTGTGTCAGATTGTACAATATTGATCATGTGATGATCGACCTATTGATCATTTTTGGATTTTTCGACTTTAAGTATCACATTGTTGCAATAACAAAATAACAAGAAGGAAATCACCCTCACGACATCTTGGGTTGTAGCACCGTCGCTTACAAACCACTAAGCTACTAGCAGCTAATGTTTTTTGGACGGGAGGATAAAAAACACCTATAATTTAAGTTTAGAACCGATTAGGTCTCATAACATTAGCAATTATTAGTAACCAGCTATGCTAGCAGTGAACGTTTATCACCAAGCAAAGGAATAACACTGAATATACTTGAAGTCATTTCTTGCTAAAAATGTGTTACATTTGTAATTGCTGCTAGCTATTGTTGTAGTCATTAAAACTGTTTCACCACATCGGAAGGTCTCTTGAAACTCCTGAAAATCAGACATTCAGTGGGGCAGTGAGGACAAAATTTCCTCTGTTGGAATTCATGGCTGTGGAGTGCAGTTGACATTAGCACATGAATGCTACGCGGATAAGCAACAGCAGCCAAGCGCTGATAAAACATCTCGTTATTAGCGTGATGGTGTCAGTCTTGCTCACTGTGTGTATATTTAACAAGTAAATGAGGTCGGGGTAAAAAGTGTGGCCTGGCAGGCGTTGATAAGGGGGAATCCCTCAGAATGAAGCTTGACTGGAATTCCCGCTGGACTCATAAACCCCACTGAGCCATGAATTCGTGTGGGGGGTTGGATTGAAATGCAGATGAAGAGCAGCTTGAACAATGAGGTGGAGTTCATAATGAGTGCTCACTTTAAAAATCCCCGGGGATGTCAGGCCTACATCTTAAAAAAAAACCTAACAGTCCTAATGTTAATTTGAATATGGTAGATATTTGTCTTGTGTTTCTCAATTTTTGTGTCGGAAAACCAGGTCACTGTTGTGCACACACATTTCTTGTCTTCTTCTTGTCTTCTTGGTATTTACGAGCAATTGTCGTCCACAATGTTGCATTACCGCCACCTTCTGGTCTTGATCTCCCTCATCTTTCTTTCTGTTTAAATCCTCTTTCTTTTTGTCCTCTTTTAATATGACCTAAAATATTTTTTAAGATTAGCATATTTTTACATCGTTACACCACAGACTAGGCATGCCGATGGCATATCATAAGAAACTAATAAAATGAACGATCTTTTAGTCACAAGTAGACAGCACTGCTAGCCTGCCTATGGAAAAATTGTGATTCTGGACCTCATCGATACATTATATGCATTTACATGTTTCCTTTATATGCCCATGTTCGTGAAAATTGATTGATTAGATTAAATTTCACTAATGGTGGCAATGTACTAATTGTAACCACTTCTCAGAGTATTATTACAAAAAAAATACATAATCATTATGTTCCTTATACTTAAACACTCATCATTAGGTACACCTTGCTTGTACAGTAAATCCCTGACTTACGAATGAGTCTCTTTCTGGGATCACGTTCGTAAGTCGGATTCATTCATAAGTCCAACAAAGTGAGTCTTATATACCTTTGACACAAATATATGTAAAACATAAAAAAAAGCAAACACACAGTGTTGGTGTTTTAGTTAGACTGCACCTCCAAATCACGAGGGGAATCCCAGTGACGCAGCCGGGTTAGCTGACCTCGTTTAAAGGGAACCTGGGAAGATGCCGGAGGAGGAGAATGCTACATGGTGTTTACGCTTGATCGTTTCCTGACAGTAGTGACACCCGGTGCGGTCTTCTGTTCCTGTAGCCCATCTGCTCCAAGGTTACGGTTGCCTTACTGTTGCCTTTCTACCAGCTCAAACCAGTCTCGCCGTTCTCCTCTGACTTCTGGCATCAACACAGCATTTTCACCCAGAGAACTGCCTCTCACTGGATATTTTCTCTTTTTAAGAACTTTCTCTGTAAACCTTAGAGATGGTTGTGTGTGAAAATCCCAGTAGACCAGCAATTTCAGCAAATACTCCAACCAGCAACACCAACAACTAATGCCCGGTTCAGCAGATCATCTTGACCATGTCTACAATATGGCTACTTCATGTCACCTAACAGCATTAGCTCAGTCACAATCCAACCAACAAAATAATTCATTTATCTATACCGTGTTAATATGGATGCAGGAAATTAACTGGGTTTAGTTCTTATTTTGGGTTTTAATTTTAAATATTTTAAGCTACCAAAAGACTAAGAGTCACAGATAGCTAGATAACGTTAGCTAGAAGGAAGCAAAACTAGCTAACATGCTACTTGTTATTTGTATATAAATGATAAGATTTGTAATTCTTTCTTGCTTTTCTTGAATAAGGGTTAGGGCTTTTTACATACACTTTTAAACTTTAAACCAACAACTTTGTGTTCTTTTGGTAATTTCAGGTTTTATGTCATTTTTGTATGCTGTAGAAATGAACAATTTCCACACACGTCATTTTTTATTCTTTTTTTATTGGTCTTAAGTAATAAATTAGAATTCCCTACAAATTAGACTATATATATTAGAAATGTGTATATGTTTTTAAAAATTTAACACAGAAATGTTGGATTACTAAAAAGTATGTACATGTACAGCACTCAATACTTGGTAGGGGCTCCTTTTGCATGACTTACTGCAGCAATGCTGCGTGGCATGGAGGCGATCCGTCTGTGGCAGTGCTGAGGTTTTATGGAAGCCCAGGGTTCTTCTGCATTGTCAGGGCTGGTGTCTTCCATCTTCCTCTTCACAATACCCTATAGATTCTCTATGGCATTTGGGTCGGGCGAGTTTGCTGGCCAATCACAGCACAGGAATACCATGGTCCTTAAACCAGGTATTAGTTATTTTGGCAGTGTGGGGAGGTGCCAAGTCCTGCTGGAAAATGAAATCAGCATCTCCATAAATCTGGTCAGCAGAGTGAAACATGACGTGTTCTAACGGCTGTGCTGACCTTGGATCTGATAAAACACAGTGGACCAACACCAGCAGTGTTACCCAGAACTGACCATGCAAACTTTTCACTGGACCTCAAGCAACTTGGATTCGCTGCCTCTCCTCTCTTCCTTCAGACTCTGGGACCTTGGTTTCCAAATAAAAATTAACTTTCATCTTAAAAGAGGACTTCGGCCCACTGAGAAATTGTCCATCGTTTCACAATCCTCCCAAAGCTGGTGTTATTCATGTTGCTTGTGCACGTTTATCTAGACAAGAAATATACTTGAAATATATCAGTCTGTGAGTAATAAATCTATATAATATGAGTTTTACTCTTTGAATTGAATTACTGAAATAATCAACTTTTCAATGATATTCTAATATATTGAGATGCACCTGTATATATGAAGAGCATAGTATTATTGAACAGTTTCACATTTTTTATTGTGAAAACTTTTACATCTGTGACACCAAACATTTGTCTTCAGTCGTAGAGTCGCACACTCCGATGTTTCTGAAATCCCAAGTGAAGTCCAGCGGAGTTTTGGCCTTTGTCTCCGGCAAAAGGAAGAATATGTAGATGGATGCAGCCGGACAAACGCACGCAAAGAGCAAAAAGCTGCATTGAACCCTGAGGAAGATAAGCACCATTGTTCAGGCTTTCCTACACTTACGCATTCTTGAACAAAAATACCAGGCACAATGATTCTTTAATCTCTTAATTTTTTTGGTAATCTCTTTTGACCTCTTTATTCTTGACTGCTTTTCATACGTATAAGTGTAGAGTGCAGCTGAGGACATTTTAAATAGTTCTAATTACACACTTTAAATTCAAGAATGATAGTGAGTCGCACAATTACACTTCTGCATTGTACTGTATTATTTGTATTCTTTTAATACCTCAGTTCTTACTGGTTAGAGGGTGTCGAGTAATTTCCTGCATCGTCATTTCTAACAGTAGTTCCAGCTGCAAGGCTTTGCTTGTAATACTTTACTGTTTCCATGGTAACAACTAACACCTAAAACTGTAAAGAATTATGTGAATTTGGTAAAGTTTCCCTACTTTATGGAGACTTTCAGTCTTCTGTAAATTCGAATCGGTTTTACACCTTCAAAATTTTCACCGCTGGGTCCTGGGTACCCATGAACGCCCCTCATCCTAGTATTGACATATTGCTGTGTAGGAGACGAAAACACTTCAGGATGTGCAGTTTTGGGGAAATAATCAGTGATACATGAACTCTTACAGTGTATTTTTAAGTGGCTATGGCAGCACTAATGTCTGCCTGGTAGGCGAGATATTTATATCTTTATAGACTTTCCCTATACGCACTAATCAGCAGTTACATCATTCTAAGGTTCACATGTCTTACCACTACAGTGACACTACAGTGACATAAGGGATAAATTAAGCCAAATGCAGACAGTTTCCACATACTGAAATTCCCACCCACATGAACGCAGCAGACCCGTATGAGTGGACGAACATCTCGTAAGTGAGTGCCGCAGCGACTTCAGCTGTCAAGACAAACCAGTGAATCATACATTCATACATCAGCTTCATTCTCAGCTTTTTGTTCAACGTATTCAATTTAGAGCACTTTAGCCGGCCCTGTTCTATAAAAAAAAAAAAGACAATTCCTGTATGGAATCCAGGAATCATTATCCTGGTAACAGGAGAGGGTGTAGAAAAAAGTGATTAAATCTCCATTAGATTACCAGATACATATTTAGGATTTCTTTTTTTTTGGTTATACAATTACTAAAAAAAAAATTTAAAAAATCCTCAGGTAACATATCTTCAGAAATATTGCTTCATTTTGTGTTAAAACCACACAAATTAATACTAAGACATTAATTATTTATTTATATATTAATTATTAAGACATAATAATACTGTAAAGTCTAAGCTGTATTTTTCAGAAAAAGCTTTTTATTTATTTATTCTTTTTTTTTTTTTAATGAAATATCTAGTGCACATTTACACTTCCTAATAAAGGTTCTGTGACAGTTTGGTCCAATCCCCATGAACGGTTTAGGAGAAGTTTCGGATAGAAAGAAAAAGTGTAACGACGAGGATGCAGATGCGAGATGACAGATTATTTCACAAAATTGACTTTTTGTCAAACTTTTAGATTTTTGACTTTGTGTCAATTTTCTTATCCTAAAAAATAAATAAAGATGTGTTAGAATTGTCAGGATTTTATGCTGTTGCTCCTTGAATTCAGCACACCTGGGGTATTTCACTAAGCCAGAGTCAAACTGGGGTTGAAAGACTGAGCTGTCTAGACACATTACCTGCGATGCTGCCACAGACCTCAGGTTGGGAAATCAAGTGCTTTACCACAAAGCCACTCTCAAGTTCGGGATTCTCTCAGGCAGTTTATCTTGTGTATTATACCTCCTGTCATCCAAGCTTAGTCTGGTATTTCATCCTGAGATCTGGCTCAAGGGTTTCGTCCTGCGGTAGTAGGACTAGTAGGTAGTTCCACAAGCATGTGACAGTCAGGCTTCAAGGCTTATCTGAAGTGCTGTCACACATTTTGAAGCACATGTTTTTGAATAGAGGTGTTGACAAGTAAAAGATAATTCTCCTAGCAATACTGAGGAGGCTCTGTAGGTTGCTATGGTTCATTGGTTAAGAACATACAGTTAAGTGTATATCTGGCAGTCCTGCTTTAAGGCTTGTAGAGGATCTTGCATTTCTTCAACATCCTTACTGGGTTTAAGGTGAAGCAGTTTCAGGCCACTAGCCTACAGTTAGGTTTGAGTGCTGAGAGCCTGGTTGGAAACACACCGTGTGTAGGATACAGGAACAGCAGAGTCAGGGGGGGTCTGAGCAAGACGAGTAAGAAGGTGTTGGAGGTGTAGAAGAGAATCTACATGGAGGTGATGAGCGCTTAGCCTCCACCACATCCTCATAATAAAAGCTTCTGGAAACAGACACTATTGTCCTGTAGTGGTGTAGGGGGTAGTGACCTTCTTTCTAGTGCATGAACGCAAAGTAACAAACACAAAATGAAAAACTTCAAAAAAATAAAAATTAAAAAAAGTAAGTAAAAAGGAATTTGGGGTAATTCCAGGCAGCTGTAACCCCCCAAGGATCGGGGCAGGAGAAATAAAGGGTTATGCAGCTTGATAAGAGGGTTTCGACTTAGTTTTACTATATTATCCAAAAACTATCACCAACACTCTTTCAGTTGTCCTGCAGCACCATTTTCAACCACCTCCTTCATCCCTTACTCTCCAACTCCTGTCAATCCATCCATCCATCCAACTCCTGTTTATCCATCACCTCCACGCACATCAATCCTGGGGACAAGTCATCAAGCAGCAAGTCATTTACCACTACACCACCAAATCCCACACCAAACCAGCTAAGTTAGAGAACTTTTGTATTTTTAAAAAATATATAAATGCACACACTTAACAAGAAGTCCACAGGGACGTGAACTCAGAACTCAGAACTCAGCTTTCGTTGAAGGTACCAGTGGTTCAGGGACATGTGCTGGTCCGGCACTATGACGAAACTGCTCATCATACACAAGAGGGCAAATGGAGACAGCAACGCTCATCACAACACAGAGGAGCTCCTGCTTATTGGTTGCCATCTCCTTTCATCCTTAAACTGCCTTTATCTACAGTAGGTGCTGTTTAAAGTTTGACCTGATGTGCAGTTCATGAAAGAAGCCCCCAAGCTTCTCAGGTGGCTCAGTGAGTGTGTGACAGTTTGAAGCTCGTAATCTAGAGGTGTCCCCTGTCCTAATACCAGATGAGAATGCGGCTACCCGCTTGGGTCGATCGCTGTTTTGATTTTGTCTTCCGAGATTTCCAGCAGCGTGCACAGCCCTGACTTTACACTAATCCATCCATGTCTAAAGGTCCTCACGTTATATTCTGAATCCTATATTAAATCCTAACTTTTGGACTATATGCTGCAGGGATTTAATCAATATTACTGTCGCAATTTCTCACCTCATATGTGTCATGGATCATTCAGTGACCCACAAGGGTACAGTCAAGCACTGGCCCAAAGGTTACTGATAAAGGATTATTAAAATGCCTGATGATTGATGCAGGTTGATTGGCTCAACTACCTTTATTACAGTGGGCAAGAAAGAAGACTGATCGTTTAGGATTTAGTTAATGAGCGATAAACCTTGTACCAGCGTACTCTGATGTTCATACCCTTGGTTTAGGACATATTACTCTAAATCAATAACTAAATAAATAAAAATACAATGAAATACGAGGTGGTATGAAAATGTTTCAAGATACTTCCTCCCTCAGACACATTAAAACCTGGCGATAGAATTGACTATTGACGGTCTGGTGGGGTAGATGATGGGCTCTTCCACTGTAAAGACTGTTGCTTCATCTCAGGGTCATACCCGTAAGTTTCATCAGCGGTAATGATCCTCGACATGAAAATTTTTTTTTTTAACGTTCTGCATTGCTAGCGCTGGACGGGTAACTGACTGGATATTTCATAAAACCTGTTTGAGTGACATCATAAAGCTAGATCTAGTCATATACGTTTAAACAAATTTAACAGGAATAAATCCAAGAGGTCCGGATATGATCTTCATATTCACAAAAAAGGCACAAACTCTAATACTTCAATCGACTTTTACTTTGGTTACGGCCGTGGCATCGTTTCGATAAGCTTATGCAACATTGCAGCATTTATTTCTGTCCAGAGTCGCAGGAATTTCTCTCCAAGATCTTGTATTGATGATGGGAAAATCAGACCACTGCATAAAGCCTTCTCCATCACATCCCAAAGATTCTAAATGGGGTTAAGGTCTGGACTATATGGTGGCCAATCCATGTGTGTAAGTGATGTCTCATGCTCCCGGATCCAGTCTCACAATTTAAGCCCCGAAAAATCCTGGCACTGTCATCATGGAATATGTCTGTGGAATCATCAACTGAGTTAATTCTTTGAGCGCATAACGTAGCTGAAACTAGACCTGACCCACAAAGCAACCCCATATCATAACCCCCCCGCCCCCCACTGCGTTCAGAGTTGAATTTAACAAAGAAAGTAAGAGGATTTCCATATGCAAAACAGGCTTGAGTTTGGTAGGGAGCTAAAGATCAGACTTTGCAGCGATGGAAAAAGGTCATGTGGTCTGATGAGTCCAGATTGATCCTATTCCAGAGCGATGGGCGTGTCAGGGTAAGAAGGGAAGCACATGAAGCGATGCACCCATCATGCATAGTGTCCACTGTACAAGCCTCTGGAGACAGTGTTATGATATGTCAGGTTGAGACTCAGCAACATTATGTGGCAATAAAAAGAAGTCAGCTGACCACCTGAATCACCAGGTTATCACATCTATGGAGTTTTTCTTTCCTGTTGGCACGACCATATGTGACTCAGATTGGGAAAGAGCGGTTCAGAAAGCATGAGGAATCATGAGAGGAAAAATTTAACAAAATATTAGAATGTAGTGTGTTTTTTTTGTTGTTGTTGTTGTTCTTATATTGTTTTTAGCTGAAAATTTTGTGTCGTGGTTTGTTTAATTGATCTGGTTTGCAAATGACTCGTATGCATCAGTAAATTCTCACTTTCCATAATCAGTTAAACCTCCACAGACCGGCGATTTGCTCCATTGACTTTCCATTGGATATGAAAGCAGGCTGTAATATCTGGACTTAAATGTTCCGTTCATTTAATTGACTATTATTACGGAGGTCTTGACACTGATATCATGGACATGTGACTACAAGAAGTAGAACAATTCCAGTTCCATCTTAATAGGTTAAGAGTTCCAAGCTCATTTTGTTCTGCCATTCAACTGAGCAGAAGGTGCAGGAGATCACCTCCCCTGAGCCCCGCATACAATTTAAACCCTAATTATAATTACTACCATGTCATCAATACCATGTCATTTGTAACTAAACTCTGCAGGGTTCACACTTCACTAGGTTCTCATTTGGCTCACCTCAGACCTGCGATCTGCCCCGTCAGCTTTCCAAAGCCAGTGAACAAAGCCACAGTTACTGGCATCATCCCGCTTATGTCTTGGGGCACGCGCTCTCAGAGGTAGATGGAATTAATAGACCGGCCTATTGCTTAAAATACAGTAGAACAGAGACAGAAAAACAGCAGCTTTACAAATCAAATAAAGAAAAATGTAATTAATAACATGGCTGTGTCTGATTTGAAACCATAGTGAAAGCCGTGGATATACAGTTCAAGTCTGAGACACCACATATTTCTTTATACAAGAACCAGAATTTCTTGTACTTTTTTTAATGCAGTCTTGAGAAATAGTTCTCCAAGTGTTATTAGATGATTTTCCTTAATAAATAACCACCCAAGAACAATTTCTTATTTGTTTATTCAATTTTTTATATGTTCTTTTGGCAATTGTGCAACAATCAGATGGTGAATTAGGTCAAATTTGTGCAAAATTGCAATCTCGACTGTAGTACTCAAGCCTGTGTAAGTGTACACTGTTGTACTGTATATGCAAGTGAATAGAAAGAGAGAGAGACAGAGAGAGAGAGAGAGAGACAGAGAGAGAGTTACTTGAGGATACACCAAACAGGAAGCGAGACAGAATGATCATTTTAAATGAATTAGTAACTTTGCTTGCCAACATGATTTCCAAAGCCATGATTTAATTAAGAGAAACCTAACATTTTGGTCCAAACTCTTTTAAATTGTGTAACTCAGGTGCACAGGCATCTTAACAAACCTGAAAAAGACATGTAATATTAATTTGCAAGCATTTTTAAATACTATAAGTTTAATCAAGTGAGAAAGTTTGTGACCCTTACATCACAACAGTTAATAATAATATAATAATAATAATTATTATTATTATTATTATTAGTAGTAGTAGTAGTAGTGTACCAATAATAATAATTATTATTATTATTAAAAATAGTAGTAGCATACTAAAAACAATAATAATAATTATTATTATTATTGTTCCTATTATTATTATTGAATAGTAGTAATTATTGTCCGGGTTTGATTCCAGGCCAGCCTCGATTCCCGTCTCTGTGTGCATGGAGTTCACATGTTCTCCCCGTGCTTGGTGGGTTTCCTCCATGTACTCCGGTTTCCTCCCACAGTCCAAAGACATGCAGGTCAGGCTAATTGGCGTTCCCAAATTGCCCGTAGTGTGTGAATGGGTGTGCGAGTGTGTGTATGTGTGTGTGCCCTGCGATGGATTGGCACCCTGTCCAAAGTGTACCCCGCCTCGTGCCCTAAGTCTCCTTCAATAGGCTCCAGGTCCCTGCGACACTGAATACAGGATAAAGCGGTATAGAGGGTGAGTGAGTGAGTGAGTGAGTGAGTGAGTAGTAATTATTATTTATCACTTGGCAATTATTTTTTATTCATATATTTTTCCCTTAAATACAAATATTTTTACTGTTTAATAATAATAATCCTTGGGTTTTCTTCCTTTTGTAGTGTTTTTTAAATTAAATCTTTCAATATTATTATTATTATTAGTAGTAGTAGTATAATTATTAGTTAATTTTTGTTTGGTATTCTTTATCCTTTTTAATAAGAGTCCTTTTTGTGTGAATGCGAAATTATAATTAATCACAGATTTTGAATAACTGAATAACAGTATACATTGTACAGAACTGATTAAAGCCTGGAACAGAACTGCATTAAACAACTTCACTGGATCTCAGCCTTGTCGATGACAGCAGGACATAAATCCGACCGCTAGGCGTCACTACGTCATTTCACCGGCTGCCCTCTTTTTTTCGCCTCGTTGAGTTGCGGCTCACCGGAAGTGACTGCCATACATTTCTACTGTTGTTTAGATTTCTTCAGAGTCATCGTCGGTTGTCAGTTTGAGCTCGCGTCGTTCTCGTTCACTTCGCTCGCGCTGACCGAATCCCCGAAGTCACCAGAATGCCGTTAGAGAACCTGGAGGAGGAGGGGCTGCCCAAAAACCCCGATCTGAGGATCGCGCAGCTCAAGTTTCTGCTCACTCTCGATGATCACAGGCAGGATGCCGAGGTGAAGACCGAGCTCATGGAGGCGATTCGGTCCAACAGTGAGTATTTAAACCCGCTCCTGGTCCTCCGTGTGCTCCCATACCCGTGTGTGTCTTTTCTCATGCCGCGCTTCTCGCTTAAGGCTACACGAGCTAGCGTGAAATAATTATGCTAGCTGAACGCTAACAAGGTTACTGTTCCCACCTGTAATGCGGTATAACCCCGCCCTTTTGGACTACGATTGGCTGTTGATACGTGCTCGCGCTGAAACCAGCCAATCCGTGGGTAGACATCGTGCCGCATTAACCAATCAGTATGATTTTACGGAAACGGGTGGGGAAAATAACCGGCTAATGATGTTTGCAATTTAGCCAAGTTTATATGTATACATTTATATCTATAAATAAATAGACCTTTTTAGTCAGTAAACAATCTTATTTGATTTCACCTTAAAAATCTTGTGTATATAGAGGTGAGAATTTATATAATTATATAAATTCATTTAGTGAAAAATTATTTATATATATTACTATAATTATTTAATTATATAAGATAAAATAAAATTTCTATATTAATGCATTTAAATGAGTATTTGAGGAACCGTATTGAATTCCATGCGTTATTTCAGACATGGCTCCTTACTACGAGACCTTGTGTAAAGAACTGAAGTGGCCCGTGGACTCGGACCTGCTGAGCAAGATGAAAAAGGCTAATGAGGACGAGCTGAAGCGCCTGGACGAGGTCATGGAGGACGCAGAGAAGAACCTCGGCGAAAGTGAGATCCGGGACGCCATGATGGCCAAAGCCGAGTATCTGATTCGGATCGGAGACAAGGTGAGGTGTAGAGCTTTATCCTGGTTGTCCAACACACCTGCTGGTTCAACACTACATTCATTTTCTTTTTCCTCCTCGTGATTTAGGATGGAGCTCTGACCGCATTTAGGAAAACCTACGACAAAACCGTCGCCCTGGGCCACCGCTTGGACATTGTCTTCTACCTGCTGAGGATCGGGCTGTTTTACATGGACAGCGACCTCATCACGCGCAACACCGAGAAAGCCAAGAGGTAAAGAATATACAATCGTGACATTGTTACTCATTGAACCCTTTCTCAGGTTTTAACCGAATTTGATCTAAACAGTCTGATCGAAGAGGGCGGAGACTGGGACAGGAGGAACCGCCTGAAGGTATATCAGGGCCTTTACTGCGTCGCCATCAGAGACTTCAAGCAGGCTGCCGAGCTTTTCCTGGACACTGTCTCCACCTTTACCTCATATGAGCTCATGGACTACAAGACGTTCGTCACGTACACTGTCTACGTCTGCATGATCGCGCTGAAGAGGCCGTACCTGAGGGAGAAGGTGAGAGGATTCACACAGAGCAGAGAGAGAGAAATTTGCGCTGCATGTGCAAAGTAGATATAACACTGGTCTCCTTTCAGGTGATTAAAGGTGCGGAGATTCTGGAGGTGCTGCACAGTCTGCCTGGAGTGCGTCAGTACTTGTTCTCTCTCTACGAGTGCCGTTACTCCATCTTCTTCCAGTCTCTGGGTGAGTCCTGATCTTTCTCTCTGTCCATCAGTTTGTGCTTGTCTTATGTTTTTATTAACTTGCTCTATGCTGTTTGTGCTCCCGCAGCTCGTGTCGAACAGGAAATGAAGAGGGACTGGCTCTTTGCTCCTCACTACCGTTACTACGTGCGTGAGATGCGCATTCTGGCCTACAGCCAGCTCTTGGAGTCGTACCGCTCCCTCACGCTTGGCTACATGGCTGATGCCTTTGGAGTCAGCACGGAGTTCATCGACCAGTGCGTACAACTCGTCCTTTAAATATTTACACATTTGTCTCAACACACAATTTTATTATTATTTTTCTTCTTCCTAAGGGAGCTATCGAGGTTCATCGCTGCTGGCCGACTGCACTGCAAGATCGACAAAGTGAATGAGATTGTCGAGACCAATAGGTAAAAAAAAAAAAAAAAAAAGTGGATTGTCAGGAATTTCTTCAGCAGGCTGAATTAGAATCAAAATTAAAAGTTTAATAGGAACAGTACTTTGTTGTTGGTCTTTTGGCTGCTTCCGTTCAGGGGTCGCCACAGTGGACTATCCGCTCCACGCACAACTTGGCACAGGTTTTACACTGGATGCCTTTCCTGACGCAACCCTCCCATTTTATCTGGGCTTGGTCCCTAGTGGCTGGGGTTTGGGCATGGGTTGGGAATTTAACCCGGGTCTCCTGCATGGCAGGCGAGAAACCTACCAAGAGGCTTAGAATAATTTGATATATAGGTAGACCCTCCCTTACTAACAAGTTCTGTCCTGGGAGCATGTTCATAAGTCCGATTTGTTCTCAAGTCCGACAAAGTGAGTCTTATGCGCCTTTGATACTTTTAAATACAATGTTAAGCATACCAATCCACTTGACTAAACCGGTCCCCTCACACTGAAAATTTCATATAATTTTAAATATCGGTATCTGCAGTATAAATTTTTTGTACAATACACTTGTGATTTTGTTCCCGCGGTCAGTTTGTATCTGCGGAAGTTCATAAGTAAGGGACTACCTGTGCAATCTGAATAAGATCATGAACTGAATTTTTTTTAGGAATTAATTATTATAAAGCACAGAGACTGTTCTGAGTTTATGCTGATGATTTTCTCTCTCTCTTCAGGCCTGATAGTAAGAACTGGCAGTATCAGGAAACCATAAAGAAGGGTGACCTCCTGCTGAACAGAGTGCAGAAGCTTTCTCGAGTCATCAACATGTAGCGGGTTTACGCAACACGGCGTGTTAATCTTTAGGCATGTGACGGTGTTCAAATACAATTCCGGTGTCTTGAATTGCCTTTTGTTTTATGTACAGTATCTAATAAAAAAAACACCTTTTCAGAGAAACATGTCATTCAGCTTGAATCTGAAACAAACACAATCTCAATTTCAAAGCACAATCTCACAAACAAAACACCAGACTCGTGCACTTGTTTTCTTATAAATAACAGTATAAATTACTTTGTTTTATTTACAGAAAAAACCTGTTACAAAACAAATAGACTATACAATCTTTTTTTCTTTAAATATTATGTAAATCTAACCTACTATGTTTTGTTCATGAATTACATAGCAGCCAACACACAAAAGTCCAGCTGTTCAAATGATTGGATTATGTAGATTTATAAAAAAAACAAGAAAAACAAAACCCTTAAAATTTACACATTTGAATATTATTTTTCTTTGCTCTGGGTTGATGTTTCAGAGCTGTGATTCACATTCCACATCTGTGCTTCTGTTATCGGTAAATCATCATGATAAAACAAATCCATCATAAACATTGCCAGTGGAGCTCAGGAAAGAAAGGAAAAAAAGAAAACAAAAATGGCCCACCTTTCCTTTGTTATTTATGAACGCGATGAGAAACAGGGCTGTGCTTCAGTACTGTATTAAACACACCCTCGAACCACGCTTCCCCTGCCGATGACTACGAACTGGAATACTTTGTATTTGTATTTTTTTTTTTTAAAGTGATCACGTTTACAGCCTGCGTTTGCATGTATACATCACTCCCAAGCAAAACCAAAAAAAAAAAAATCAGCCAGGAAATTTAAGTGCATACGATTAACCAAACTGCCAAATCGACTGTTCAGTGCAACGCTTTAAACGCACCGTCACAAGGGTGTGTTTGAGACTGTAATGAAACGGCGGGGGTTGTGATGGGAGCATGGACAGTTTTTCTTGTTTCTTTAAAAACACATTATATAATAACACTTGTGTAACATGGAACAAACATGACTGCTGAAACAGCTAAACAAATTCAGGCACTTTTTCCGCTTCATTGTTGTTCTAAAAAGCTGCTAAAGAACGACTTGCAGTGTTATGAAATATAAATACGTTTGGCAACGGCGGTGGGTTAAGTGTTCGACACTCTGTCTCTCGTTATTAAATTGCTTTAAGAGCCCACGTCATCCTCCTTTAACACAAACGGCCAGTGAAATGCGATGGGTGTGATCTAAGTTTTTGGAGACTTTTTTTCTTCTGGGACATCCTCTTAATTTTATTACATAAAAAAGGGGGAAATAATAACCATGGCAATAGTGATGATAATTAAAAATAAAAACATGACTCTCTCCACTAGGGCGGCAACGCTCTTTCATAAGGATTTTCAGTCCATAATTTCTAAAGAAAAAGAAGAAGAAGCTTTTACGATTAAGAGGTGTATTGCATTATCAGCTTGGCAGTGAACCACTTCAAATCTTAAAACGATTCCGTTCGCTAAATAAATAATAACGATCTCGTCTGTACCAAAAGACGTGTAAGAAAATGCCTGTGCAAAAATACATCTCCGTATGTACAATTTGTTGTTTTGTGTTTTTTTTTTTTTTTTTAGTTAGTTAAAGAAAATACGTATTCTGAAATAGCCAACAGCTAAATAACATTTGTTGATTTAAAAATAAAAAAGGCAAAAGATTAGGGAAGAGGGACATTAAAAAAAAAAAACTCTCGTTTTCCTCAGCTACAATCGCTGATTGACATCAGTTTGGATTTTTAGTTATTAATTCTCTTTCCCTTCTGCAGACATCCACTTCACACTTTAATACTCCGCAAGCTTTCCACTCTCACAAGAGAGAGCTATTACCGGTTTTCATAGAAAATCTTATTTTTAGTCAATGATTTATTTCAAAACACTATCTCAGGATATCTTATAGTCATTATTGGACATAATCATAGTGATTTATTCGATATGCAAAAGCGGGGATTCCTTTTGAGTTCGCGCATCAGTGCACGTATACGTATGCGTGTGAAAGAAAATGAACGCGTGGCTACAGGGCTATAAAGCATCACCTTAGGAGCTTCTCACAGTAGTTCGTCTCGTATTCTGTAGTTCCCGTGTATTGCCGCTGACCTCCATCTCGCTATACCTGCTCTAGTAAGAAAAAAAATAAATAAGGACGAGTTTAGGATGCTTTCACATTTTTTCTTTCCTTCTTTTCTCCCCTTTAGCATCTATTAATCATGAGTGCCAGATCTCTTTTTTTTTTTTTTTGGTTTGTTTGTGATTTGGTTTCATGTTCAGCTGAAAAGTGCGCAGGTTCAGGCTGAAAGCTTTTTAAAAAAAAAAATTGGTTAAAGAAAACCCAGCTTTAAATAAATGATGTACAAAAATCACAAGCGTGGGGGGGGGGGCGGTAACAGGGATCTGATATTAAATAAGCTGTAAGATTTAAAACTAATTCAATCCTTTTAGTTTAATTTTGCAGATTGCGTCCTTTGAAAGTGTGAAAAAAAATGGGGGGTGGGGGGGGGGATTATGTAGGGAAAGAAAAAACACGAAGTGTGAAAGCACTCTGATGATAATGGACGAGTCACGGTCTTTCATTCGTTCTCGTTCATGTGTGTGTGTGTGTGTGAGAGAGTGAAATCTAATCAAACCGCTGTTGCGTCACTAAACAGACAAGCATCATTGCGTTACGTTTTCTAGTGTAAATGTGCATCGTTGTTGCAAAGAAAACAAAAACACCCTCACAGGGTTGTATAATAAATTGCATGATCTCTTTTTTAGTGTGTGTTAAACAAGCACTTGTCCCTTACAGCCTGAAAGTTTTTCACATGTAGCCGTAGTGATTAAGGGAGATTTCATGTAGTTTGATGGATACTAAAGGTGAGCAACAATCTAACGGTCTGAATAAAAAAAGAAATTAAAATAAAAAACCTCACAGACAAACAGATCTCCCTAGCAAAGCTTGAGTTACGACGATTACAAGCGTTTAAAAGCCAGGTTTTGATACAGTTCACTGCAACCGATTTAAATGGATACTTTTAAGGATTTCTCACCCTGATTCCACCACAATCTGATTCAAATTTAGAGCTACTTGGTAATAATCGGTTTTATCCACGGCCCTACCGGATCAAATAATCGACTTTTCTGTGCTTTATAGGGCTGCATAATTTAATAAAAAAAATATATGAATAAAAAAAAAAATCACATTGCGATTATTTATATATAACTATTAAACGTTCCATCTGGTATTCGTTCTAATATTTATTAGAGATGATTTAAACATGTTTGCCTTCGAGTTGTAGTTCCTCTATAATCCTGCAGGTGGTTCACAGATCTGTTCTAAACTGTTCACACATCGAGAACACAGAGCTTACTGTGTGGTAGGAGCGAATTATTTGCTAGATTTATTTATTCTATATATTACAATATAATATTAATTATAACAAACATCGAACTAAGATATTTACAAAATTGTGATACTTATAGAATCGCCAACAGGTCAAATCGGCATCTAGATATCGTGATATCGTATCAGGTGGTCCCTGGTGATTCCCGTCCCTGCGTTAACGGCAAAAAACGGCACTAGAGATCTTGTTAAGTGAATGTTTGCCAATATTTATCACTTCAAAATATAAAGAAATACAGTACCTATCAAAAGTTTTGGACACTGAGGCTGGTAACTCAAAATTAACTTCAATTGCAATACTGTTCTTGCAAGAACTGTTCCAGAACGACTGATCGTCGTCATTGTAGTTACTTAACTACCTAATTCCATTCGTGTTATTTCACAGTTTTAAAGGCTCCGGTATTGTTCTAAAATGTGAAAAATAAATCATTAAACATAAAACACTAAATTACAAGGTGTGTCCAAACTTTTGACTGGTACTGTATTTAAATTATAGACAAACTCCCGGTTATGCGTATGTTACCTGTAGTAAATTGCAGCCTTTTTAATTCATCTCAGCGCCTCGTAGCTACTCCGCAGTTAACGGCGTCAAAGCGTGTCGAAGCCACTAGCCACGATTTTACAACTGTTAAGATTTGTCGTTTAAAAATAAACAAAAATATAAAAAGTAGGAATTGGGCTTTAGTGTTTAAAAAAAAAAAGAAAAAAAAGATTGCTTTTTGTTTAAGGCTTTTTAAAAATAAATAAATTGGACACAGATGTGGTAGATGGAGATGAAAAGCTTTAAAGTATCCATTTAACGTAAGTGTGGAATCACTAATAGGAAGCGCCTTAGCTTTCCTTAATAAGGGAAATTCCGTAATTCAGTTTGACTCATTTTAAGTGCTAAATTTGATTAAGTACGTAAGCAATTTTAAACCGAACTGGGCGAGTTCATTAACCGCATTGTTAATTAAAGATTTAGAAAGTTTCTTTTGATCAAAATGTAGCTGCGAAATGAGATTTTGTTCAGGTCTCTAACAAAAATTGCAAATAGTTGCTGTGTGTAAACGACATTCATTAAGACTGCAAATGCTCATCCGTTTTGCATTTAGGTTGTCAATTCGGATACCGTTTCCTTTTCTTTTCTTCGTTTAAATCCCTAAAATATGCTGAATTGCATTATGGCAAAAACTCCTCCTTACACAATAAATATGTTTATTAAACTAAATGGGATTGCATTGGTTTTCTTCTCTGAGACTCCTGATATATATTACGTCTGCTTCCTGCGTCCCACCCTCGAACAATCAAATTCACACAGAATTTCATTTCCAGTGTTCTGGTATCATCCACAGGAACACACACACACACACACTCACTGAAAGAAATCAACAGAAATGCTCTTTTTCGCGAATGAAGCCCACGACTCTGATGCTGTGTAGTGGTGTAGGCGTGGCCCTGTACCAGCCCTTAACCGTAACTCTGCATCACACGCTGCCTGCCACCGGGGCGAATGCCGTCTCATTCATCCACCCTCCACACATACACAGATGTGCCCCTCTCGTGGTGTAATTTTCCACCTGTGTGATGCCCCCTCGTGGCCACGGGAAACAGCGCGCCATCACCGAGTGGCCCAGTGTGCTCTCCACCCTGAGGATTGTGGGAAGCTGAGAGTAAGAGAAGAATAATAAGAAGAAGGCCTCGTGCAGTGTGCCGTGACGGGCGCTAAGGGAGCTCCGCTCCGCCGCTTCGCACCCCCAGAGCCGGCCCACCTGTGTCAGGGGCGGGCCTTTGGCTGAGAAAGGAAGATAAGAAAAGTATTGTTACAATTCGCACTGCGTTCAAATACGCGTATGTAACAAACATATACAAATATAACCAAACAAAAAAAAAAATGATTTTGGCAGTAAATTTTTATATACATAATATAATTTTTAGGTAATGCAACAATAAATATAAATCTTAGTCAGACCGTTGAAGTTTTACTGTCTGTTTTAATATATGGGGTCTTGTGTAAGTATTTTTAGCATTTCCATAAAATATCCCAAAAAAAAATAAAAAATAAAAAATAAAGGATCTCACAGGGGCTTATACCGTTTTAAAAGCCTTGTCATGTTTACCACCATAAGCAGATAATAATTAGACTGTAAACATTAGTGGTGGAGGAAAAAAAAATAAAAAATCACCACCACACTGACTAACAGATTTTTTGTTTTTATTAGAGGTGCTAAAATGTTGCAATTCCTCTATAATCCTACAGGTGGCACTCTAAACTATTCACACATCTGCAGTCAGCACAGCATCTTCAGCATGAGGAGTGAACTATTTGCTGAGTTTGTTTAGAATTGTAACAAAATCATAAAAAAAAAAAAAAAGGATTATCATCAAATGTGGATGTTTATAAAATCATGATGCTTAGAGAATCACAACACAAATCCAGCACCCAGGTATAGTGATAATATTGAGTCGGCTGCTCTCCTGGTGATTCCCATCCACAGTAAACATTGATACACACCTGATGTATAAGCGAGTTGTTGGGAAGCCCTGGTGTTCCCGACATGGGTCGCGCGTGTTTGCCGTGGATGTTGTTGATGGCTGGAGATTTGCCCATTTTGGGCCTGCCAGGCCCCTGCGCCCCTCCCCCTCCAGATGCTGGTATAGGCAAAGAAGACTTTGTTACTACACACACACACACACACACACAAGATAGAGAGAGTAGAATTAAGTAAGTAGAATTAAATAGTTATAGTTATGTATAAACTTGATTGATTAGTCAATTAATCAACATTTATTTATATATCACCTTACAGCAAACTTACAGCAATAAAAAAAATATTCTAAATAAATGAGTTTTAGTTTTTAGTCTCAATGCTCATAGAACACAAATGATGTCACCTTATTCATCATCTTAAACCTTACTTTTCATATTTTTAGATCTTAAAATGCATATTTGTATTTTTCGTTGCTGGGCGTCACTAGATCTCCGTATAAAAAGCCGTCTCCACTCCTACATTACCTGTGCAGGTCGCTGTGCCGGTGAGGCTGCTGGTGGCCTGTGAACTCTTCCTCCTCTTGGTGTCGCTTCTCCCATCTGGGTTGTTGACAAACGGGCCGAGCGAGAGCGTAGAGTCGCTGCTGTTCATCATCACGCTCATGCGCTTGATGGGCTCGGCCGCTTCCTGGCGCGCGCCCATCGAGTTGCCGCGACCCGGTGGGAAGCTCATACCCGTACCGTGCGCCGAAGAGGAGGAGGACGACGATGAAGAAGAAGAAGAAAAAGCCCCAGACGACGCCATGGAGGTTAGCGAGGAGTGGAAGCTGCTCCCTGAGGTGCTCGAGTTCACCATGCAGTTCTTTTTTAAAGAGGAAGAGGAGGACGAAGGAGAGGATTCGGCAGCGTATTTCAGCAGAGAGCTGTTCTTGCGCTTCTTTGTCGAGCCGAGGCTGATTGCGCTGCTGTTGCTGCTACTCACGCCGCCGCTGTCGTTGTTGTTGTTGTTAGCGCTGGAGCTAGCTAGCGCAGCCGGTGAGGGCTCCCTGACCCACAAGTGCTTGGGTGTGGAGCGGGATTTGAGCAGGGATTTGTTCGAGCCGGGAGTGGAGGGCAGCGAAGACGAGTGTGCTGAAGGCATCTGGGGTGAGGACGAGGACACTTGTCTGGACGAGCCGCCGCTGTAAGCGAGCTGCTCTCCTGCCCTCTGTGACGTGACACGGGCATTTAGGGTGGTCCCATACGACGGTTTGCTGTCGTGTGACTGGCTGTAAGGCGGCGGAGGGGAGGGGCTCAGAAACCCAGAGGAAGAGGACAGCGAGTTTGTGGTAGACCTGTGAGATGATGTCACCGTCAACGAGGAGGAATTCTCCAACGCGAGGGGGATTTTTCTGTGAGAGTGAAAGCAAAGTGAGAATGTCCACGTGTGACATGCATTTAATACTGACTTTTCAATTAGTTAATAAACATAAGAGATGATGTTACAGTCTCATTTGTATAAGTATTGCACTTGAGTGGAAAAGTTTGCACACCCTTAATGACTAAATGTCGTTTTGCTTGCTTCATTAAACAAGTTAATTTTCCAACAGTGTTTGGAAATCCCACTCAGTACAAACACTCACATTTCCCTTTCCGAGTGTGTTTCAATAATAGATGAAATACCAACCCTTATACAAGGGTGAGTCAACTCCACTTCTGTTGGCTGCACTGCATTATCAGTGTTTTCCGTTCAAAGTACTGTCCCCCCCCACCCCCCGTCACTGCTGCGCAGGTGTGAATGTGTTGCATCGGTTCATTATGTGCAAGCAAAAATGGACACCTCTCTTGTGATTTGCACAAAGGAAGAGCAGCATGCGGTTATTTTTATATAAATTTTTGTGGTCTGAGTGTGTACCCAGTGCCGGTAGAGCGTAAACGGAAGAGTAACAAAATCTAAATCGATATTCTAAGGAAGGTGAAAGTTTCTTAAAGAGAATCATTACTGGTGACGAGACACGGATTCATCAGTACGAGCCTTAGAGTAAACGGCAGAATACGGAACAGAAATCTCCTCAATCACTGGCCGAGAAAAGGTTTAAAAGTCAACCATCAGCTGGAAAATTTATCAATCCTTGCAGTTTTCTGGGATTCTCAAAGGCCAGAAGTATTGGAACCTTATCAGGAAAAAGGTTCAACAATCAACGTTTATTGAAGAGCTGAAGCCTAAACTTCGGATTAAACGCAGACGACTGATACCCGAGTGTGTTGTGATCTTTCCTCACACTTCTGCACACATTGCAAAAACTTCGTATTGAGGTGTTAAAGTATCCTCCCTATAGTTCTGATCTCTCTGTACATCAGACTTTCACCTGTCTGGTCGCCTGAAAGTAGCCGTACGAGGACGAAGATTCATTTCTGATGAAGAAGTGAAGACGGCAGGGCATTTGTGGCAGTTTTTTTGACAGAAGGACAAAGTGTATTGAAAAGCGAGGAGATTATGTTGATAAATTATTCATTTGTCTTTTCTAAAAAGTTAAGCTAGAGTGTGGCTCATTTTTGACTCACTCTTGTCATTTTTACTATGACTGATTTTACGGTCAACAAAATGTAAAAAGTTTAATTATTTTTAAAGGTTATTAAGTCTGAGTGCTATAGCAAGAGAGCGTTTCTCACTTCCACATCAGCGAGGTGACGTGTTTGTCCATCATGGCCACCAGCGCATATCGGACTCGATCCCAGCGCCGGTCGAACGAATAACAGCTTCTCCCGAACAGTCGGCTCCCGAAAGGGCAGGACTAGATAAACGGAGGAGGAGAGGTCATTAAAACTCCATGTCACAGTAAACGTTATTAGACTTTCCAAATAGAGCTGATATCACGTGTATACAGAAAAAAAAAAAAATCATATCACCTGCTTGAAACAAAATACTGACGCAATTTGTTTATTATTTACCTTATGTTTGTTTCCAAGCTAGAGCTCTTCTCCAAATTTCCCATCAGACTACAGGTGCATTATGAATATTGTGATGGAGTGAGTGCATTTAGTCCAAATTATCCATGATTCACGTGTCATATTAACAATATTAATACAGGTAGTCCCCGACTTATGAACATGTTCTGTTCGCAAGTCCGATTTGTTCTTAAGTCCGACAAAGTGAGTCTTATACGCTTCTGACACAAATATACAATGTACAGCATACCAATCCATTTGACTAAATCAGTCCCCTTTCCTCACACTGCCATCATGTGGCCAAAAACCGTAAACTCACCTAAGGAAAATAATCTCACTTGAAATGTAAGTGTCGTCTCTGCTTGAGGGGAATCCCGAGCGCCATTTTGTCTCAGAGCTGTTTTCCACTGTATTGGACTGTGAACTCGATCTCGTTAAGGATTTTCCAAAATTAGGATTATTCTTCGTTAGGACAGCTTTACAGGACAGACATTTTCTATCATCGTGCTCCCGGACCGGTTCATTGAAACCGGTGAGGCCAACTCATTTCTGCTGCACCCCCACACACGGACTTTGGACATTTTATACATTCACTTACACACTGGAAATATTTTATATAATTATAAATATTGGTATCTGGTGCACAACAGTGTCTATTTTTTGCACAATACTTTGAACCAGAAGTAGAACCATGGTCCGGTTCATATCTGCGGAAACTCGGATGTTCATAAGTCGGGGACTACCTGTAGAAGTGTCTATGCATCAGACATTCATTTTACATTAATAAGCAACAACAGAAGCTTGTTGGTGACATCGCAGCGACTGAAATACGTTACAAAAACCATTGACTGAGAACTTACAGCAGCTGGCCTTGGATGGTAACCTGAATAGTGGCAGTCCAGTTTGTCCATGATTTCCTCTCTTTCCTCGTTCTCCCCCTCATCGCTGGAGGGACAAGCCGCGCTGTCGGGCGTGGGAGCCGGGTGGGGATGCAGTGTTGGGTCAGGGGTTGCGGCGGCGTCCCCTAAACTGCTTAGCCCGCTGTGAGAGCTACTGCTAAAAGCAAACAGGAAATATTAATACTGGCTCATATTAAACTCATCTTTGTGCAGGATTTATTAAAAACCTTTGAAAGAATTGACAGAGTAAGGATGAACGAGAGAAGGTGAACACGAGGGCAAATGAGAGTGATAGCGAGGAGTATGATTGAGGAAGTGAGAGTATGAGGGCGAAAGAGAAAGTGAGGACCGAGGAGGATCGATGAAATTGCTGACTCACCGTGGAAGCACGGGATTGTGGGGTTTGGCTTTGCCAAGGGGGAAGAGCTTGGCCGCGTCAGTGGCGGTAACCGTAGGGTTGCCGTGGTGAGGGTGTGGGTGGGGCTCCCTGAGAGGGGGTGGGGTTTGCTGTGATGGCTCCGTCCTATGCTGTTGCAGCTCCTTGTCCCGGGTTCGGTTCTTGTGCTCGGCCAGCAACACGTCGAAGCGCTTCCGCCTCCCGGGCACCGCCCTTCTCTGGCTTAAGGAATGTGTCTGCGTGGGGAATAAAAGCAAGTTACGGTCTTTATAGCATAAATGTACAAGTGTGTTGAAAAAAACTTTCAAATTTGTTATATCAGAAATGTAAAGAATGACCAAACGTGTCAGACAAAAAAAAACTTGTCATTAAATGCATTTTGATCTTTTATGAACTAACATCAAACAGCATCACCCTACACCACTCATGTTTAATATGACAGGCTGCGTAAAGTAACGGTGAAACCAAGATGATGAAAATTCCAAAGAAGAATCCATCCATTCAGTTGCGATTTTAAGATAAAAAAAGACTGAAGAAAAGACTGAAGTATCTTTAATGTATAGTTACATTAAACGTGTATATTTGAAATGATGTGTGTGTGTGTGTGTGTGTGTGTGTGTGTGTGTGTGTGTGTGTGTTGTAACGGCGTGTAGGTTGAGTGGGACTAACCTTGCACGTTAAGGATCTTGTGCATGGCTTACGTGCTCCGATATCCATGACTCCGCAATGGACATCCGGACTGAACTCGCGTTCTGGGGAGAAACCAGACAACAAAAACACGAGGTAAAACACAATCTCTAAATATATAAAACGCAATAGAAACCTTATAAACATTTAAATGCAGGTTTTATTTCAAGACTGGTAATGAGAATGTACATTTTGTCACTAGTTTAAATCACTCTTTCTATCGCGCATTCGCCTTCATCGCTTGATGCCAATCTGTAAAATCTTCCCCGCTTCACGAAACTCACCTAACACTTTCCTGGTGGGTCTTTTGCTACTGGCGTTGGTGCTGCTGCTGTCCTGCTTCTTGCTGAGCGGGGAGACGTGACCCTTCCCGTTGGGGATGTGGCCGAGGGTTGGCTGATGAGCCTTTGGTACAGACTGGCTATTAAGGCCTGGCTTCGAGGGCGAGGAGCTCACAGTACTGCAGGAAGAAGAGGATGAGGAAGAAGCAGGAGCGTGGCCAGGCTTAGAGGACGTGTAATCCATCTTCACGTGGATCTTCTCCACTTTGACAGCTGGGGTCAGACTTTGGGAGGGAGGGGGTACACACACACACACACACACACACACACACACACACACACACACACACACACACAGAGAGAGAGAGAGACAGTTCCTGGTTATTTTGTGGGACTGAAAAAGATCTTAGGATAATAGCTTAATAGAAGCAGGAAAGATAGAATGAATAGAAAGATTTTATTTTAATAAAAGAACGTAGAGTACCAAGTAGAACAGTACAATTAAACTTCCAATAAAAAACAAAAATAAAAATGTAAAAATTTGAGATGGAATATACAAATTTACAAATTTAGGTGAAGCTTGAGATATACATGATATTATTATTAATATCATATTAATATAATATAAATCATAACATTTTCCTGAAGTGAGTATACATTTTTTGACTAACATTGACTCTGTATATGCATTTAAGGAATCTAAAAATGAGGTAAAGCTTTAAATATGGAATTGTTTAATGCCAAATTTTAATTTTAAAGCCAGATTTATAAATAAAATAGAATTAAAATAGAAATATATAAAAATATAATTTTTGTATATTTATAGCTTTAAATATAAATTTTAAAAGCCAGATTTACAAATAAAATAGAAATATAATTTTTATATATTATAAAAAATACATTTGAAATATTAATTTTGTATATCATATTTATAGCTACAAATAGACATTTTTGAAGCCAGATTCACAAATAAAATAGAATTAAAATAATAATATAATTTTTATATATTATAAAAAAATACATTTGAAATATAAATTTTGTATATTATATTTATAGCTACAAATATAAATTTTTTAAGCCAGATTTACAAATAAAATAGAATTAAAATAGAAATATACAAAAACGGCAGAAGTATGAGTGAAACAATGTGTGTGTCAGTTGCAGTGTTATTGTCCATGTTATTCCTCAAACAAGAGCAAGAAACGTGCAACATATGATCAGGGTGCAAATGTGCAACATGGCGAGACTTTTTCAAATGTTTAAAAATAAATCAGACATCCCTGGTCTTTGATAAACTAATTCTAAGTTCAATAAAAGCACATGTATATATGTTACAGTGTAATTATCACGTTGCTTCTTTCAATAACTAGGATGCACCAAAGTGTCAGTTATTTCTCTCACCGCTAGTGCGATTCCTGAATCGCAGGTTGAGTGTTTTCCCTCCGCAGACACACACACGGCTTGATAATTAGCTGACGAGCTACAGCAGGTGTGTTAAAGCTGAGAAAATACTAACTTGCAGTCAAGTGCTCCCGCAGGCCCACTCGCTTTTAGAGCCGACGGCTGCAGAGAAACCCGAAAACGGCACCTTCGAGGGCAACATGAACCTACCTGGAGTATAAATACTTCGGGCTAAATGGCTAATAAAAGTAGGTACAAACCAATTAGCTTCGCCGATAAAAACAATCCTGGAGAAGGTCCTTTGCAGTTATAATTTTTTCGTGCATGTGAGAAAGTTATGCCTTGGTAGTGTTTATTTTTAAAGGCGGTGTGGTTTGGCATACTCACATGTCGTCGTGCAGCACCTTTGGGGGGAAGTGAGGCTTCCGGTGAGGCAGCTTCTCTTTGGCTGTGTGGGTGTTGTTGCTCCCTCCAGCGGAGGAGGAAGAGGAGGAGGAGGAACCCACGGGCATGGCGCTTGCGGTGCCGCCTCCACCCGCTCCGCTGGTTCTGGCCCGAGAGGGTAGACCCGGGAGCGAGGCCGAGGACGGGTAGGAGGACGCTGGTTTGTTAATGGAGTTGTGTCGTCTCTCTGGGAGGGACAAAGTATTACCATGTACAAGTTTCAGTAGGACTTAAACCAGAATTCTCAAGTCAGAAATGATGAATGATTATAATTAACTGTCAGTTTATATTAACTGTATTCTATAGACACACACACAAAAATAATTATACACTGTTCACGGATGTTGTATAAATATTTTGATATTAAATTGATTGCTATATGTTATATATTGATATACTGTATGAAAATATTATGATAATATTATGATAATAATATGAAAATATAATATATATCCATGAACCGTGTATAAATTTTATTTTTTATTTTAAGTCTGTATTAACAGTTGTGTTATAACATTTTTTCCCCCGTGTGTATACCTTTTTTTGGCTGACTGTATATGCATTTAAGTAATCTAAAAATGAAGTAAAGCTTTAAATATAATTTTTTTAAAGCCACAAGAAATCCGACATCTTTTTGTTTTATTATATTCAAGACACAGAATTAACAAGAAGCTGGTAAGGGAATTATAAAATTCCCTATATATATAATTTTTTACTCAGTCATCATATAAACTTAAGCCATTTCCATTGTTCTGCTTTCTAAGTTCAGATAAAGTGCTGCATCCTGACTTACAGTCACCTCCATTTAAAATGCATACAAGTACGAATTTAAAACAGGACCATTAAATTCCCACTCTCAGGCAAAACCCAGAAAAATAATCGCAGCCTCTCTGTTTGCAAAATGCACGACCTGAACAGGAGTGTAAAAAAAAAAAAGCCACTAAGCTTTAGAAAAAGCACCAGGCTCTCATTAAAGCCTTTAGAAGAGGCGCTTGTTTTTGTACACGGCCGAGAAGACTAGCTGCGTAAAATCTCTTGGTACAATAGGAAACCACAAGCACCGAACTGGAGCAGGCCGCAGCTTTTAAACACGAGCAGCGTTATCTTACTGAATAAAACTGAAACAGAAACTGACAAGAAGCGAGAGAGGAGAAGAGAAAAGGGAAAAAAAAAAAAAACAAGGAAGAGAACAAAAACTTTTCTGACGTTGCAGAAATACAGAAACAGGTTGTTAGGTTTGATGGATATGATGTAGTGAATAAACATGTTTACAGACTAGAGCGACGAAGGCCGAGATCCAAAAGGATGTGGTGGAGGAAAAAAAAAAAAAAAAAAAACTCGTCCAAGCAGAAGGTTGTTATTTTTTCACGCCTGTGGGGGGGTGTGTGTGTGTGTGTGTGTGTGTGTGTGTGTGTGTGTGTGAGTGTGTGTGAAGAGGCATGGTGTCCAATGATGCGCACAGACAAAGGGCAGCCTGATACAGAGAGAGAGAAAATGGATCTTTAACCTCTCTAACAAGACTTTCTTTTGCTTTACATGGGCGCTGTACACACGTGCGTTATAATAAACAGTAAATTAGCACTGTACACATACACATACAAGCACAAAATAAAATATGTTTTACGAGCACACACATGGTCACAGTGTTATAGTAAACAGTACATGTGTGTACGGATGTTGCTCCGAGAGTATTATATAAATAGCATAAGTAAGTAGACTAAAACATTCATACTGTTAGTCAGTGATTGTTAAATAGGTGGACTAAAACATTCTACTACTACTATTAGTAACTCAGTATTATACAGTCTATACATTTGGCTACAGCCAGTTTTTTAGAAATACTGTTATTTTATTTAACAGCCCACAAGCAAACCTGATAAAAAGTCTTAACTTTGAAAAATATAAAAACTATTTTATCTTTTTATTTAATAAATCAGTTCATGACCAGATCAGGCTGGTGAACGGTGCGAGTAACTGCTGTGGTAGAGTGGAGATCCAGCACAAAGCCCAGTGGGGAACAGTGTGTGATGATGACTGGGACTTAAAGGATGCAGAGGTGGTG
>JAQMYJ010000016.1:19478222-19505208 GCA_030014305.1 Clarias laeviceps | reverse complement strand
TCTGTGGCTGGATTGGTTTGGTTTAGTCATGGCTGTTTAAAAAAAAAAAAAAAAAAAGGCTTGTTGATCAGAGTTCAAGGGCACTTGGGCAGCTTTAGTCTAATTACACACATTAGAAGACGCACGGGCTGAGCATCACTCGAGCAAGAAGGGACGCCGTCACGCTGAGACGGTCCAGATGGCTCTTAATAAAAAATAAAATAAAGAGAACTAGCAAATCCACTGGACATCGTTTTAGAAAACAGATTAAAAAAAAAAAAAAAGGAAACCCTTATTTAGTGTCTGAGGAGTGGGAAAAGAAGAGAGATGGAATTAAAGAAAGAATGCGGGAATGCGAGAAAGAGATTCTGATTCTCCAGCATTTTGACTGAAAATGTCTTTAAATAGTCTGGTGCCCCTCTGAGTGAGAGGGAAAAAAAAGATTAGTGTGATTGGGGGAAAAAAATTATTAAAAAAAAAGCCTTAATAGAACTCACAGCTATGTTTAATCGTGAAATTAAAAGCATTTCCAGACACGCAATGGGAAGAGAACTCGGAGGATTTGGGACTAAACAGCTGTTTGGTGTAGCCTTAAGAAAACCGCTCACTAGTAAGACTCGATGGGGGAAAGAAAAATTGCTAAACAGAATAAAGAATGGACTGTGGAACACTGGGGGGGAAAAAAAGGTCATGTGGTCTGATGAGTCCAGATTACCCCCGTTTCAGAGTGATGTGTGTATATGGGTACGAAACCGTACAAGCCTGTAGGGGCACTGCTATGATCTGGGGTCGCCTCTGTCGGTCAGGTCTGGGTTCCCCAACATTATATAGCATATTTAGGTCAGCTGATGACCTGAATGACCAGGTTTTTACCCCCAATCAATGGATTTGTTTTAGTCCCTGACTGCACAAGTATATTCCAAGATGACGATGCCAGGATGGCGAAAGAGTGGATCAGGGAGCATGAGACACAATATTCACACATGGTTTGGCCACCACAGAGTCCAGACCTTAACACCATTGAGAATCTTTGGGACATGCTGGAAAAGGCTTTACACAGTGGTCTGGCTCTCCAATCATCGATGAGAGAAATGAATGCAACTCTAGACAGAGATAACGTTGAGACTTATCGAAACCATGCCATGCCCGTAATCAAAGTAAAAGGCGCGAGAGAGAGAGAAATAAGAAATATGCATGAGAATGATAGATATCCAAAAATAATATCCAAAAATATAATTTATTATTATTATTATTATTATTAGTGGTACTTGCAAAGCAATGCACCATGTGTATTATCTTGCAGGCTTATTATTATTCATTATTTTTTTACTCTTCTGTACAAACGAGGCAACCGTTTGTCGTAGACAAAAGAAATAGGCGTCAAATTGTGCGGCTTATTCAGGAATGGGTTATAAGTGATAAATGGCAGAGATTTCCTTCCCGGAGGAAACTCAGAGACAAAAACAATAACTCTAGCTCAGGATCTGACCCTGGAGTAGCGAGGCAGCTTCAATTCCTCTTACATCTGGAGCTGGGCGACATGTCCTATAAATTGAATCTCCGATTTTTTGAGACAAAATTAGATTAAAAATTTTTTTCTTAAAATGAATAAAACAAAAAATTATTTTTCTAATTTTATGCTTATTTGGACTAAAAGTGCAAAGTGCAAACTTACTTTCATTAAGTTTTCTTGTTATCTTTAAAAAACAGTAATCGGTACAACAACGTCCATGCCTCTTTTTGGGATTAATAAAGTACAAACTTTCACCAGTCCTGCTTAATATAGCAAAATATGAAGTTTATATTTTGCTAAAGTGCAAGCTGCGGACCTAAATTACTTTTTATAAAAAAATTAAATAGATATTTTTTTTATCACTGAAGAAGAACTATTTCGTAAACCACACGCAACTTTCATGCTAAATAAAATCAAACAGGTGCCTGAAAGCATTTTACCTGTTTTCAGCACGAAACACAAGCATGTCCACTGCATCAGGCTTGAGACATGTCCTGTGGCATCAATAAAATCGGAAATTTTTCATTTTTCAATATCGACATAAACCATAAATTCGAATTAATCTAGTTACATCACTCATCCATCGCATGCAGGTCAAACAAACCACATGAGAAATCCAGTCTAGACGATGTGATGTAAATCACTGTAAAGCTCATCAAATTCACTCTGAACTGAATTCGAAGCTTCTACAGGTTTACGCTGATAAAAGCCATGGTAGGGCGGAGCTTTCTCAGTAAAACTTCTGGTAAACGTGAAAGGGAAACTGAAATGAAAACACTACGCAACAGGTAATTCTTCTAACAATGAAAGCGCAGACTTGCCCAAAAACAGAGCTGATTCTAGATCTTTTGTAACCTTCGCAAACAGGGCAAATCTTTAGAGAAAAAAATATATATATATATATATTTTTTTTTTTTTTTACCTGTTTAGCAAGTCAAGAACCTTTTATTCTGAGACTAAAGCAGCTTTGACTTGATGGAACGCCCACGTGTTCATTCCCGTTCTGCAAGTTCTCTTCAATCGGATAAACGTGAAATCGTGAAACGTTTCCGCTCCACCTTGTACGCTGTCCCCAGTGCGTCACCGTGATAACACACTGTTGGATAAACGATGCTCACGTGTAACCACTTCAGGCACAAAAAAAGGAAGTAGGTTTTGATGGAGTGGAAGATGATGTTAATTCAAGTCACAAACTCTCAATCTGAGCCTTGGCCTGACCATTCGACTGAGCATCTGCGCAACATTCGAAGAAGAAATAAATGACGGAAAGAAGCGACAAATCCAAAAGATAGCCTTAAAACATTCCTTGAACCCATGTAAACTTCTTCATTTCATACCTGAATTAGTTATAATATATTAATACGTCTCATTATGAAGTACAACAAAACGTGGAAGGAAGTAGCGGAGGTTAGTGGTGCGTCAACAGCAGAGTTAATCTGGTTTGAATGCTGGAACATAATGAGTAAATGAAGCAAGTCGAAACATTTTTATGCTGATTAATGTGTTAATTTATTCCTGATTGTCTAGTTAGCACTTAGAAGTTGTATATGAGGGTTTCGCACCCCATCCATGATCGCCATGGGAATAGGATACACACAGGATAAATGGTTGTAGATATTGGATGGATGGACGGACCTAAAAACTTAACTTCTGATGGGATTGGTACGGTATGATACTTTTGCAATCATGCTTTTATTTGCAGTTTATTATTTTGGACTATTTTACTTCAATTTATGACGTATAGTACTGCGTAAACTAAAGTCAAGTCTTGACCCCTCCTTGTTTCTTCACATTTTGCTTCCAGAAAGCCAGTATTTTCAATATAGTCTTGAGGAATAGTTCTCCAGGCTTTCTGAAGGAATTTTTTTGTCTCTCATTTTCTGAGCTGTTTCAGAGGAATGTTTTTTTTTTTTTTGTTTTGTTTGTTTGTTAAGCCACACAGTGACCTATGAATCATTCAAGCATTAAAAAAAACATCTAACTTAAGGCATGAACCAGTGAGAAACAGGTGCAGATGATCAGGCCGGTCATTAGTTATTCTGCTGAATGCTGAGTGGCTGGAATGGACAAGAGGGGAAATGAGGTTGCGGCTGAGGTTGTTTCATAAACAACCAGGTTTTACATTGTATCTTTAGGCACTTTGCGGAATAAAACATTTGCTCCCAATTCTTTCATTTAATTAACATTATTTAATTTAATATGAAGAAATGCACAGTACTGTATAACTCCACTTTCTGAGCAATTCAATTTCCATATTATACTTAAGCAATACTTAGGCAAGATATGGTCTCTCTCTCTCGCTTTCTCTCTCCATCTTGCTTACTTTAATCCTTCTTAAATGTCCTCTGTCTCACAAAGTCAATCGGGGAGAGAACTTGATATCTGTGCTGTGCTTTAGACGGGCCTAATGACGCGTAAACAGAATTCGTTATTAAAGAAGCGGTCGTTATAATGAATAGGTGAAAAACTGGCGGATGATGATGATGGGAGAAGGATTATGATTATGACTCATCGGTAATTTGTGTAAATAAGGATTTGTTGATCTTGCAATAACACAGCACCAACGAATATGTTTGTTAACCCTGACAGTATGCCAAGATCAGTTGCTGTGTCAGTTATTTCATTATTATTATTTTGTAATAAAGACATTCTACACTATTCATTTGCCACAACTGTGAACTCACCAGCAAGTTTGAAAACCTGTACAAGCTTTACGAAAGATCTGAAACAGCACAGTCATAACAGCCCTTTCATTTATACCAGCTACTGTAGGGCTGCGACTAACGACTGTTCGGATTAAGATGTGCGTGAGAACTCGGCGGATCTTATTCAGCTTTTTAAAATCAGCTTGTTTTAACTAACAATAAAGACTTTAAAGATGAATGATGTTCTTTCGACTGCTCATGCAAAGGGGTCAGTGTGGAGCAACAGTGTGTATGTGTGTGATTCAAAACTGAAATTATATAGAGACCTCACACAGCAATGTACAGACACTGATTAGCAACACTCATGCTATGTTATGTGACTCTCACACCCTTGACCACACACTAAAAATACTATTAAGTCCCTTTTTGCTTGTTTAGATGACAAAGCGTGGATGTCTCTAAATTCATGTCCTCAAATTAAATTAAAATAAAACTGAGATTGTGGCTTTTGGACAAATGGATTCCTTGTTGTGCTCCTGGCAACGACGTTAGCACTTTGCTGTAAACCATTTGTAGGGAATTTAGGTGTAATATTTGATAAGGATTTAAAATATGACAAACAGATAAAAACTCAGCGGTTGAATCTAGTTTCTTTCAACTAGGAATTTTAGCTACGATTAAGTCGCTTTTAATTATTCGCTAATTTTGAGAAAGTAATTCATGCTTTTATTTCATCTCAACTTGATTATTTTATACTCAACTTGAGTAATTAAATATATACAGGAATCAGTCAGTCAGTTGGTCAACTCTCTCTCTCGCCAACAGCTTGTCCAAAATTCTGCTGCTCGACTCTTAACCCGGCGCACACGCAAACGCGACCACATCGTTCTGGTATCAAAAATCTCTTCACTGCCTCCCGGTTCGCTACAGGGTTGATTTTATTACTTGTTCACTGAATGGTTTTACAAAACCCCTGTATATCTCTGTGCGTTTACAGCCGAATACAATATCAACAAATCCCAGATCCTCAGACCAGTTAGTCTGGTATGTCCCAAGATGTAGATTAAAACTCTAAAAGTAGTGACCGATCGTTTGCTGTCGCTGCGCCTAAATTATGGAAATTAATATTAGAGCGACACCTACATTACAAATCCACTTCTTTTCACTGGCTGTTACACCTGGCTGAGACATTTAATTCCAATTATTTTATTGTTTTTTTTTTTTTTTTTTTACTTTTTAGTGACTTTTATTGATGACTTATATATTTACACACACACACTGGGTTTGACTTTCCTCCTGTGATTTCTTAACTGGCTGCCTGCCTTGCACTTTGCTGCTTCGGTTGGGATGCTGCCGTCTTTGCACATTAACAGTGTTGGAGGTTTCTGCTTTATAGTTACCTTTAAGCATTTTGGCATCCTTTTGTAATTGCTCTGATAAACGTCTATCCCTCAGTCCCATCACAAGACTGTATCTTACCCATTTCATCGTGCAGGGCTGCTAGGCAACGTAGCGTTGTACGGTAGTTATCTATTGACTCGCCTACTTCTTGTTGCCTCTGGTTAAATTTAGCTCCCTCAAAAATTACATGTCTTTGGGCTATGAAATGAACCTCTAGTTTTGTTTTAACTATAGTGTGTGTCTATATACATACACAGACATACATTCCACCAGGTTTAGGAGTATGTTTATAGGAATTTTTGACCACTCCTTCAGAAGCGCATTTGTGAGGTCAGACCAGACACTAACGTTGGACGAGAAGGCCTGGCTCACAGTCTCCACTCTCACTCATCCCAAAGCTGTTCAATCGGAGGTTGAGGTCTGGACTCTTCCACACCAGTCAAGTTCTCCCTCACCAAACTCGCTCTGGACATTGCTTGATGGCTTGTTGCCTCCTGGCGAGCGCCAAACCCTGACGTCATCCATCCGTGAATCGTCACTCCAGACAACATGTCTTCATTGCTTCTTAAGTCCAGTGGCAATTTTAATTTTAGGTCCTTTCATTTATGTTGTTTAATCCCGGTTGTTTTATTTTGTCAAATCATTGTACAGCACTTTGTTCAACTTCGGTTGTTTTTTTAAATGTGCTATAAATAAATTTCACTTGACTTTTTGTTTTTATTTGCCACCACAAACTCCTTTTCCCTGAATCTAGCAACTGTTTTTGCCCGATTTAAGGCTAAAATGCTGCCACACGCAGGAGATTTTTGTTACTGTTACTAAGCAGTGACGTCTACATGATAGATTGAGAGAGAGAGAGAGAGAGAGAGAGAGAGAACCTACCGTCTCTGCACAGTCGCATGGCTTCTCGGTTCCTCCCACACTCTTTAAAACTTTCTTCCGGGTCTATGCCTACAAAAAGGAGTCAAAATGAGATGCATTTAGTGAAATGAAATTAGTACGCTGTTCCATATATAACACACTTTTGGATATATAACTAATTAAAAAGTAATCCAAGGAGATACTATAAGTAGGTAAACTGTATAATCAACAGATGAACTAAAGCTAGTCATGTAGAGAAACTTTGTTCATCAGGGACGATCTGATCATTTTGATTCCTACTGTAAAGCTGCTTTGAAACAATGAGAATTGTTAACAGTGCTATACAAATAAAGTTTTATTGAATTAAACACACTAATAAACAGGTAGGCACTTAGGTAAACAGGTAGTCCAGTCAGGCACACTGTATGATTAAAAAGTAAACCGTAAACCACACACAGGTAGTCAAGTCTACGAATACTTTTTTAGGGCTTTGTCCCTTTTATCCCAGGGGTGGCCATATCGGATCATTTGATCCCCTGGCACAGGTTTTACGCCAGATGCCCTTCCTGTTGCAACTATTCCATTTTCTAACCCAGGATAAGAGCAGCACTGCATGCGGTGGCTGGGATGTACGAGGGGTGTAGGGATAAGGGTGTTGCCCAAGGACCTGACAGTGAGGACACGGCAATGGTGGGGCTCGAACCCTCGACCCCCAACTATTATTGTTCGGCAATACATAAATATATAAACTTGATATAAACAGGTAGAGGGCAAGTTATAAGTTAAATGCTAACTTATTAAATGCGGGATATAAGAAAGTGTTTGAGACAAACAGGTTAAGAGTAAGGTATAAACAGGTAAAGTGCAGGACAAACAAGTAAAAACTGAGACATAAACAAATTAAATGTGGGACATAGACAGGTTAAGAGTGAGGGATATAAAACAGGTAAAAAAAGTGAGCTGTAAGCCAGTTAAATATGGGACATAAACTGGTAGAGTGAGGGACATAAACAGGTAAAAATAGATATAAACAGTTGAGTATGGGATATAAAGAGGGAGAATGTGGTACATAAAGAGGTAAAGTGGAGGGTTATAAACCTACACAGGTAAAGTGTGGTATATAAAGAGGCAGAGTGGTGTACTGTACATGAACAGTTAGAGTGGGGTATATAAATAAGTAAAGTGTGGTGTATGATCAATTAGTGTAGTACATGAGGTTTAGTATATAAAGAGGCAGAGTGCAGTACATAAGGAGATAAATTGTTGTGTACATAAAGAGGTAAGGTGTAGCATATAAACAGTTGTATTGTGGTATAAAAACGGTGAGGTATATAAACAATTAGCGTGTGGTGTTTAAAGAGGTAAAGTGTGGTGTATAAAGAGGTAAAGTGTGGTGTGTGAACAGTTAAAGTGTGGTATATTAAGAGGCAAATTGTGGTATATAAACAAGTAAAGTGTGGTATATAAACAGTGTGTGGTATATAAACAGCCCGGTGTGCTGAGACTGAGTGACTGACTGGATGTGACTCTGATATAAACACTTGCTCTGTCGCTGCTTTACCGCCGGCTGCATTCTTTCTTTCTTTTTCCCCACTCGTTGCTATGGGTTACGTCTGGAGGACTCACCGTCGGTCGCGTGCAGCTTCACGGCGTCCACCCAGCAGCTCCACGCCTGGCCCAGCATGACTTCCGGACTCGGGAGAGACGCCGCGCGCTCGCCGATGGCCGCCATTGCTGACGCGCCTTCAGTCCGCTGCTGCTGCTGCTGGTGTCTGGGCGGCGCTCTGGCGCGCTGCTCCGCCCGCGGCTCGCCCTCCTCGGCCCTTTCCGACATGCTTCACCGCTAGAACGGGGAGACAAACACACACACACACACACACACACAGCCAGTCAGCGCTCGGGTTAAGCACACCGAGGGGCGAATCGGCGATGATTTCCCCCCTCCTGTTCCTCCTCCAGCTCCGAGCTAAGCTCAGGACTCTCGGTGTGCGCTCGCATCGCGGCGGAGATGAACAGGATCAATCACACCGCGCGTGCTTTACGGAGGGATTAAAACTTCGGCCCCGATCACGTGACTCAGCAAAACACAGGGCACGAACACGCGCGCGCTCCGATTACTCTCCGTGTGTGTCTTTGTTCAGTAAAACAGCTACTGTAGAAAAATCCCACCTTCACACACACTCAAGCGTCGCCAAGAAGCTATTTACTGTACACAACTGAAACAAATCAAATACACACAACTTGCATATACAAACCCAAGGTCTGGTGTAACTGATTTACACTTCCAAGGACACTCAGAAAACACCCTGAAGCACAGATGTCTTTAGTAACTGTGGTGCTGATCATGTACTTGGATGGCAGTGTGTTTTATTTAGTTTCTGTGACAGAGGCATGCATCTACATCCAGTGAAGTTTAATAAAAGGAGAAAAAAATAAAATTCAGCAAAAAAAAAATAAAAATCAATATCTCACGGGAAATCCGTTTTAAGAGCTGGAGAAGTTGGCATGAGTGCTGGGTTCATGGTCCCAGAATGCAACGCAGCTACACAAGTCACAGCAGAGACTCGGGTTCGGTTTAGGTAGTGATCTACGAGATGACAATTACACCAAATGAATGGTGCAAAATTTAAATAAAAGTGCTGGACAGACCAAAACATTAAAGTGCCGCTGCATTGATGTTTAGATAGAGATAAAGTGAGAGCTAAAGCCTATGGCACTACTACTCGTACATTGTTGAAATGCATTGTGAGTAATAAATGAAACAGTGGCTCTGAACACGCAAGTTCTTCATGAAGCTCACTTTGTGCACTGAGGGTTTTTTTGTGGTAGAACTTGTTCGGGCTTCTTGGCTCCGATGAAGGTAATCTGTAATGCTACAGCATATAAAGAGCATCATGTGATTCCGTCTTCAAGGCAACAGGTTCGACAAAGAATTGCATACGGGTACGAAGAGCAGTTGTCCGTATACTTTTGGTCATGGTGTGCGTTACATTTGAAACCTTTGCTTTAGAGAAAAATACACTTATAAAGGAATTTAAAAAGGCAGCAATCAAGACAACAGCATACATCCTGACTTTTAATATACTCTTATCCTCGTTAACCCTGGCTTCCTGTGTGCACTGAACGCTGTGTGTTTATTCTGATCTGCTCTGTGTTACGAATAAATCACTTTTTGCAGCTTTGGTACCCGTTCCAATCTACAACCTACACGCCAGCATCGCCTCCTCCGAGTTCTAGCGGACGTGTGAGAGAGATGGACCTACGCACAGAGAGAACAAAACAAAAGTCATTTCATTTGCGTAGATAAAAACAATAGGGACTGTAATACTTTCATACACTATAATCATTATTATTTTAATCTCCGACTGGCCGTGTGTGCCAATTCAAGCCATCGTTTCCTGTAGTTTCATGGTCCGTTCCACATTGCTGGCACAAGTCAGCTGCAGCTGTGCAACGATGGCTTGACAGCATCTGATGGTCAGCTTGGATTTCTCTGGACGCTTTCACACCTTTTCATTTGTTGTGGTGAGAAGTCGGAATCACAGCTTAACTGGTTCTTTTGATTTGTGGTATTTAGTTTCGCACCATATAGTATGCAATCCAAAAAAAAAAAAAAAAGTATGAAAAACATAAGAACAAAGGGTAAAAACAAATCTCTTTTGCTCAGTAGTCAAAATTTTGTGAAAACCTTTACCAAATGCATAGAAAAATCATACAAAATTGGAGAACAAGAATTTTTGTAAAAATCCAGGAATGGTCTTCTAAACACCTGACAATTCTGAAGCACTACAACTCTGTCCTATGGCTCAATGTAGTAGTTCATATCTACAGCCCAAAACACACGGCGTGCTTAGTTTACTCCCTGCGGTCGCACGAGGGTCAAATCAGAATCAAGCAAGAGTCAAACAAGAATCGAATCATTAGTTGAATTAGAGTTAAATCGTAGTTGAACAAGCGCGGATCAAGAGCCAAATCAGAATCGAGCAAGAGTCGAACAAAAGTCCAATCATAATCGAACAAGAGTCGAACAAGAGTCGAACAAGAGTCGAACAAAGTTCAAATCAGAATTGAGCCAAAGTCGGGCGAGAGTCAAATCAGTTGAATCAGAGTCGGGCGAAAGTCAAATCAGAGTTGAGCAAGATTTAAATCAAAGTCGAATCAGACGAAAGTCAAATCAGAGTCAAACGAGAGTCACATAAAATTCAAATCAAAGTCAAAAGATACGAGAATCGAGAGTCAAACCATACAAGAGTCAATCATAGTTGAATCGAGTGTCGAATCATAGTTGAATGATAACTGGATCAGAGTCAAACGAGAGTCAAATCATAGTTGAATCAGAGCCAAACCACTTTCTTACCCTGTATAAATCTCTTAACTGCTACACATCGCCTCCGCTTTCAGTGTGACCTGATAACACTTGGAAACTGTCTTGGATGTTAATTGTTATGACAGTGTTGGCCTTTGAAATGCTGCAAAAAAGCGAGTCCAACTAACCATGCATGCATATGTGTGTGTGTGTGTGTGTGTGTGTGTCGTGGTGATCATCCTGATCTCATCCCAGACTCTCTGAGTTCACATGATCCAAATTGGCATCAAACATTTTTTTCTTTAATTTAACACAGAGATAAAAAATAAAATAAAAAAAAAGACAGCCTTGTGAAGGGAACGACTGTTTATACCTTCTATAAAGTGAGTGATTAAATGTTTTGGAGATGTTCCACAAACTAACGTAACCACAAATGGACAGGAAGTACATCACCTCATTGATCAACAAATTATTATTTTTTTAAATGTATTTGTAGTCAAACGCATGTCCTCAAGTGTTTTATTCTTTACAGATCTGAATATCTGACGCTGCTATTAGAGCGCAGTGACTGTTTTAACCCGTCGAGGGTTGCGAAATAGCAGCTTATGGGCCAAAAAACATCTCATACCTACTGAAAAGTGAAAAACAGCACTCCGCAGCCCAAATCAGCAGATCCTCATCGGCTTTGGTGATACCGCTCGGCCACACACACACTGAACACAGGACCTGCAGGTACACGGCAGAGGCACAGAGAGAGAGAGAGAATGCTGATCGTATTGATTTCATCGTCCACGCGCAACGACCGCCATTTAGGGAGTCGCCGCATGTCTGCCAACAGGAGACGCCACTCGGCTGAAGGCCAAGCGAATCTGGTTGTGGCTTTCTGGTACATGAGCTACTTATGGAGCAACCCGCCGCTACAGAGTAATCCGATCCAATAAGCGCAGTTGGCATCCCGTCTCGTTAATCCCTTTCCCAAACAAAAAAATAATTTAAAAAATCAGCTCTAAAAAACTCTTCAGGCTTTTTAACACATTTTAAGCTTTGATACATGATAGCGCAGGTGAATTCAGTACTAATGGCTGTCTGTAATTTTAAGTAAATGTGCAGGATACAGTATAGTCTACGGATGTTAAGAATCCAAAGGGTATGCATATAAGAAAGAACACGCATAAAGGTCACTCCTCTGGGAAAAGAAGAAGAAAAAAAAAAGTAATATCGCTTTAAAATGTTATACGCCACGCCTGACATTATCACAACCAGCGGAAGTGGCATTTATGCAAATGGTTCCGGTGTACGGTGGTTAGTCAGCGTGACCACAGGCCTGCAGTTTGCATAACTGGTTAAAATAAAAATAATTCCCCTCCGAGCTGAGTTTAGGAAGCGCTCCGTTTTACTGGCAACAACAAGAATTCTTACACAGGCTCAGGATCACAAAAACACTGATCAGCCATAACATTAAAACCATTAACATCTACACCACCTAGGTCTTGGGTTCCCCTTGTGCCACCGGGGCGTGACTCCTTAAGACCTCTAGTGGTGTGTGGCACCAGGATGTTGGCAGTGGATCATTTGGGTGCTGTGGTTCGCTGGGTACAGCCTCCGTGGATCAAACATGGATCTGTGGAGTTTGCAGCCTTAGGCTCTTTGCCTACTGGTCCCCATGCACAGTGGTCTGTGGTACACAGTGGGTGTTCTGGTGCCTTTCTATCACAAGCATCATTGTTTTTTTGTTTTTTTCATCAGTTTCTGCTGCACTGGCTTTTCTGTGGGATTGGACTGGACAGACTGTCCTTTGGTCCCCGTGTCCATGATCCTGTCACCAGCTTGACCAAAACTGTTTAGTTCACCTGGCGGTGGTGTTAATGTTATGGTTGATCTGTATACACACACACACAGACTCTTCCAGTCAAAAGTTTGAACTTGCAGCAGAGGTAAGTTTTGGTCTTGCTTTCCTGGGAAGGTCTTCATTCATGAGAGCCAGTTTCATCATGCCGCTTGATGGGTTTTGCAAATGCACTTGACAATACTATTCTGTAAGAACTGTTCCAGAACAGCTGACCTTCATGTCTTAAAATAACAAATGACTGCTGTTGTTGTTATTGGTATTGTTACTTAATTACATAATGCGGGGGAAAAAAACAGTAATGTTCTGGAATGTAGAAAATAAATCCATAAAACTTGTGTCCAAACTTTTGACTGGTACTGTGTGTGTGTATCTACATAGAAAATCTCTGATCAAATATTATGATAAAAATCCTGAGTATAACGTTGTAATAATCTAAAAGGTCTGTTTAAAGGAGCCATTGCAGACGTATGAGCTGAATACTCGATCACTACCTGCTGTTTAGAATAGCGCACTTGATTTTCTGCATAATGTCCTAAACGCCATATCATTTTACAGTTTCATATTCAAGAGCAATAATGACAAGATGAACATATATAATGATAATTATCATGTTATTAATACATTTATAAAATGTTTAATACACATGAATTATGTCCGAATGGAGAATTAAACAACAACAAGTATATAAAAATGGAAGTTGTGTGAGTAAACCACGTAGTTTCTCAGTATAAATTCTTTACATGTTCATCTGTGAAACCTTTTCACATATAAATAAGTTGTAGCTTTTGTTATAAACATCATTTCTAAGAGTTTGTTTTGGTCAGCTGTCATTCCTCCATTCATTTAGAGGCCTGCTCTAGTCACTTCCCTAGAACAAGTGCACTTGGACAGAGTGAAAGCAACAACAACAACAAAAAACATGGCGAAACACAAAACAAGAAAGCAGAAAAGTGCAGGGATTAAACTGAGGGAATGTGAGACAGTGTCACGTGGAGAATCACGCCGTTAAAAGCGAATAAGATTTAAACTTAGACAAGAATTACGTCACCAAAATAAAATGTTTCTGCCGTTTGAGGAGGAGGAGGAGGAGCGGGAAAGGGGGGTGGGGGCGCTAGCAGCAGGTTAGCTTCTCTGCTAACTGCACCGTTAGCCTGTTAGCATGAAACCCCGACTCTCTGCGGTGCGGTTAGCTTCCGCGGCGCTAACCGAAGCCATTTGCAGCCCAGCGTTAGCATCGCTAGCATCCAAACTGCCCCTGTCGAGAAGCAGAACAGCCATTAGCAGCTAACGCCGCTGTCATCTTTGTTCTCTTACCTACTGTCCCGGAGCTCAGAGATCCTAGCCAGGCTCCGAGAGCGAGCTGATGTGTAGAGCCGTTAGAGGAGACACAGAACGAGGCTGGAGGAGGAACGCGGAGCGGCGGCGCGGTGCTCAGGGACTCTGGAGGTCTTCACCAGGTGCTTCCATGTCTGTTTACCAGGCAGCATTCTGGGACCGAGCGCGTCACATCAGCCAGCGCGCATGCGCTCCACGCCGCTCATCGCTTCTCCGCCGCTGTCCGCCTGTCAACCGGGAACGGGCGTGCTTACAACCCCTACCTGTAGTCCGGCTGAACTCGAATCGCGCGCGATGATTGGCCGGCGAGGAGTTCGAACTCACAAACAGCACGCTGATTGGACCGTCAGCTGACCAATCCTGACACGAGGGAAAGTGAACGAGCAAACAAAAAAGATAAACAAATAGGAGACTAACAAATAGTTTCAGATAAACAGGAAATAAACAAATAAACAGGAAATGAAGAAACAAACAGCTAAGTAACGAACTAAATAATGAAATAAATAAATAATAAAATGGGAAACAAATATACAAAATAATAATAAATAAATAAGAAGCGAACAAATGGCAGAGAAATAATAGATATATGGATAGGTAGATACTGTAGATAGATCACAAAACACATACAAGCAAACCAGCAAGTAAACATCACATTTTTATTAATTTTATTTCATTCAACATATTCACTATAAACTTAAAAGTAAGTCAGACATAATAAATAAATATCATGATGTATTTTTAAAGAATTCATAAAATAAGTAAGTAACTCCATTAGGATTCCATTTATGAGGATTCCATTTATGTTGATTTTATTAGTATATTCAGTGCTCCATCAGTTTCACTTCTTTGATGACTTATTATTCTTGATTTTTTACCCATGAAACACAAAGCAAGCACATGGTGGTGTAGTGATTAGCACACGAGGATTTGATTCCTGCCTCGGACACTGTGTTTGGAGTTTGCATGTTCTCCCCGTGTTTGGTGGGTTTCCTCTGAGTACACTGGTTTCCTCCCACAGTCCAAAGACATGCAGATTCGGTTAACTGGTCTTTTCACATTGCATGTTGTGTGTGTGTGTGTGTGTGTGGGAGAGAGAGATAGAGAGAGTAATTAGATTAGTTTTAAAACTGAAAAACATCTTGGGAACATTAGGACTGAGCCAGAAGTTTTTCTCAGACCATGGCAAAGATTAGACTTTTAATATCTAATAACAACTCTATTGATTGTAATCAGCACTGAAGCATATTTAATGAGCAAACAAACAAACAAATGCATACATTCTGACCTTCTGTATAAAAACATCAAATACATTACTAAAACAACAACAGCAGCAGGAATAACATGAGTCATTGAAAACAAAACAGCAAAATATTTTATCAAGGTCACTTTTCATTTATTTTTAATACATTCAACAGATTACTAGATTAAGGTAAAAATACTTTATTGTCATTTATTGACAACAAATAAAATTTGTCTGGTAGCTTTTAGAGACCAGCAGCAATAAAGAAAATTTAAGAACAAACAAAAAGATGTTCTCCCCGTGCTTGGTGAGTTTCCTCCAGGTACTCCGGTTTCCTCCCAAGCTGGGCTCTTCCAAAGACATGCAGATTATGCTAATTGGCGTTCCCAAATTGCCCATAGTGTGTGAATGAGAGGGTGAGTGTGTGTGCCCTGTGATGGATTGCCACCCTGTCCAATCCAGGGAGTACTGGGAGTACCTCACCTCGTGCTGTAAGTGTCCTGGGATAGGCTCCAGGCCCCCCGCGACCCTGCATACAGGAGCATCCTCCTATTACCTTTGGGGTCATTTTGACTCCATCCAATTTTTAAAGTCTCAAAATAAATGATTGACATAATTTTTATTTGCTTCATATTCAGTGACTTTTATACATAAACTTGGGTAGTAATTTAAATTATGCTACTTTTTGGAGGTTTAAATTGCTGGTGTCAAATTGACCCCAAGGATAAAAGATGTTAGTAAATTTGAAGGTAACAGGATGATTAAAGCGGTATAGATGATAAGTGAGTGATGATAGTGATAATGAAGTGATGCGTGTATGCGTCAAAATGTGGGTGCGTCTTAAATCGACCGCTGGATAGAATTTAATAAAACTTTTGCAGTGCTTAGATATCTGCCTAAAGTTTAACCTGCACCATAAGTGAAATCAGAATGTTGAGTAAAAGCGATGCTATGAAAAGTTATGTGCCGAATTTAATAATCTATTTTAAAAAAGCTACTAATGCGCTACTTGCTCAAGTTAAACAAACACGTGCACCAATAGATATTAATTAGAAAATCTAAACTGAATGTTTTTACTGGGATTAGTTCATATTTTCACTTTCGCTGAAATAACAACGCTGAAGTGGTATAAGTGAATTTTAATACGCTGGAGTCGTTTTTAAGACAAAACGTCATCTTTATCCGATCTACTTTTTCCATTTCTCATCTGTGATTCACTCTCCGATTACCGAACAGGAAGTGTATTTGGCTGACGACGAAAGAAGTACAACTTAGTGTAAACAAGGTGTAAGATACCCAACCTTACAAAATGTGATTGGTATTTTTGGTGATTTTTGGTATTAATTAGCCGTGAGTTCTGCCGTACAGAAACAGACATGTATATTTGCTTCAATCTGAAATATATAATAAATAATAATATCACTAATTACATTAAAGCAGATCAGCTTATTTTTAGCTTTACCATTTTAGCTATTTCTACAAACTCTTCAAAATTACACTAGTCAAAAACTAACACTGTGAATTTTTAGCAGTGAGTGCAATAAAGGATGCGTCCACAGAGGGCGCTTTGTTTTAACCAGTTAGTATTATTTTGTTCCTCCCGGGGGTTTCAATAAAGTTTTATCGAAAACCTTCAATACATACAGAGGAACAAATGGGCACCATAACTGATGGTAAGACCCGGTTTATGTTTATTACGGAAAATTATTATTTGTACTAAAAAAAAAAGAAAAGAAAATATGTTTTTTAAACGTTTACTGAAAAACACTGTAGATTTACAGAGGTGTATAGATGTTGAAGACCCTCGTTAGGTGTGTAGCTAACAGATTAGCCGAGCTGAAGCTACATAGCTAGCTTGGTTATTACTGATTTTATAGTAATACATATAAAACAATTCCCAAGCGGATTTGGGAATAGTAATTAAAATAGAATAGTAAAAATATCTAAGTTAACTTCAACCTCTGTAATTGGGTTATAAGCTATCGTTTAACATTATGCTAAGTAATAAGAGTTAGCCTGTAAGTCTATTAATGTGGCGAATAACAAACCGCTCCTTATGCCCTTCATAGGGTTCTTACAGTGTTGAGACATAACGGGGCTTATTGTTTATCTAGTGCACTTATTATATGAGTGGGAGTGATTTTGGATACAGCCCACGTCATATTACTGTATAGCTTCCAGGAAAGCAAAGAACTGGGATTTTAAACAATTAGAAATCAAGAACACAGTTATTACAACTTAATGTGCTGTTCAAAAGTTTGCACACCCACTACCTTTATAGTTTCATGGTGTATAAAAGAGAAAATTCCATATTTTTTGCTCTAATATCATGTTGATAGTAATCATATACCAAGTCCTCCACCTGTGTATCATCTTGCTTACGCTTATTGTGTGCCTGTCTCCGTTCCAGATGAGGTCATTCGTAAACGGCTGCTTATCGATGGCGATGGAGCGGGAGACGACAGACGCATCAATGTCCTCCTGAAAAGCTTCATCAAATGGTGCCACTCAAATGTGACGCCGGAAGAAGGGTGACTAAATCCAGACCTCAGCTTTTAGAGCTTGTTACAGATTAGTTATTTGTTTCTTCTATTCAGTTAAATTCAGTTTTAACCAGACTCAACAGGGAACCAGTTCTCGTTTGTGTTCTCATTTTCTCTTTCTTTTTTTTCTCTACAGATTTGCTCAGTACCAGAGGATGCTGGGAAGCTTGTCGCAGTGCGAGTTCTCGATGGGAAAGACGCTCTTGGTGTACGACATGAACCTGAAGGAGATGGAGAACTATGAAAAGATCTTCGAAGACATCGGTGAGGGCGGGATGTCCCAATTTGAGACAAGTGTGAATTCTGTGCAAATTAAATCTAATGCCTTAAAGTGACAACCAGACATTTGGAAAAATCCTGTGTTTTTTTTTTTTGTTTTGTTTTTTTAAGTTTCCCCTCTCACAGCTTTAGTTCCTACCTTTAGTTACTGTTTTTGCAAAAAAAAGAAGAAGAAAAAAAAAAAAAACACTTGAATGTGGACTTACCTTTATACAACATCTCATTAGACAAAGAACCTAAAGCTTGGAGTAAAGATCATGTTCCTTTTTTTTAAAAAAAATTTTCAACAAACATAGCCAGTCCAGTCAGCTTTCTTTCTTTTACTTTTGTCTTCTCACCAGACTTGTCAGCTCAAACATTTCTCCATTATTGATGTGATTGCTCCTAATTAATCCTTAACTCACTATAACTCGCATAAATACTCCTTAACCTTATGAGACCACTGAAAAGTAGAACAGCAAACAAAAGTAGAAACCTCCCTTGTTTTAATCATATTGTGTACAGGAAGCTGAAAATGACTATTCGTGAGGCTACTTTTTTTTTCCTCAGGTCGAAACCTGCATTATGTGCAGGAGCAGGTCTGGTATTTGATGGCTCAAGGATCTTTAAAAAGTCAGTCAGAGCAGTTAAATATAGGATTGTGTAGGAGTTTAAACAGTAGTTCCCTTTTACAGTTTGATAGAATTAAAGCACCTCGAGGTTCGAACTCATGTCTGGTCTGTTTCCTTAACGCAGAGCAAAGCATCTCAGCCGCGCATGAGAAAATCGCAGAGTGCAAAAAAGAGATCCAGAGAGCGAAAAGGATACGAAAGAACCGCCAAGGTATGACCACTTCTTCTTTTCTTTCTCTCTCTCTCTCACTCTCTCTCACATATGTATATGTATATGTATATGTATATATATATTGTGTGTGTGTGTGTGTGTGTGTGTGTGTGTGTGTGTTAAAACTTCTGTTGGCCAGTGCTTTCTGTTCAAGCCTACTGTCTGTTACATCAGATCATTTGTTACAGCAGTGGGAGCAAAACACAGACAGTGGGAGCTTGTGCTGAAAGGAGAGCAGCGTGCAGTGATTGGTTTCTTGTGGTCTGAGGGTGCACCCAGTGCTGAAACCACTCGCGGAAGCGCATAAACAGAAGTGTTTGGATATCTGCAAACAAAATTTAAGACCAATACTCTCAGGAAGGTGAAAGTTTCTTAAAGAGAATGATTACTGGTGACGAGACACGGATCCATCACTACGAGTCTGAGAGGAGAGTATGGAACGGAAACATCCTCAATCACAAATCCAGAAAAAGTTCAAAAGTCGACCATCAGCTGGAAAATTCATCAATGCTTACAGTTTTCTGATATTCTTAAGGGCCAGAAGTATTGGAACATTATCAGGAAAAAGGTTCACCAATCAACAGTGAGACGCTTATTGAAGAGCTGAAGATTAAACGGAGAGGACCGCTAACCCGATGGCCTCGGGTTGACCACTTTTGCCTTCACTGTCGACTCTCTGAAACAAACTTTGTTTTGAGGTGTTAAAGCATCCTTCCTAGTCCTGATCTCACTCCATCAGACTTTCACCTGAAGACAAGGAGATTTTTGCTCATTAATTATTGCTTACCATACTGTGACGGGGCATGGGCTGTATCGCAAATCACTCTCACTTATATGAAAAGTGCACTAGGTACATGATAAATGCCACTATGTCTCCCACACTGTAGAAGGGCACGAGAAGCAGTTTGTTATTTTCATATTAAATACACTGTGTATATATTATAATTTTTATGATGATTTTATTATTATTATTATTTTTTTAAAGAGTATGATGCTTTGGCGAAAGTCATCCAGCAACACCCCGACAGACACGAAACGATGCAGTGAGTATATTTTCTCTTTAATTAAACCCCTAGACCCAATGACGTAATGCTATTTTAATCAGCTCTCCAGAGTTTGATAGGAACTCATGATGAAGTACGATTCTGTCATCACAGGCAGCTTGAAGCGCTGGACAAAGAACTTCAGCACCTTTCACAAATCAAAGAGAATGTAGAAGACAAGGTAAGTCTCTTCTTCCTCGTCTTTTAAAATTCGCTTCACTTTTTCACACACGCCAAATTTTTTTTTTAAATCATCCCTAATGTCCAGCATCTCTTTTTCCCTCTTAGTTGGAGCTGCGTAAGAAACAGTTCCACGTCCTCCTCAGTACCATTCAGGAGCTTCAGCAGACGCTCAAAAGTGAGTCAGAACGTCTGTGGAACCACTAAGTACATGACGCTGATTAAAAGGAGCTTGTTTGAAGATCTGTTGTTTGCACACTGAACATTTGAATCTTTAACTGTGATAGACTTGCTGGTTTCATTCAGATTTCATAGCTCAATTAGTAACTCAAATTCCGGTACTGTCCTACGTCCTGTATTTTAATCAGCAGAATTTTTTTTTCCTCTTTCTTTTTGGCAGATGATGAGAAGATGGAGAGTGATGAAACGTCCCAAGAAAGCCCAATGGAGAACGGAGATTAATCCGCCCGTCCCTGTCCCCCCACACAGTCTTTTTTTTTTTTGTTTGTTTATTTGTTTTTGTTTTTTTGGGCTCCCTAGTTCACAGCTTTTTTAAATACAATGCGAAAAGTCACTGTAATAAAAGCAACATTTTTCATGATCCTTTTTGCTTCTGTCTCTTTTTGTTTCAAATGTTGTACAGCGTTTAATGATGCTCCAGCCCAGGAGATGGTGCTGCTGTCATGCACTTAAAGACCATTTCTCAAGGCTGAGAGACAGACGAGCGACATCTCTTATGCCACTTCTGTAGGTTGATAGATAGACAATGAGAGAAACTGTTCTCAGGAATACCTGGGACGTCATCACTTAATTAATTAACATTAGTTGAATTAATGGGGTGATTTAGGGGGCCAAGTGGACTGTGGAATAGTGGAAGTTAACGATTTTGTTTTATAAAAATTTTTTAAGATGGGTTTGTGAAGTTGAAGGCCACACGCGTTGGCAAGATCCTGATTCATGTCTTATTGCTTATAAATTTTAATGGGTACACAAATGCATTCCTGAGATAAAGACTGACTTCCTGTTTACAGCAGCACTCCAGAGTGAGCTAAAACACACGAGCATGCATTAGTAGTTTAAGTGCATGAGCCCAAAGAAATTCAGTGCTGTGACCCCACTTCATATTTTTATATGTTGCTTCCAGGGCGCCAGACTTTCTGGTACTTTTAATGTAGTCTTGAGAAGTAGTTCTCCAGGCTTCCTGAATGACTTTTTCTTTTTTTTTTTTTTCTTGCAAGTGTTTGGCTCTCATTTTCAGTCCAGTCCCTGTGAGCAGTTTCAGAGGAATGTTTTTTTGTTTGTTAAGGCACACAGTAACTTACGAATCATTCAAGCATAAAAAAAAAAAAAAACATGGCATGAGAAACAGGTGCAGATGATGACAGATGATCAGGCTGGTGATTAATATACTGCTGATGCTGAATGCTGAGTGGTTGGAACAGATGAGAGGGGAAATGAGGTTGCTGCTTACATAGTTTTTTTTTTTTAATGTATCTTTTGCAGCCTTTCACAGTAAAACATTTGATCCCATTTCTTTACCTTCACCTTTATCACTTAATTTAATACAAATAAATGTTGGGGCGGAATCAAGACTTTTGCACTTTCAGAACTGTATCTAAGGTTATGAGTCAGTATGTCCTGCTCGTTGTCTTTAAAGTCTGTTGCACAGGTCACTTCAGGTCACTTTTCCATGATTTCCACACCCAAGCTGCGGGTCTGTTTGTTCAGTCTAAAGCAATCAATCCTCAGACGTTCAGCAATGGAGTTAAGACCTTTCACATTGATCGGCTCTAAAACAGCAATGCTTTGGGTCTGTTTAAGGGTATACGTCTAATCGCCCACGGCTCAAGTGTGTAGGACTAGTTTATAATGGAAGCAGATCAACAAGTGGGTGTCGAATGTGCTTTAACGCTTTCTGGCTATTTTATTTCTAACTAAATCTTGACAAACTTACTCTTTGTTGCGGCTCGTGTTGTTCTCCAGAGACACGAGGGTCTATGCGAGGTTCTGATGTCATGTCACCTGCGTACCCGCATGTGACACTGATTACTGCATCTGTCACACCGTGTTACGTTTGCATCGTCTCATCTGGTGGAGGCTTTTATCAAATCTGACAAGCGAGGCCAAATCCGGTTCGAGCAGCACGCTGAAAAGAATCGGGTTTACGGAATTTCAACCTTAACACAAATGTAGTCGAACAACCCAGATGTTTGATGTTTTGGGTGTCTAGCTACAAGACCATTCATAAACTCGAAATGCAAAACCCCAAAACATTTCACATAAGCACTTTTGCAGTAACAATCTGTACTTATAAAAGTAAAGGTTCAATAGGTACGATTGCATCAACATGGCCGATACGTGTCCGCAAATATTGCACAATAACCCAAAGAGGTTTGAGCAGATTTAACTGTGGTGGAGATTTTTTAGATGTTTGAGACCTTGTAAAGTCTTGAAACTCGTCCATATCCCATGAATAATCAAATACGGTCCCAGCAGTCAGACATGCTGTTTTCAATTAGCGCCCCGTTTCAGAGTCTCGGCGACAGCTGAATTCCCTTCTTTCCACCAGGAGACAGAAAGCGATTCTCAGGGTCATGTGGAGAGACAGACATAACAACCTGATGAGTCAGGCCCAAGCTGGACAGACAGACAGTGAGAACTTTGTCTCATGCGTCTAAAAGCGAACGTCAGTCAGGCAGCTCAGCCCATGTTCTTACACTCTCCAGACCTGGATTTGGGATTTAATATCATAAGGATAGAATGTCAGGCAATAATTAAATAATAGACTGGGAATGTCACGAGGCCTGAAGTGCTGCATTGTTTTGTCCTAGACTCTTTCTATAACAATATTGATTGTGACATTTTGTTCTGAGGAAAAAAACCCTCTACGAATTGTTTTAACTGCTGAGTAGACGTTAAACACTGTTTCAATTAAAATAATTTAGGGGGTAGGTATTTTTTTGGAATGAAAAAGATTCTTCCAAAGTATTCCTGCAGATTTATAAGGGTTCTATACTCCTAAAAAAACAAGGTTGAAAGATTGAGTAGTTTTTCTCATATTATGAGAGGCGTTCAAGTCAAACCAGGACTTTCCAAATCAAATCAATTTTTGATTTGTTTCAAACTATTATTATAATAATAATAATAAATAATAATATAAATAAATTCCTTGTGCATAAAGGCATAAAACTGACTGTGAGATCTGTACACACAATCATTTTAAGCCATTTCCACATCTTCTAGCCACTCCATGCCATTTCCATATGTTTGAGTCATTGAACAAGTTCCTGGGAGGCCAGCGTTTCAGACATGAAGCAGGCTGCATGATCATGGCTCTGAGAAAACTTTCTACCTTGATGGTATCCAAGCACTAATGAAACACTGGGATAAGTGCATTAGTGTAGCAGGTCCTGCTTTGACTTGAACGTTTGTCTTTATTTATATAAACCTACATATTTCTTAAACTTAGTAAGGAATAAAACACGAAAAATCAACAATGGTGTGGTGCGTTGTGACACAAAGCATCTGCTAAGTTATAAGTCACTGCTTTTACTTCATCAAGTGTTTTCCTGTGTGATTCAATAGTCAATAGTCTCAGTTTGACTTGAACGCCCCTCGTAAACATGAAAAACAATTTTATAACCTCAACTCTTAGATAATGAGGTTCTTCAAAGTTGTTTTTTGGATATTCAATTAAGTTCCCCTTGCCAGACAAACCGAAGAATACTTTAACAAACTGTAGAATAAAAACATATACAGTATATATATCCATCTCCATGTTAAACCTGACATTATATCTAGTTTTCTCTTAAACTCTCGTTTCTGCAGTTCAAATATCAGACAATCTTTTCCGTCACCCTCGCTATCCCCGTGTCTTCTTGCATCTCTCCTTGTTTTCCTGCACAACAGAACTCGCAGCTCTTTTTACTCTCCCTCAATAAAAGTCAAGATGCCCTGCTCTCTGCACTACGAGCGAGAAAGAACCAGTGGACAGCGTGCCGTTCCACATCTCCTCCCCTGTCGCTATGGTAACAGCACCATCAGGAGAGAATGCTGTGCTCAATAAGATTTTGGTCAGAACTTTAAAGCCAGCATGCGCACACTGTGGTCAGGACACGGCGTCCTGATCGTCCACACCACCTGTCCTATTTGCTTTGACAGCTGGGTAAAAAGTGATCCTAAGTAAGTGCTCCTAAGTAGTCCTAATCCAAGATCTACTCACTGAAACACATTTATAACGTTCGCATTGACAGAGTGTCCCTATATAAAGAACGCCTTTGTATATAGGATCCGCTTAATCATCGTTTTAAAATGTGATTGTCTTTAAAGGGTGAAAAAAGTTTATGTGTAATTTTCCCAAAACAAGAATTGTGAAAAGGGAGGCACAGTGGTGTAGTGATTAAGATCATCATCTGGCACCTCCAGGGTCGAGGTTCGATTCCTGCCTCAGGTCTGTGTGCATGGAGTTTGCATGTTCTCCCCGTGCTTGGTGGGTTTCCTCCAGGTACTCTGGTTTCCTCCCAAAGACATGCAGATTAGGCTAATTGGCGTTCATAATTTGCCCGTATAGTGTATAAAGCCATATAGAAAATTTGTGAAAATCCCACATGATTCTGTACATAGAATGCCAGACATTAGCATTAACCACGTCCTACAAATAAGTTAGCAGTGGTTCGCAATTAGAAGTGGTCCTTGCCTTTCTTACTAAATTATGTGAAACAAAATCTCTCACTCATTAGATTTTTATATACTTTTGTTATGTGAGATTTCTTTTTTCAGCTAAGCACAGAATATGTTAGCTTAACTAGCACCTGCCTTGTGCTCAGTTTACACCAGGAATTAGCATGATGTAACATTAAAAATCGATAGCAATTGTTAACAATGGTTAATAATATGACATTCCCCACAACATTAGACTATTTGTTGAAAATCTTTATCTTAATCATTTATTTATGAGAGATTTACTAAACTACACTACAGAATAGAGGTTAGCAAAGTATGCTAGTCATGCTGATGTGGCTGATGATTTGTTTGCCACAAAACCCAATGTGTTTCCCTGGTGTTAAGTTAAAAAATAATCACTAATTTAGTAGTTGTATCTTGATTCATGACTCACTGACTTATTGTTTTAAATTATACCAAAATGACTTATATTAGACTGTCTGTAACAGGAGATGTTAGCATAAAAACATAAGATGTTAGCATTATGGCACATTTACATTATTTCACACTAGTGTAAGTACCTGTCTTTGACAGGTAAAGAGTTTTTAGAAATAGTTAAAAGGTTGAAGCTAATAATAAGCTGATCGGCTTTAATGTAAATAGTGATATTATTATTTCAGGTTGAAGCCCACGAACATGTCTGTCTGTCTTTCTGTACGGCAGAACTCTCTAACTTACTGATACAGAGAAATAAAATGTTAAAGAGTTGAGTATCTTGCGCCTTATTTACACTAAGTTGTATTTCTTTCGACGTCAGACATACACTGCCTCTTCGGAGAGTGAATCTCAGATGTGAAATCAAAAAGGTATATCGGATAAAAATTCAAAGTCACTTCTACCACTTCAGAGCTGTTATTCAGCAGTGAAAATGTAAACTAATCCCAGTAAAAATATTCAGTTTAGCTTTTCTAATTAATATCTATTGGTGCAGGTGTTTGTTTACATTGAGCAAGTAGCGCATTAGTAGCTTATTTTAAAGTAGATTATTAAATCTGACACATAACTGTTCATAACACTACTTTTACTCAACATTTTGATTAGACTTATGGTGCAGATTAAACTTCAGGCAGATATCCAAGTACTGCAAAAGTTCCCGTAAATTCTGTCCAGATAGTTTTGCATGTTGCTGTGACAAAATCTGGATGTACAGACAGACAGACGGAAATTTTTCTGAGACTGGTTTCGGGTCCTCCAATTTATGAAACGTAAAGATATCATTGAAAGAGCAAGTTTTGACCAATGTAAAGACAAAACCTTTCTTTATTTATACTGATTACATTTCCCGCTAGTTATACATTTATTGCCTAGCCTCTTATCCTTATAACTGTCAAACAGCTATGAATTCTGATAGTTTGACGGATCTATATAAAGGTGAAAATGGTTCATTTTGGTTTAGAGAATAGCAGAGAGTTAAATGTGGAGGTGTTATCCAGCTCGCAGTATGGAATTGAATGAGAAAATAAATGTGAAAACCGTGTGGAGGAACAACAGTCAATAACTGCCCAGGGTGCTTAGCTCAACCTCCAGTGTGGAGGTGGAAAACTGAACACAGGTCTCCTGCTGGAGAGAACTCACTCTACGAAAGAAGATGCATGTTAAAAGTTTAGATTCGTTTAAGTTTGGCTTAAAGAGTGTGTGTCGGGGGGGTGGGGTGGGGGTGGGGGAGGGTATGTCAGGTTTATATACAACAGAGATTCATTTCAAATTCAGAACAGTTCCTAATCAGGTTATGCTCTACTGGTACAGATAATAAACAAACTGTTATTCACATTTTTAGCACACTGTTGAATGGACGATTTTTATTGGTCCTATGGTTTTGAGTAATTTTACAGATTTATACACACACACCATTTTTTTAGGAAGGAGTCTCCAGTGTCAGAAGTAAAGCGGTAACAGTATTTTCCACCACAAGGAAGTCTCCAGGGAATTGTGGGCTTCTTGTTACCATGACAACCTTCATTTTTTTTCATCATATTTAAAAATGATTTTCATAAACAGGAAAAGAGGCTGGTGAGTAAATGACTGAAACATCTTCCTCTACATTAAATTATTATAAATGGCTACAAAAAGGCCTGCAGATCTGCAAGTACCGGGAGCACTTGAAGCACTTGAAACTTGAAAGAAACAACGACATACACTATATATATATATATATATATATATACACATACATATATATATACACACATATATATATACACACATATATATATACACACATATATATATATATATACACACACACACACACATATATATATATACACA
>JAQMYJ010000016.1:19455504-19475644 GCA_030014305.1 Clarias laeviceps | reverse complement strand
AGCCAAGGGTGACGGCGACAGTGGCAAGGAAAAACTCCCTGAGATGGCAGTAGGAAGAAACCTTGAGAGGAACCAGAAAGAGGGAACCTTCAGCCTTATTTTGACATCAGGGTTTCCCTGCTGTGTGTTTTTATAGCGAAAAAAAAAAGCATGTACTGTATTTCGATCACAACTGGAGTATCCAGGTGGACAGTGCTCATTAAAGTGCTTTAAAGCAATGTTCAGGACTAAACTGTACTGTAGTCAGTTCTATTGAAGGAACAGGAAGATAAAGTACTTATCAACCGATTCTTGCAGAAATTAAAGATATGATACATTTTACCTACTGCACTCTATAGGCCATAACAATAAAACTAACCTGTGTGACTTGATTTTACACGTCACTCATATGCATTAAAAAAGCAGCTCAGATTTACTGATATGACGATGCAAGAAATATATCCAGAAACAGACCGAAGGTGTAGAAACAAGTCGACGAATATTAAAATAAAATAAAAAATGATTACAATTGGACATAATCAGAGGAGTTTTAGGATTTTAACCTACACAGCAAATTCCCCAGTGTTGAATTAACACTCAGCATTGTTTATATGAGTCCAGTTAAACTCTGAAAGTGTTACATCAACCTTGAAGAGATTTTACTGATCATATTTAAGAAAAGAAAGGCAGTGTTCGTTGTCTTGAATATTAAAAATTCAATATTCTGCATTACTTACTTGGTGTGCGATACTGACCAGGTTAACTTCTTTGCACAAAAAGGTCCGATTTTCCTCATGTCTAATCTTTTATGCTGAAGCACGTGATCGGACATCCACTCCAAATGGATTTGATGTTAAAGGTCTCATAAGATTTCAATAAAAACATATGGTGTATGTTTTTATTGTATGTTTTTACGTGACTTTTTCATTAAAGCAAAAAAATTATCCAATCACTCACTCTAACTCATTGTCTAACCACTTTATCCTGTATACAGGGTCACGGGGGGAGGGGGGGGGGCATGGAGCCTATTCGGGTATGAGTCATTACACACAAGGGGAATTTTGGGACCACCAGTTAGCCTAAACTGAAAATCTTTTACTGTGGGAGGAAACCGGAGCATGTAGAGGAAACCCACAAAGCACAGGGAGAACATGCAAACTCCGTGCACACAGATCCTGAGACGGGAATCAAACCTAGACGCTGGAGGTGGAAGGCGACAGTGCTAACCACTGCGCCAATGTGCCGTTGTCAGTTACATAATTTGTACCAAACATTTTTTGGTTGTATTAAATGATAAAAGAATGCAAAATAGAAGCATTTTCATTTCAACCCTTAAGTAAGTCAGTAGTGACCAAATGTGTGACTTTAATCTACCTCTGTAAAATAGAAAATTCTACTTCTCCTAGATATGTTACCAAAAATAACAGAGAAACAACATCGCCATCACACAGGTCTGAGAGGAAATGAAGTGATACCACAGAGGTGTTGAGGCCGGACCAGATCGGCCCGTACACCGAGCTGCACTTGTTGGTCTGCACTTTACACGCAGACATGAGCAGAAACACTTCATCAGGGTCGGTCGCCACCTTCACGTCCGACAGAGCTTTGGCCCAAGCAGACGATCCCACCAGCCACATGAAGGAGAAGACCACTGTCACTATGAAGTCCTGCGCAAACACATCTGGATTTAAGTCAACTTTGTTCACGCTATAAACTCGGTATAGGCTTTGCTTTACTTCATGCTGTCTTTAGCTCTTGCATTCAATGCCGCTACCTTCTCACACATGTCGTAGGTGTATAATGAGAATGCCTGGTAATATAAATGAGTACAAGAAAGCCCTGTCTGATTATTCCACTTCACTACAGGAGATGTTTTTAAGAGAAACCTGGATGGGTCTCCTAGGAGATTATTGTTCAAGTACACACAGACGCACACACACACACACACACACACACACATCACACTAATGAGGAACAAGTTTTAAACCAGACACCAGTTAAACACTGAACTAATTAGCTGTTAATCCGGTGGCAAATCTTTTATCATTAATAATAATAATTATTATAATAAGAAGAATTATTATTAATAGTAGTAGTATTATTATGCTAATATTTCCATCTACAACTATAATCTGGCTCTTTAGATGTTTAATACAAGAGAGACAAGGAGACTTAAAAACAGGGTTGATAAAGGTAGAACTCTATATTCTGGTCGGTCAGAAGGTGTTAATTTTAATACATTTTCTTTAACAGTGACTCAACTTCTAATATTTTAAACCCTTTTCTATGGTAAAACCCCTCATGTGGACTTGTACAGCTAATGCTCCACATAATCTCTGATTACTAATATTAATAATAATTATATTGAGATTTATATAAACCTTGGAATACGAATGCCCTCCCTTACGAATTTTCGCCTTACGAGTTAAATTTTTGTAAGAAATTTGCATCAGCAAATTCGTTTCGAAAGAGTCAACACACAATACAAAGCGTTCAATGATTGTGATTTTTCGTGTGTTTTTTTTTTTTGTAATATTAGTAATATTTTTGGGGCTGGAACGGATTATCTGCATTTACATTATTTCTTATGGGAAAATTTGTATCGCAATACAAATTTCCGCCTTAAGGACTCGCCTCCAGAACGAATTAAATTTGTATGCCAAGTTTCCGCTGTACAAGTTTATTTATGTTGAGGGAATAATAACTTGTCTTACTTGTGCTATAAGACAAGTGATAACAGGAACTAGCCTGGTTTATATACTGTAAACATATAAATAACAGTAATAATGTATTCTGATCAACTGATTAAACAGTTAAACATTTAAACATTTCAAGATGTGCTGTTATCATATAATATTGATTCTGCTACATATCAGGCTACGTGGCATCAGTACTGTGGCCGGGAAGTGCAAAACAAAAGAACCAATCCAAAAACAAAACAACAAAACTGAAAAAATTATTACAAAAATTAAAACAAAATTCAAAAAACAAAATAACAATATCCAAAAACATAACGACAATTCAGACAAACCTGAAAATTTACCCATGAATGGACGAAACGTCGGCCACTGATTATTTTGATTATGATTATTTGATTTGATTATTTTTATTATTTGATTATTTTGGTTTTGGTTTTGTTATTCTGTTTTGAACTTCTCAGCCACCTGACATCACTCTCCTACAACAGCAACAGTCTTTTGACTTGCCATGACACACTTATTAAACAGGAATCGTTTTTCATGCTCACAATAAAAGGGCCACGGTTGTTCTCTCTGTACTTGTTCTGATAGAAGATGTAGACCACGGTGGCAAACAGCGAGTAGAGGAAGGCGAAGACAGCGATGGTGACGAAGAACTCGGCAGAGGACGAGAAGTCTCCGTCCAGGTGGAGCTGCTCCTGCTGTCTGCCTTCACATGTGGGCACTGTGAACGTCTCCTGATCCAGCCTACGAGAGAGAGAGAGAGAAATACATGTAAAGGGTTTCCCAGGCTGCCATTCGTATACCTGAGGAATCTGTCTTTCAATAACACTCTGCTTTCTCGGAGATGCTTTGAGATGCACTTCAATCCTTCCTAAAGTACACACACTGCTCCAGTCTAGTCCGCACTATTCTATTAGAGTCAACGAATACCTTTTTTATTCTATTTTATTTAATTCTTGTTGCTCTATGTATTCAAGTCTACTTCAGCTTATTCGTACCCTGACACGCCCATCACGCATCAGATCACATGACCTTCTCACATTGCTCCAAAGTCAAATCTTTATGCTCCCTAGCAAACTGAAGCCCTTTTTTATGGACACACAAGCTGTTTAGTCTCCATCCCGTGAGTTCACATCAGATTGCACAATACTTTCACTATTAAGCAAAGCTCTTTGTTTTTTTTCTATAGATTTTTTATCCTGCAACTTCACCAGGCGTTTAAGTGATCTCCGATCATAATCAGTCCTGATGTTCTTCCCTGAAGTTGACGGTTCAGAACTATCCTCAGGTTTTTTTAATAATGTGTTGGACTTGACCCAATTACAGTAATTTCAGATTCAATTTCAATCTGTTTTATTCTATTATACGAAGGATGTCCAAGTCAAAAATGGAATTTTGATTGTGCAGAATAACAGAAAACAGTTATGAGAGTAAAAACTCCATTTATTCCTTTATATAATCCCCTGCTACACTAATGCACTTATCCCAGTGTTGTTTCACTAGTGCTTGGACACCATCAAGGTAGAAAGTTTTCTCAAGACACCAGATCCATGATCAGACTGCCTGCTTCACGTCTGAAACGCTGGCCTCCCAGGAACTCCTTTAATGCCCCCAACATGTGGAAATGCTTGGAGTTTGGTCAGGACTGTACAGAGATGATCAAGTTCCTGGGATTGCATGTGGTGTTGGTGAAATGATTGTGTGTACAGTTCACACAGACTGGTTCATCTCTTCCACACATTGGTGACAAGTTATCTGTCGATTTTTAAGCATTGGGTGTTTCACTCACTGAATGTTCACGGGAACAACTAAAGGGGAGCTTCGTGCCACCTCGGGTAGGGTCGTCATTCACGGACGTACGGACAGAGGACTGTAGTCTTCTGTAAACGTCAATCAGTTTTACGCCTATATTTATCAGACCTGGAACTTGAACACCATTTGAAGCTTGTCCTAGTTTTGTCTATTTAATAGATATTTTAGTCTTTTATTATTATTATTATTATTTTAAATAACATACACGTACTCTAGTTTAATAAATATTTATTTCTTATTGTATCCCAATGCCCCTTCTATTCTTTTCTATGAATCCTTTTTCTATCTTCTTGATTTTTCATTCTATTGTCATTCCTATTATAATGTTTTTCATTTAATTCTATTGTAGTTTAATTTAATTTATGTTCTACGTTTAATCTAACTCTATTCTATTCTTCTTCTCTGTATTCTTTTATTTTCTGGTGTTGTTTCATGCAGTTCTATTCTATTCTACTGTATTACAATAAAATAACTTATTCTGTTTAAATTAATTTCTCTATTTTCTCTATTTCTATTCTATTCTGGTCTAGTCTAGTCAATCCCTTTAACAACCTGTGCTTTGTGTTTCCTGGAGGAGGATGTCGGGCCGGAGGGTCGGTGTAGACGAACGATTGGATCAAGGTGTCATGCTTGTTTGCAATGTTTCTGCCTTGTCATATTTTCCCTATGAATAATGTAAGTCGGGTTGTTTTCTTAAAAAAAATAATGAATCTCTGTAGTTTTAGACACACTCAAGCGTTCTTCTCCTCTCTGCTTCATTTTGTTCTGAATCCAGCCCTACTCAATGCTAAGTAACATCAGATTCTGAATCCTTGTTTGGCTGTAATATGAGACCCTAAAATATCTGTTATGAATTTTTCCGATATTATACACTTTCCCCAAATCAGACGTAAAGGCTAGTCAGGATGACCAGCAATAAAATCGCCGTCTTTAGTAGTTCACCAGTTGAATATGAGCCTATGTGAGAACATCGAGCATGCCCCGCCATGTTCAGTCCATCACACATGTCCTATTTCTCTCCAGAGATTCGAGTAGACAAATCGATACACAGCTCAGCCAATCGGAGGAAGAACTCGAATGAAGACAAGAAGAAATCAGGGACGATCCTGATAGTGTCTGGTACAAGTGATCAGCCTGTACCTGAGGGAAACGGTCAGGTGTGATAAGAGAGGAAGCAGCGCAGCATCAGTACCGTTCCTCTGTCCTGGATCCTGTCTCAGTGATTCTCCTCAGAAGGGAAGGATTTGGTGTAATATTAATGTTCCTTTCGCGCAATTCGAACATCCTTAAAAAGTGGCAGCTTTAGCGCTTATTAAAGCAAAGAGAGATCTGAGAGGAACTTCAAAGACATACTGTATGTCAGCCTCGGAAACCGATCTGGGGCCGTGTTCGACTCTGTGTGCATACTCGCCTTCAAGAGCTCGGGGAAGGTTAAAAAAAACTTTTTTTTCATTATAAGAAAATCCCCTGAAAGAACAGGCTTCCTTCTCTTAGCTGCCAAACATTGAAACGTGCTTCACTATATTTGGCTTTAGAACTAGTCCTGTCTTGGTTTATTTTCTTTCCCTTCTCATCTTCTTTATTTTAACATCAATTTTAAACGAGGTGATCGGTCGTAGTCTCCCGAAATTTTTTACTTTATTATCCAGGAAACAATTGCAAAATGTTTTTTTTTTTTTATATACCACAATGACATTCCCATATGTGCATAACTGTTCATAGGAGCAGGGGTAGCTCAGTGGTTAAGGTGTTAGACTGCTGATCAGAAGGTCCCAGGTTTAAACCCCAGCACCACCAAGGCCCTTGAGCAGGCTATATGGATACACCTTAATAAAATGGGAATGGTTGGTGATATTAACTTCCTGTTTGTGGCACATTAGTATATGTGAGGGGGAAAACTTTTCAAGATGGGCGGTGGCCATTTTGAAGTCGGCCATTTTGGATCCAACTTTTGTTTTTTTCAATAGGAAGAGGGTCATGTGACACATCAAAATTATTGGGACTTTCACAAGAAAAACAATGGTGTGCATGGTTTTAACGTAACTTTATTCTTTCATGAATTATTTACAAGTTTATTAGTTAAGTTTTAAAATGTTATAAATAAGGTATAAAATGTGTTCAATGTGTTGGCTTGTCAATGCAACCCTCTTCTCCCACTCTTCACACACTGATGGAGAAGAGGGTTGCATCGACAATCCAACACAATGGGAAGCACATTGAACACATTTTATAACTTATTTATAACATTTTATAACCTAATTAATAAACTTGTATTTTCTTTGATAATTATGTTCGAGGTGTATTTCGGAGCACAAAAAAAAAAAAAAAAAAAAATGACCTCATGCTTTGTCACACAGATAAGCGTAACCTAGCAACTGATAGCTTCAGTTCTGCTGATTATTTTCATATGTTGTGGTGGACTTTGTAACTTATTCAAAAGAAAACAAGCAGGTAAAAAGGATATTCATTTGCAGGAGTTTGATTTGCTATAATAACTATAATGATACCTCTGACGCTGTACAAATACGCGACTCCTCCTGGATATGGTGGTGTTTCCTGGTGGTGTTTGCAAATGAGACAATGCTTTACGCTTTACGCCTCTTAAAATGATGTTCAGGTAACGTTACCCTTCCCTTCTTTCCCTGTTCTTGGGTTGAATCTCAAATAGTGTTAAATGGAAAGCTAGTGCGCTATGTAGGGTGTAGAACACCTTGTTCCATATGCCAAGCAGTGCACTTGATCTGGGATTAAAGAGGGATTTGGGATTCAGCCTTGTGTTAGATGCTAATTAGGTTTGTAGCTTGAAACACCACACGGATGGTTCAGAGACAATATAAGAAGCGACTTACAAGGAGACAAAGTGTTATCAGATGTGATTAATTGCTGAAGGTGCTGGTGACCGTGACTGGATTTGAATGTGGGTGTATGTCAGTGGCGTCCCTTTAAGTAACGTCTCTTTCGCCATCCAGAAGTGGGCGGAACCACAGCGGACAGACCTCATGATGTCACGGGAAAAAAAAATAATTAAATACTACGAATGTTATTAATTAAATCACAAGACAAATTATTTTTTTAACACAGAGCAACACACAACACGACAATAATAATTACACTGCTATTATCAGTTTATTGTAGTGTATTTGTGTACAAAGTGTTTCCATAAACAGATTTTATACCACCTCGAACCCTGACTTCTGATTGGTCGGAATGTGTTGATTCATTTCCTATGTTGTTGTTTCCGTGGTAACGGCTGATTCATGTGTGGAAACCAATCACAAACTGAATACAAATATATGCGTGTCTTAAAGCTGCACAATGAATCCCCTAAAAATCGGAATAGTGATATTGTGCCTGTGCAATAATTTAATCACAAAAGGCTGCAATTTATTACAGGGAATATATACGCATAGGAATTAATGTAGAGTTTGTCAATAACTAAAATATCTATTTATTTGTTTAATACTTTTAAGATATAAAAATATTCTTAATCAGACATCTTCTTAATGAGATTATTCATGCCATTCTTTGCTGTTAGTCTGAATAAATATGTTTCAATCCTAAATAGTTTGTTTAATAGTTAAACATCACAGTTTAAATCGTGTTAAAATAATCCAGATGTGATTTTATTTTTTTATCAAATTGTTCAGCCCTGGTGTGTGTTAAAAAAGCGACAGTGTGTTGAGAATACCATAAAGCATCCAGTCATCCTCAGACTTCAATCTATACAAACGATCCTGACATAAGCGAGGGCGTTCGTCATGCAGCTCCGACAAACGCCGATAAATCGAAGCAGAAAGGCGAAGTTTAACAACTCAGACAAGAAATCATCTAGCAGGTGCTGTGGAGAATTTATTTATTTATTTATTTTTTAATTTGAGCTTTTCCAAATGTCATCAGACTCGCAGCCGTAACGCTGAATCACCTCGATTTAATTAATTAGCACAGCTACTAAATGGCGCAGAGCGCAGATAACCTGTAAATTGATGACGCAGATTTTAAAAAAGTGACTTCGTTAAAGTTAGCATGATATTAAAGGGATAATTCAGATCACTCCGAATCAAACACACACAACTTGAAGACACAGTTGCCAATAAAGCTATGAATGAATGTGTGTCTAAAAAAAAACTATCCATAAAAAAACATCCAAATCTTCACATCCATCCATCCATCCATCCATGTAGGAACTTCTGTAGTCCAACTAGGGACCGTGGAGGTCAGTGGTGACCACTGTATTTATTCCCATCTTGTACGACCAGTGTAGGATCTCCAGTCAACATTCACACACTAGGGGGCAATTTGGGAACATTAGCATAATCTGCATGTCTTTGGACTGTGGGAGAAAACCAAAGTACACGGAGGAAACCCACCAAGCACAAAGAGAGAACATGCAAACTGCATGCACACAGACCCAAAATGGGAATTGAACCACAAACCTGGAGGTGCAAGACGACAGTGCTAACCGCTAAGCTATCGTGCTGTCAAACCTTTACATACTTTCTTAAAATGACATCTTTAGGTGTTTAAACTTTTTTTGGCTGGCCTTAATGGATAAAATATTATACTACGTTTAAAAAAACAAACAAATGTGATTTTTGTTGATCTAGATTTCAATTATTCATATAATGAGTGAAATGCTCCAGGCCAATGATAAGGAAACCAATACTGCACATAAGTTTCCCAAGCCTCTGTTAAAAGTATTACAGTGTGTGTGTGTGTGTGTGTGTGTGTGTGTGTATATGTCTGCATAAACATTGCTCCAGCCTTTACCTGAACGGATATGCGAATTTAATGGTGATGCTGAGATTGCTGTCCGTCCGGTTGACGCAGTCCACGCTAACCCGCAGCTGTCCAGTGTAGCCTCCACATGTCGCGAAAGCGAAGATGGCAAAAAGCTGCAAATGACATTATAAAACATGACGTTTTTATTTTAAATAGTTTGAATCGTGACTGGAAAATAGGCGGAGTCACTCACTAAACAGTTATACTAAAATTATACTAAATAAATGGCTTAACAAAAAAAAGTGATGAATGTTCACCAGCTAAGTCTCTATAAACTACCCGTTACTACAGAAATGATGATGTAGACCAATTACAACGAGCGCATTAACATATAAACCTGTGATTCTCCTCCTGTTACCAAAAAGGCTGTAATGGAAACTGATTGAACACATCTGGACAAAACAGAATCATCATTTTAAAATGCATTTCTAAAAGCAATCAGTCTCGCAAAAGGATTCCGTTATAAACATGTAAAAACCGTGATGTTAATGGATGCATGTATAAAATTAAATGGATTTAATTCCATTTAAATCAGCTTCATATCGCTCACAAACCTTTTCCCATGTAGAATTAACTTCTAATTTAAATTAAAATTAGATTTTGACCATACACAGTATGATCTGCACTGAAATGCTTATATGACTGTTTGTGACCTAAAAAAGAAAGGAAGACTAGAATAGAAAGGTAGAAAAAAAGTTTTTACTCAGAAATTTTAATTTAAATAATAGAAAGAATTTAGGATAAATTTACAAATCTACAATTTACAAAGTTACAATACATATAAATAAAAAATGTATTATAAATTAGACACAATGTCCAAATTTGCAGTATAATAAGATACAGTGCTTTGCCAAAGTACTTTTCCACATTTTTATCATGTAACAACCACAAACGTAAATGTACTTTATTGGGATTTTTTTCTGATGGACCAACACAAAGTGGCACATAATTGTTAAGTGGAAGGAAAATGATAACTAGTAAAAAAAAAAATTTTACAAATAAATATCTGCAAATGTAGTATTCAGCCCCATTTACTCTAATACCCCAAACTTAAATCCATTGGAACCAATTACCTTCAGAAGTCACCTCATTAGTAAAAAGAGTTTAATTCCTGTGTTTAATTTCATCTCAGTATAAATACAGCTGTTCTGTGAAGCCCTCAGAGGTATGTTAGAGAAGATTAGTGAACAAACAGCATCATGAAGCCCAAAAAACACACCAGACAGGTCAGGGATGAACAGAGGTGGAAAGTAAAGGATTACATTTACTCACGTTACTGTAATTGGGTAGTTTTGTGTGCACTTCTACTTTTTAAAGTAGTTTTTAAAATCTGTAATTTTATTATAGTATGTTTTTTGTTTGAAGTATTGTACTTCAGTACATTTGAAATCATATTCGCTACTGAGTAAAAAATTAATGAATGTAAAAGAAAAATAATAAAAATAATATAACTGGAAAGGAAAAAATTGCACCCCGGAAACCACAGCACTGATTGATTGATGGGCGGGAAGAACAAACGCGCTAAACTCACAAGAACGATGGAGACGGACAAAACAGATGCCAGTGATTCCGACACAGTTGAAAGCGAAATGCCATCAAATTCTTATGAAACAAACCCCTTGAACTACACTAGAATCCTCTTAAAAAAAAGTAACTCTGTAACTTTTACTCTGAGTAAATTTTGAATGAGCTTACTTTTTACTTTTACTTGAGTAGATTTTTATAATAGTAACTTTACTTGTACTTCAGCAAAATTTCACTGAAGTAACAGTAGTTTTACTAAGTAGTTTTACAAAAGTGTATGACTATTTCCACCTCTGGGGATGAAATTGGGAGAAGTTTAAAGCATGGTTAAGTTATAAAAAAATATCCCAAGCTTTGAACATCTTACAGAGTGCTGTTCAATCCATCATCTGCAAATGGAAAGAGTATGGCACAACCGCAAACCTACCAAGACTTGGCCGTCCACCTAAACTGACAAGCCGAGCAATGAGAACATTAATCAGAGAAGCAGCCAAGCGGTCCATGGTAACTCTGGAGGAGCTGCAGAGATCCACAGGTCAGGTGAGAGAATCTGTCCACTGGACAACTATTAGTCGTGCACTCCACAAACCTGGCCTTTATGGAAGAGTGTCAAGAAGAAAGACATTGCTGTGTTGAAAGAAAGCCATAAGAAGTCCTGAATACAGTTCCACAAAGCTTGTCGCAAACTGCAAACAGGACTTCTTAGGCTTTCTTTCAACAATAGCTTTCTTTATGCCACTCTTCCATAAAGGCCAGATTTGTGGAGATTTTTATAATAATACTCGGAGCAGAACTACATAGGTGTTGTGTCTATAAAGACGATTACTCATTCATCCAATGCGACCCATCATCCTGTTTATCGTCGAGTGTTTTTATTATAATTTTATTATTTATTACTCATTCAGTGATTTTTTTTTAGATCTCATCTGGCATCCAGACAGTCACGTGTTGTTGGATATTTCACTGGCTTTATGTTTAACATAGGGGTGTAATAATACACTGCGTTCAAGCTCCACTTCGATTCATGATGCTTGTTTCAATTATTTAATTCAGTTCAATTCTCTGATCATTTTGAACAAAATCTGAATGGAGAAAAACCTGACTGAATTTGTTTTTTTAGTTGTGCATCACACATTTCTATCATACAAATAATCTAAATTTTGCATCTTTATCAAAAAAAAAAAAAGAAGAAAGAAATGAAATCAAAAGTTTTGGCCCCTGGGCAACAGTGCTCCAGTCTCACCTGTATACTGTAGATTTCTACCCAAGACCGGCTGCTGTAATTGTAAAGACTGTCCTGTGCTCATCCGAGCACTCATTCACAATGTAATAATTTAAAATAAATTATTAATATTAATATAAATTAATATCAGATGATGAATTTTCTTTGGATTTTCCTCTTTGGGGAAAAAGAGAGGTGATGTTTGGCAGGCAGTCGCTTTCTCTGCACTAGTGAGATCTAAATGCACGTCCGTGTTTCCTTAAAGCTGCTCTGCCAAATGTTAAAAACAAAAATAAATGAAATCGACTATATCTAATTAGCCAAGGGAAACTTTTTTTTTTTTTTTTTATCTTCATCATTGGATTCTCTGTGGCAGAATGAAAAGATACTTCATTTCAATTAAGCTATCGGACTCCTGTAAAGGACTGACTAATGCGCCTGTAATCTCCATTTCTCAAGCTGTCTGCTAATCAATGTGAGGCACAGAGAAGAGAAAGCAGGGATTATATACTGTAATACATCTGAAATAAAAAAGAAAGAAAAAGATTTCACCCTCGTGTCACTGCCTTGCCCATAACTAGGCTCATTCTTGTTTGCGCTCACTTTCTCTGTCTTTTACTCCGCTTCTTTTATTTAGCCAGACCTCAGGAGAGAAGAGCTGCTTTAATAAGCGCCGGAGACACACTCGCTCTGTGGGAAAGTGACTGGCCTGAAACACTTTACCCGGAGGACGGTCGCCCTCAGAGAGCTAATACTTTTTTTTTTTTTTCCCAGGTATGTCTCATATCCAGCTGGCAGTTATTCAATGAGGCAGTGAAAAAACTAGCGACATGTGAATACTGGCTACATTTTTGCGGATCCTATTCTTTCATTCGAGCGTTTATTAGGTATTTCAAATGAAACTCTGCTTCAGTACTGAAAGGCAGTAGAAGTAATTCATATTTGTCGTATGTGTATGTGTGTGTGTCATGTAAGAATCAAATATGTGTATGTGTGTATGTCACTGTTGTCGTGACAACAATAGAACTTGATCTCATGAAAAATTCATGGCAAATTTGAACAAAAAATTGGAAATGTGACTGAATTTGATTAAATTTTCAATTTTATGTTAAAACTTAACCTGGGTCAATTTTAACATCGATTAAATTGTTACAAATTTGCATCCTGGACCTTTGGTGCTCAAAAAAAGGTTGCATTCTGCGCAATTTTATATAAATTATTATATAAAGTCATACAAAATGTATGAATTCTAAGCTCAAGTCAGCTTTACACGTTCTTAGTTTGCAAACGATTGGATTTTTATTTACTTTTTGCATAAAGAATTACATTTTACCTTTACACTCTCCATGTTATTCAGTAGCCCTGCTCATTTAAGCAGTTACCCAATCATTAATTTTTTCCCTTCAACTTTCTAAACCTCCATCTTTCCAGCTTCAGTAAATCACTGTACGCACTGTAGCCTCAGATTACTGAATCTTGCCAGGAGGACAGGAGTGGAACCTGAAACCAGTTTCTTCTGTTGTAGCTCATCCACCTTAAGATTTAACATGTTGAGCTATTTTTCTGCTCACAATGACTGTACAGTATAAACTCACTCACTCACTCACTCGTCGTCTATACCACTTTATCCTGTATTCAGGGTCGTGGGGGGCCTAGAGGCTATCCCAGGAGGCTTAGGGCACGTGGCGGGGTACACCCTGGACAGGGTGCCAATCCAACGTAGGGCACACACTGTATATAATGATTATGTAAATCACCTTAACCTTCTTGTCAGCACAAATGTGTGGTTATGGCTGTTCTCCTCAGGGCTCTCTCTGTCTCATCAAGAAGGTGTTCCTCAGACACAACTGTCACTTGCTGGATGTTTTCTGTTTTTTCGCACTATTCCGTGTACAACTCCATAGCAGGTTCCGAAATACTGGAACCAGGATCATCAAGTTCACACAAGATTTTTTTTCCTATTCTGAGCTGTGATATTAACATTGAAAAAAATGATAAAGTTCTTGATCTGTAACTGGACAACTGTAGCCTAGTGATTGGCTGATTGGATTATTGCACGTATGAGCAGGTGGACAGAACTAGTAAAGTAGATGATATGAACAGTACATAAGGTTCACACTCTGAATGTGGTTTAAAGCAAAGCAAGCTTGGATTATTTCTGGAATCTTACAACAATCCAACTTATTTCCAATATTTAGAATTCAAACCAGATAAATTACACAGTTTTGTTATTTTGGGATTTACCCTAATCATATTATTGTATTAAAAAAATATATATATATCACATATTTACCCTATAATATTTGGATGTGGCAGAGGTTTTATGGGACAATATTTTTTCACATTAGGGAGCTTTTATTTTATGTTCTTTTTCATATTTTCATCAATTCGAGTCATTTAAACCAAACAAAAATGAATAGAATGCTGTTGTAAATGGTTTTGGACCAAATAAATGAGTATCAACTGTAGAGACAGGGAATCACCAGGGATCACTCGATACTATATTATCACGATACCTAGGCACTGATTAGATTTGTACTGCGATTCATGATTTTATAAATATCTGCATTCAATAAAATTCAGATTTTTTTAGATTTTGTTACAATTCTAAACACACATACTGGCAAATAATTTGTTCAATTGTGCTCCAGCTGTGCAGTCTGCCAATGAGTGAATGATTTACAGCACCACCTGTTGGATCATAGAGGAACTGTGACATTTTACTCCCTCAAATGCAAACCCACATATAGAAATTAAAAATGAAAAAAATATAGATAGATTTTGCACTGATACATGAATCACCACATGAAAGGATCGCGATACATCACTGAATCGTTTTTTTCCCTCCATCTCTAATCAATGTTGCCGATTAGTCTAGTATTACAATTTCACAGCTTAATTTCAGCAGACATGTTTGACACCAGGAAGAAACCTCATTAACAGGTTGGGTTAATTGGAGTTCTCTATGAAATATAACATATCAAACTACAACAATATGGAAAAAGATCTTTGAGCACCTGCTTTCTTCTGTTGTTCAGCAGGTGTTTCTCAGTCAATGAATCATTAAACTTAATGAGAATTTATTTTTTTATGTAAAATTCTAAGAGGCATCTACTGTATAACCTAAAACAAAGAAATGGATTATGATTGACTCAGGAAATTCTTTGTTCCACACACTGCTTTGACACCTCTTTACCTGCCTTTGACACCTCTTTACCTACCACTACTCATCCTCAGTTATACATGCTGCTCTCCATCACAACATACTCACTGTTCACACTCTTATTTATTCATTTATTTATTTATCTACTCATCATGTACCCTAATCTGCACTACCTCAGTCTTGCACCATTCACTTTTTGGCACTGTGGCCACTCAATTTTTCTGTACTCTATCCACTAATATTTATCGAGATTTGCACATTTTCATTTCTCTTTCTATCTTAGTGAATTTTGTTGCAGTATGGTCGTCCTTTATGGTCAACAATCTGTAATTGCAACTACATGTTTATAGTCTATAATGTTACTATCCTTGCTAATATTTGCAATGCATATTGGAAATTTCCATTGGGATCAATAAGGTATCCATCCATCTACCCATCCATGCATCTATCTAACAGCAACGACTCCTAAATAATAAAACCTTACATTTGGGTACTACCTGTATCTTTAATTAAACTAACTCTGCAGTTTAATTAAAGTGAAACACCTCGGCTTTGAATCAGGTACTAAAGCTCCTCGTGCACTCAACACCAAGCGATCCTAATTGATAGATGTTTGTATGAGAATCCTGAGCAAGAACTCCAAAGCACTTCAAGGCTGGTGTAGATCTTTGATTTCAGTGGTGGTGATGTATTTGCTGCCGTTCTCCCGAGCTGTAAAAGGCTTTAATTATTAATGAAGAAAGAATCTGCTGTGCAGCTCTGCCTACTGTACAGATGTGAGATCAAATTATAAATCACTAAATAAAAACACATTTCCAAAAAATATCTGCACATTTTTATATAATACAATACAATATACACAAAGTAATAAAATGGATTAAATAACTGAATGTCAATACTTACTGACATCATACTTTTTTTTCTCCCCCCCCCCCCCCACTTATTATACTCATTGACAAAAACATGGATCGAAATCCAAATCAGCCAGAAGTGCAGAAAAAAAATAAGGTGCCACTTACCGGAGCGAATATGACCATACACATTTAAACACGCAACAGATCTCAGACTGCACACAACAAGTCGCTCGCTGTAGTCCGATTCATTTAGAGGTAACGGGATGCGGTTCTGACCAATGGAAATCCTCTCTCTCTCTCTCTCTCTCTCTCTTTCTCTCTCCACTCCTCTGTGATCTATTATGTGAGTCTCTTTTTTTCTCTCTGTGTGTGTGAGGGTGTGCATAGAGATAGAGGGAAAGAGAGAGAGAGAGAGAGAGAGAGAGAGAGAGAGAGAGACTAGCAGTATGTCACTCCTTTTTACTTAACAGGTGAAGCACACACACAAACAAGCACAGAGGAATCCCCTACAGGAGGACATCTGAATATGCAACGTGAGCCATGCACCTTCTCTCTCTGTCTTCCGTAAGAGGAACACCCGCCCACCCAGGGGACACACGTCTGATCCCACACGCTTTGTCTTGGCTTATATCTGAACCTCTGCATAATGCGCAGTCCTAATGAACAAACGTTTCCCACAAACCCATCTTTCATTACATGCTCTATATTAATTATACATAGTGTGCATCTTAAGTAAGCAATTTGAAAAAGTAGCTTTTTATTTATTTATTTATTTCAGAAGCTATAGTTTTTTATAGTTAGTTCATTATTTTTAGATTAGTTTTTTTATTTATTTTTTTTAGAATTATACATTTCTTAGATTTAACTATAACATTGAGTGGTTAAATAAAATGATGATGATGATGATGATGAAGCCAAGCCATTAGTCCTAATGCTGTGATGCTCTCAAATCTAAATGCTGTACAGGTAAGTAACATAACCAGTCAGCAGCCCAACCTCCAAGTATCATGAGTTCCTGATGGTTAAACAAATATGAAAAAAAAAAAAAAAACATCATTCAAGAAGTAAAGATCAGTATTTTGCATGAGGGAAAAGTCTCTAAACTTGTGTTGCACAGTAAATTCTTTTTTTTGTGTGTGTTAAATTTGTATTTTGTCTTATTATTAAGGTCATTCCAACAATCAGAGCCATGATCCAAATCATAAATCATACAACAAGCAGATGCCGTGAACAAATCCATAACAAACCCATACAGAGAATAAAGGGGAACAAACAGATTCAGGAATCGATATGTATATTAGCGCTGCAATAGAGACACATGCAAGAATTGCAAATACAGTTATGCAACAGAGACTATAAATACAGACAGGTTGGGTTGGCATTACAACTAGACTCCAGTTTACTACATGATGAGTGGGAGGAACGAAGGCGAAACCGGAGCAGGAAAGTTCCAGACAGGACCAGAAAGAGCATGACACCGAGGAAGTATTCACAGGGAATCTTACAATTATAAAAATGTATGCCTTCTTATAAATGTGTATGTACAACAGCTGTCTACAACAAAATTGTGATTATTACAGACTTAAAGTTGTCTTACACATAATAGCAAATCGTATTTTACAGTATGGTATAGTGTAGTGTAGGATAGTATAGTACAGTCTAATATAGCAGTATAGTACAGTATAGTATAGTATAGTATAGTATAGTATACCATATTATAGTAGGTAGGGAATAGTATAGTATAGCATAATATAGTATAGCATGGTATAGTACAGTATAGCACAGCATAACATATTATAGTAAGTATGATATGGTACAGTATAGCATACTGTAGCATTGCATAGTTTAGAATAGCACAGCATAGCATAATAAGTTTGATATAGTATAGTACAGAACATTAAAGTATAGTACAGTAGATATGGTATGATATCGTATAGTACAGTACAGTATAGAATACTATAGTATAGTACGTTATAGCATATTATAATACAGTATATAGTATAGTATACCACAGCTTAGCATAGCATGGTATATATAGTATAGCAACTTATAGTATATAATAGTAGATCTGGTATGGAATAAACTAGTATAGTATAATACAGTATAGTATAGTACTGTACAGTACATCATATCATATTATAGTAGGTTTTGTATGAAGTGGTATAGCATAGTATAACAATAGTATTGTATAGGAAGTTTGGTATAATACATCTAGTACTGAAAACTTTTAGCCACCAGACTTAAAAAAAAAGTGCATAATTTCAACAAAAAATTAAACTGACATGGTAAACATTGTTGTAGTGTTTTCAATATAGCACAAGGGGAAGACTTTTTTCATATTTCAATTTCCATACTGTCCCAACTTTTCTGGAATTTGGGTTCCATTAGAGAAGGTATAGTATAGCTTGTGTGGTGTACTATAGCATGGCATAGTACAGGCAGGTAAAGTATTCTGTAATTTAGCATAATATAGTATACATAGTATTGCATAATATAGTATAGTATAGCACGTACAGTATTGTGTAATATAACAGTATACGTATAATGTAGTATAGAGTAGCATGGCACAGTACGATTACAATACAGTATAGCATAGCAGAATATAGATGTTTTGGTTTGGTAGTATAGTTTATTACAGTGTAGTATAGTACTATACTACACCATACCATACTACACTGTAATATTAGTACAATATAGTATAGTATAGCAAAATAGCATTGTATGGGATAGTAGGTATGAATTGGAATAGTAGATATCGTATAGTATAGGGTGGCCATTCCAAGACTTAAAGACTGCCAAGGCCCATTTTAAAATGCGAAACTCTTCTGCAGGCCACTCAAATCTCATATCCAAACTCTAATCAACACACAAGACTCAAATAAATGAAGAGTAAAAGTTATTTAAATCCCATGGCTTTGATTTATTAGTTCTGATTATTTTTTATTTTATATTTATATTTGATGGGTGAATATGTCAAACTTTATTTATTTATAGTAAATGCCCCTTCACAGCCCCCCTGCAGTACTTGCATATTAAGTCATATAATTTTAACTTTTATTATTATATCAATTTTACTGCATTAGACTGAGATAGTCATTAATTGTACAGTAATTTAAATCTATAATATTTTATTGACCTGCTTTCATTACATTACAAAACAAACAGAGATGATGTAATGCATTTACTGGTTAACACATGCATTTATAAGTAAACACATGCAATGATTAATGATAATGATTACCTCAACTAATTGTGATGATGTCATAATTGTTCTAGCCGTAGTCCCAAGTCTCCCAAATACAATATTATGAAATGGACTGAGAGGACGTCCCATTAAAAAGCAATAAACTGGAGTTCTGATTAGATCTTATTAACGTTTCCAGTTATCTTAAGCACCAGATCATTTATTTCTCCTCTTACTGTCATCAGCTTCGGTAATTAAGAAGTCCCACTTGGCATTTAAGTCAGCGCATATCGTTAGTGTGCTAACTGTGAATTGCACTTCTTGAAGTAAATGGACTTCCCAGTCACAGTTCAGGGGCAGATCTCATTTAAGACAGAGATAATGAACTATAACAGATGTACGGAATGACAGTTTCTAGAGTCGTTTAGCTAAAATTAAATAAAATAAAACTTCTTTCTGTAGAAAAATCTGTTCAACAAACACCGTCACCAAACTTTCACCAAAATGACTGAGTTGATCCAGTGGGATACGCAGATGTCACTGGATCTTTTTCATCGTTCTTTTATATTCATCTGAGATGGAGCCCAATTCAGGATTCAGGTGGTAATGTGATTTCAAGGGAATATAAATAGTGCTGTAAATACTGTGGCTCCTATCTGATGTTCAGCAGGTTACTTAATAATCAGCTAAAAATGCACAATATTTTCAGCAAACATTGATGCATAGTTACTTCTTATGCCATAAATTGAACAAAAATAAATAAATAAAAACATTATGGGACTGTGCAAAAGTTTGGGCACCCTAAGAGTTCCAGAGTCTTAGATTTTTTTTCCAGGTTTCAGACCTTAATCAGCTCATTAGATCTAATGCATGGCAACAGCTGTCATTAGTAAATGCCAATTTCAAAGCTTTACAAATACT
>JAQMYJ010000016.1:19410496-19423499 GCA_030014305.1 Clarias laeviceps | reverse complement strand
AAGAGACTGGAAGACAGATTCCCTGAGGCAAACCAAGAGACTGGAAGACAGATTCCCTGAGGCAAACCAAGAGACTGGAAGACAGATTCCCTGAGGCAAACCAAGAGACTGACAGACAAAATAACAGAGACAATCCACCAGGACAGAGCAACAGACTGACAGACAGATTAACCAACAGACTGTAAAAGATAGACACTGTTTACTGGAATATGACTATTGTTATCTTTAGTTTCAGTAAAAGATAGACACGGTTAGTAGTGAGTCTGTGCATTAATATTAAGTGTATTAACAAAAATAATAAATCTGTACTTTAATCACAAGATGCAGTCGTGCCGGGTTCAAAGTCGATTTAATCCGAAGTACAAACACTGTTACATAACGACCAAAAGACAGACAGATTAGCAGACAGACAGACTGACCAACTGATAGAGCAACCAGCTAATCAACAGACAGATTAAGCATGAAACACTCCAACCATCTGATCAACAGACTGGTAGACAAATTGAATAAGGCACGACGTCCAGCTGACAAAGAGACAGACCAGATCAACCAAGTGCAGCGTCGCTGACCCCGAACCATTATAATCGATCAAAGTCCTGTTTCACAGCCGCAGCACCGGTAAAGTATGAGCTGGAAATGAAAGAGCCCGAGTCACAGAGTTGCGCAACAGCACATCACCATTGTGTTTTGGACACGTGCAGTGTGGAAACCATTAGAGGGAACATTTCGTACAGCTTAAAACACCTAGTACACACTGCGACTCAGATTTGGTATTGCAACAAAACAAGCAGTGGCACTGCAAATGACAAACATCTATCCATGCATCCATCCATCCTCACTGGGTTTCTTAAATAAACAAAAGCAGTAAATAAGAAGCTACCTCTATGTAATTGGTGAGCCAGTAGAAGTCAGGGTCTGTGTTCTCTACAGTGAACAGGACGTTCCCCCTCGGAACGATCTTCCCCTCAGGAACGGCTTTGATGCGGATCGGGAGGCGACCGTCGTATCTCTGAGACACCAAAAAAAAAAAAGGACGTTAGCACTCGTGTGGAGAACCACGGAGCGGTGAAGGTGAAGCCGGGTTACGTCCTACTACCTCTAGGAGTTTCCTCCAGCCCTGTTCGTCAAACACCGATTGCCTGAAGTGCATCTGGTAAAACACTTTCGCCTCCTGAATCTTCTCCTCGGTGACCACGCATCCTGCGGAGAAGGCAGTGAATGATGAGTTTAAGAAAACAAACAAATAAACAAAACAAATATCACATCACACAACCCTGTTGTTGATTAGTTTCCGTTGATTGCGCAATCTGAACTGAATTAGAGCCCTCGCACTCGTAGTGAGGTAGCTGTGAGGAGACCTGCTGTGATCCACCTGATGAACGGGTTCGCGAGCTCCTGAAAGTGCAGAAAGGTCACGCGGCTGCGTTTTCACAAAGCCACAAAGTCAGCCGTGATTACACAATTATGCTGTTGTAGCGTGCCTGCCTTGCACAAACAGAGCTAATTATGAAATAGTGCTTTCTATTATGTCGTTATCATACAGGGCAAAGGGATTAAATCAAATTAAAAGATGTGCATTAGACAAGTAAGGGCCTGTCTTTCTCAAAAGCAAACCGTGTGTTTCATGTGAAAAACGGTCGTGCTGTTTGACCTTGAGTTCAGTCAGGTATGGATGGATAAATGCAGGAAATCAAGAGTGACAGCAATGTGTGACAAACACGTGACCCTGTGATGTGTGAGATGGCTGTGATGTCACACAAGGTTTCAGTATTGTATTGTATTGATCTACACAAAAGCCTGTGAGGTTGCAAACAAACAAAAAAAAAGTATCTGTAGGTTTTTGTAACCTATGTTTTTATCAGGACAAAGAAAAAAAAATTTAATAAAAGTTTCCATATTAACTTAAACATTTTACACACTATGTCATCTATCTATTAGAATTTTAATTGAATTCTTGTCCCCTCCATTTTCACTTTTCTAGTTAAAAAAAAAAAAAAAATGCCACTTACAAATACATATTTTTTTTATTTCAAAATATTTCTTATTTTAACTCATATTAAAAAAATATTATTCAATATTCTAATATTACTTATTCTACTTTATCACGACAAAACGTGATGCTCGATGTCGGGAAGTTACCCAAAGTTCCGTTTGATGTGTTGTAGTTTGGAGGAAATAATGGTCACCATAAAAAACAAACCAAAAGAAAAAAAAAAAAACTGCATGGAGTAAAAAATATATACATATTTTTAGCAGTTATTTGAAGCGGCTTATAGCTGGTTTGGGATTCTTAGTACTGGACCATAAAGTCCAACAATAGGATGATTTTGTTGTTAAAGAGACAGTTTGTGTTTTTTCCCCCCAAGTTTGTCTCTTTTTTTTAATTCAAAATTGCCATGCAAGTACACCAGCGTAGGTCTTGGTCATTATAAGTGTTCCTGCTCTGCACACACGATGCAAATAATTGGACATGACTCACCCCAAATTCCACAACCCTCGTACATTGTGACAAACTTCACACTCAGTGTACAGAGCAGGAAAACTTACAACAACTCAAGACGTACCGTAATGTACTTTCATACTGTATACATAAATTTTGTTCTGAGACGAACTTGAAAAAACTTAAAAGTATCTCTTTAAGTGTTGGTGTTTTTTAATTTGGGAGGGGTCGGGGGACAGGGGAAGTCTGTTTGTGGTGGCGTAAAGATCATCGCTTCTATAGTCACGGTTATTCGATAGACAAGTACCTGAGTGGCTGGTAACAGGTATAAAATCAGCAGTTCTTGTTAATTCTTGCATAGTACAGTACGTAATGTTGCACATTTTGTACCGGACAATTCCGGAATGTTGATAAAAAGTTGCTTCAATTAAACACTTGCTTGTTTTTGCGCCACATGTTGCACTTTCAAGATAAATACCTGCAATGTATTTCTTTAGGAGATACTGCAGGCCGAAAAACACCACTTCGTTGAACTGAGCCCCTTTCTTGCGCCGGCACTCGAAGTAGGAATACACTTTGTTGATGTCTGGGGGATATTGCTTGTAGTGTGTGATCTGAAAAAGACAAGACAAAAACAAAGACCGAATATATAAGAAGAAGAGTATAAATAACGCTCCTAAAAACATAACATCTGAAAGCGTTTAATTCCTCTTATACCACCATACTGAATCATCACAGTGATGTTTTTATTACTGAATAAAGAACAATCCAGGCTTTTTCTAGTTACATTAAATACATTATGTGTAAATTTTTTTAAATGTTCCCTTAGAAGTCAGACTTTCACTTTCCTTCTCTTAAAGTTAAAAAAAAAAAGGCAAGATTTCCCACACTCACAAGCTGAATATAATAATGTGGATATACAACATGGATTCCTGTGAAGTACTGTACGCTATTAAAAAGACAAATCAGAATATGTGTCACGAGGAGGGAATGTGAATTATTTCAGTCACACAAAGTGCTTGTTGTGCTTCACATGAATTCGCTAATCAGGAACGACGAGCTTTAAATCCAGCATGTGGCCAAGGGATTTACAAAACACAGCAACTCTGGAGCTCCTGTTCACTGGAATATGAATATTATTATGAATATTAATATATCGTTATCTTGAATTCCAGTAAAAGATAGACATAGTTAGTGGTGAGGTCAGTGATCTGGATATTCAATGTATTAAAAAAATAATAAATCTGCACTTTAATCACAAGATGCAGTCATGACGGGTCCAAAGTCGATTTAATCTGAAGCACAAACACTGTTACGTAACGATGTGAAAGGAAACAGGAAAACAGTTTAGCGCGCGATACGACGGACGGATATTAGAGATAAACCTCTGCCGAAATCACGACCAATATGTTAAGTGTCGTAAGAATAAATGCTGTGGAAACGAAATCACTTGCCAGGCGGCATACCAGAAATCCTACCTGAATCATATGTCGCTTCTGTTATAGAGAAGTAAACAACGACAGGGTGTGGTACGTAACGATAACATGGTAAAGACAAATCGAAATTTAGAAGAATTAGACAAACATGATACAGCATTAAATAGTCAGGGGTTTGCATGCATGTGTGTCAAATGTTGGCTTGCTTTTGCCGAAGACAATGGTGGATCACCCCCCCCCCGCCCCCCGCCCCAAAGAGAATGCTAAAGTTTTTTTTTTTTTTTTAAGAGAAGGCTGAATTTTGATTTTTTTTTTTTAAAAAGAGATTGCTGGAATATTTTCCCTTTTTTGCGGAAGAAAATGTTGGAATTTTGGGGGTTTTTTTGTGCCAAAGTGAATCCTGGAACCTTTAAATTTTTTCGCCAAGGTGAATGCTGCAAATTTTTTTTTTATTTACCTCCAGATAAAATATTGCAATGAAAAAGAAACCGAAATGGTCCACGGAGCTGAATTCAAACTAGTGCATGAGTGTGTGTAAAAAAAAAAAATGATAATAATAATAATCAAAATTTAGAAGAATTACACAAACATGACAGAATTAAATAGTCAAGGGTTTGCATGCGTGTGTCAAACGTTGGCTTGCTTTCAGCAAAGAGAATGTTTAATTTCCCCTGAAGAGAATGCTGGATTATTCTTTTTTCAGAAGAGAATGCAGTTTTGAGTTTCAGAAGACAATTTTGAAAATTCTTTTCCCCCCCGAAGAGAATGCTGAAACTTTTTCCAAAGAGAATGCTCACAACTCAATATAGTAATATGGATATACAACATGGATTCCTGCTAAGTACTGCAGGCTATTAAAAAGACAAATCAGCATATGTGTGTGTTTTTTTTTAAGAGAATGCTGGAATGTTCTCTTTTTTTTTTGCTGAAGAGAGTCCTGGAATTTTTTTTTTGTGCGCCAAAGTGAATCCTGAAACTTCTTCATTTTTTTTCGCCACAAGTGAATGCTGCAACTTTTGCAATACACCTCCAGATAAAATATTGCGAATAAAAGGAAACTTATACAGTTCATGGCGCTAAACTCTAAAACTAGTGCATGTGTGTGTGTGTATATAGTCTCTGAGGCTTTCGTATGTCAATGAACACATCCTTTGCCATTTAAACGTGATTAAATAAGGCGCTTGTCTGACATCCTCCGATTACATCTGACCTTTCCTGGCATGTTTCCAGTCCGAGCAGGACGGATAAACACCAAACAAATACGGTGTTTGCTTTTTTTAAACCTATGGCGTATATGATCTGGACGAGCAAGAAATAAATATTTAAAGAGATGTCATGTGACCTGATCTTCTTGGGTAAACTATAAAGTTTTAAACTTAAGTAAACTTGATGAAATGTTGGATGCACAAGATATATAGTTTAATATATTGTAATATATTGCCAAAAAAGATGTATGATGTATATTATCTTAATATAATATTAATAATATTATCATATATATCAATATATATTGTGTAGCAATATATTCATTAATATAGTTAAACATATTTTTCTTTTCCTGAGGCCAACATTTTTTGGCTGAGGGTTAGGGTTTATATATATATATATATATATATACACACATATATATATACATACATACACACATACATATATAGATAGATAGATATATATAGATTTTTTTTTCATTTTATTATTTAATTTTTTTTCATAAACTCCCCAACACAAACAAATGTAGAAATTTAAAACTTCCTAAACAATCTTCTTAAACATTTATCGCTTTTCCCCATAATATTTTCTTCCCTCAAAACCCTGTTTACACACAAACTTCCAATATTTCTGACCTGAATGCTTGCATTACCACAGGGCGCGTGTCAAACCGCACGTCCTGCACTACCCACTACCTACACATAATATCAGCACGAGCCCTGTGGTAACCATGGTAACTAACTATTCCGTTGTAATACCGAGGGCGTCAGAATGTGATTTGGAACAGGGCCCACGTCGGGACAGATTCGCGCTTTAATTTCGGTTTCGTTTCCTCGCTCCAGAAATGTTTCTTTTGTTTTGAATTCCCTCATGGGGTCATTCTGAAGACTTGAGATTTTTTTTAAATAAAAAAAGTCATTAACGCGTCCAACGAGAATAATTTGATCTGTACAATAACCATTAACAGTTGTAGAAACAGTGCGGCGCGTATATAGGTAGCTTTAAGGTAAGAACTTGACCTAGACAATATTTTCGTGCGTATTATTTATGTAATACCCAAACAACATAAAAATTGCTCTTTAAATACATTAAAATATTGTATTAATGGTAGAAGAGAATGTCTTAATATATATTACTCCACGTGCGTATAAACCGTTCTACTGTTTAAATTATATATTAACGCGTTTTAATGCTTACCGTAAAACCCTACAATCAAGCGCACAAACTTGTATCAACGCTAGGTGAAGCTAACGCTAAAGCGGGCCATTTAAAAGGAAAGAAGAGTACAAGCTGGATGGGAAACGTGTAAATATTAACTATATGAAACATTACGTGTTAAACATTACGTTATAGTTTTAATATAACGCAGTTAAGGCCCTTAAATAGAGGTACGACCATGAAAAATTACAACAAGGGCAAAGGAGAAACAGAACAGCATAGCAGGCTAGCTAACAAGAGCACTATAACTGAGAATGTACAGGTTTGCAGTTTTCTGATGAAAAAGAAATGCAAATTATTGTTTCATTTTCTTCTAAGAAACTCTTACCTTGTATGAATCTGTCGCGAGTAAAAAATTATAATCCGAAGCTGCCATAGCTGAGCTGCGGTTAACGTGTCTATATAAAAAATGAATAAATAAAATAAATTGTTGTCCTGGTTCAAACCGGAGCCTGAAACGGAGAGCGAAGTTACACCGCGTGGAAGAGAATATACTGTTCTGCAGTCTGGATGCGTATGCGTGACTGTGTGCGTGAGTCTGAAAATAATCACGCTTTGAGACAGGAGGCGGAGTCGTGTGACGTAAGACGCGTTAGCGGGGACGTCTAACGTAAACGCTACGCAAGGGGCGTGGCGTGGCGACTAACCACCGTACGACTAGAGGAGTGAACGGGGAAAGGGGGCGTGGTTTCACCGAATACGGTTTTAGAAATGGGCGGGGTCTGTCAAACCTGAAGAGCGGGTTTAATGACGCCCAGTGACGCAGAGTGGCGGTCGATTGTGGAAGACGAGTTTCACTTTCCGTGAAATGAAGAGCGAAACTTTGGACCTGTGAGCTTTCGAGCAAAGTCCTGTTGCCTGATTACATCAGGAAAGCGAAAAAATAAGAGAGGGGGACGACTTAGTATTTGTTTTGAGTTAACTATTTACTTATAGACTGCATTGGTTTGTTTTCCTCTTTTACTTGAGAGAAGAGGGGGGACAAAGTCAACTTAATTTTTATATTTATAGTTTCTCACCTAATTCCAGTGCCGCTCCCAAGGCCTAGTACACTAGCTTTGGCCATACATTTTTAGGGGCCCATAATTTAGCCCTCCTTAATTACCCAACCCCTTTACGACACCCATGTGGGACTTAATATTGGGCTTAATGTTTTGTGTTCATATATTCATTCATTCACTCATCTTCTCTACCGGTGCAGACTTTGTGCATCCGGCGTAAAACCTGTGCCAAAGTTGTGTGTGGATCAAATGGTCCGCTGTGGCCACCCCTCGATGGGAGCAGCCTAAAGACTAACAGTGACACATAATCTAACATTTCAATACACATCCATATTTGCCTGGAGTATTGCTTATGAATTAGCACATTGGCCTCGCATCCCCAGGGTCAATGGTTCGATTCCCGGCTCGGGTGTGTGTGCGTGGAGTTTGGCATGTTCTCCCAGTGGTTGACCTTCCCAAATTGCCTGTTTTGTGGGTTCTGCATTGGATTGGCACCCTGTCCAGGGTGTACACCGCCTCGTACCCTAAGTCTCCTGGGATATTCTCCAGGCTTATCGCAACTCTGTAAAAGGATGAGCAGTATAGAAGATGAATGAATATTGCTTATAAATGTATGGTGAAGTATGACCTCCAGGGTTGTGTGTTTGAATTTTGCCTCTGGTCTGTGTGCATGGAGTTTGCATGCTCTTTCTGTGCTTTGTAGGTTTCCTCTGAGTGTTCAGATTTCTTCCAACACTCCAAATACATCTTGTCCAACGAACGTTTCACCGTGTCCCCTGCCTTGTGCCCTGAGCTCCCTAGGATAGGTTTTAGTCCCCCCCCCCCACCCTCGCCTCAAGACCCTATACATGGTTAAGTGGTTTTAAAAATGAATAAATGTTCTTTCTGACAGGATTAACATTCTCATTCACTTGAAAAACATCATCTTGTACTCTTTTTTTTTCTAGTCACTGTTGAAATTGAAACACAGCCAACTCAGGGTCGTTAGCACAAAATCTCTTACTGTCAGTGCTCCAATAATGAGCCCTGTTAAAAAAAAAAAACTTATGCCATCTTAACAAGCGCTTCCAGACAGGTGACACACTTAATCACTTAGCATCCTACCATGGTCTGTGGTAAGCATAAATTGCTCAGCAGCTTGGGCTCACCATGAAGATGGTTATGCTGTGACAGGCATTTATTCATTGTTTTCCAGGAAAGCTTTTCTAACTGTTACTCTTCATCCTCTCATCAAACATTTGCATTCACTTCCAGGACACAGGACATAAGGGAAATCCTACACTATGGCTTTTTTACAGACACAACACGTCAACCCGATTTGAAGAACACCTTTTGGGAGATTCTCAGAGTGTTTGTTAATGTTTCTGTTATAGGAAATTAATTAACATGGTCTGACTTTCTGACTGACCAGAACAGGGTGTTTAAGAGGTAAATGATTTGTTCTAAATGGAAGTAAACACCCTGTTAGAGATGGTTTAAGGCCAGAGTTGGTGTGGCGACTGGGAAAGCAGTTGGCATCTATGAGGCCATGCCAGCAGCATGATCATAGAGGATAATTTAATAAGTATTTTACGCCATGTCAGAAGCCTCGAATATCCTTTCACTTTTGTTTCCCTGCACTTATTGCCTTCTTGAGATAGCAGACACTTTTTGCACACCCTAGCAAACATGTTGTGTAAATGAGGGACAAAGTACAAGAAAGATTAAGTGGGTCATTGATCATGCACTGTTTATAATGTGACAGTGAGTCACTTTGAAAGCAGTTCAGTTAATGCAATCAGCAGGCTTAGTTTGGTAATGCCATATTATTTAACCCCAGATATGGAAGCCTGTTGCAACTCATTATTTCTTTTACTTACTTTTAATTACAGAACTTTACTTTCTTTTGTGGCCTCCTTTAGTGATTTGTGCTTTGGTGATCAGCTAATATGTTATAAAACTATTATATTGCATAGTTACTTCCATTAATTGATCATTGCTAGAAAATAATCAACTGAGTGGTATGAAAATGTTTGAGTGAAACAGAACGATTCGCAGGAAAGAGCTTTAAAATCTTTAAAACAATAAACCTTCACTAAAAGTCTTTCACTTTTGTTTCAGCGCTCGCACTGTTGTGCATTTTAAAGGCTGCTGCTCGAGACTGTAAATGCCGACCACAGGATCACCTACTCACCACAGTTTGGCCCTTGAACAAGATCCTTGCATCTTCCACTCTGGAGGTCCTGATACTCATTACTGTACAGTTGTGGTGCAATGAGCAAAAAATATTTTCTTGCCTCCACAATCCCTTGGCTTATACTAATCATTTGGAGAGTTAGCTTCTGCCTCCATGTTTCCAAAACAAGCTAGTAGGCTGTCAATGGATTAGTGACTCTTATTTGGACTGTTTATTCCTTCCTTTACATACAAACTTGAAGGCTTTCTAAAAACATCAGAACAGATAACTTTTAAGGGTTCCCCCAGTCGGACAAACCTAACAACCTAATCTCAAGCAAATGTTAGATGGTTTGTAGGTTTGACATTATTTAATAAATAAGGGGTATTACCTTTTTAAAACTTGAAGCACAGCCTCATAGGAAAACATTCAGATGAAATAAGTCTTTTCCTAGGAAAAGAGTTTTTTCAGGAATCTTTAAGGGTTTAGTGAACAATCAAGCTTCTGAAGTGCTCGGCGTGTCATCCTTTGTCATATGGAAACACAAAGTTATGCAAAACATGATCTTTAAGGTTTTCTTAAGGGATCATCGTCTTTGCATCCTTAAAATGTTCTGCTTGGTTCACCTACTGATACAGAAATTTACGTTTGGCAAAAAAAATTCTTAATTTTTTTTTAAGGGTTTAATGAATAATTATTATTTTTTAAGTGTTTTCTTACCCTTGAAATTTCTTTAAGGGTACTTTTGGGGTTTGCTGAAAAACGAAAGGTTCTTAAAATTTTGAAAAAAAATTTTTACTTATAGGAAAACATTTAGGAGTTTTTAAAAGGTTTAGTAAATAATTAGGTTTTCTTCGATTATCTTCTACTTTAAACTTTTTAGGTGGCACACTGGCATGGTGGGAGCCTCACATCTTCAGGGTTGAGGGTTCGATTCCCCTATGTGTGCCTGTGCTTCATGAGTTTTCTTTAGTATTTCGGTTTCCTCCCACATGCAGATTAGGTTAACTGGCATTCCCAAATTGCCTGTAGTGTGTGTGTGTGTGTGTGTGTGTGTGCGTGTGTGTGCCTAGTGATGGATTAGCACCCTGTCCAGGGTGTACCCGTGAGAGGCTCCACACCCCCTGCGACCCTGTGCACATGATAAGCAGTATAGAAGATAAATAATTGTATGAATGAAAATTTCTCATAGTAAAAAAATGTTTACTAGACAAATAGCTCTTGATGGGTTCCTTAATATACGAGGTGGTATCAAAAAGTTTCAAGACTAGTTTTGTAACACGCCAACAGATGGCAGCACAAGTCAGTGTGCCAAAAGACATCATCCTGTGTACATCGGGAGCTGTGCAACTGGTGCTATTCTGACCATATGCGTTACCACATGTTTTATTTCATCATGTACAGCAAGTTTGAACAAAGAGTGAATGTGAAATTCTGTATGAAACTGGGCAAATCTTCCACAGAGACGTTTGACATGATTCAGCAAATTTACAGCGATGCTGCAATGAGTCATATGACTGGAAGAACATCAATGGAAGACGGCGAGAGATCAGAAAGACCTTTACCAAGCTCAACCCCCGAAAATGTTGAAACCATTCAGCAACTTGTGTATGATGATCGTCAGAGAACAATCCACAGCATTGCTGCCATTGTCAGTGAATCATACAGGAACAGTCCAGGCAATCCTCACATGTGGTTTAAACATGCATCATGTTGCTGCCAAGTTCGACCCCAGGAGCAGAAGAAACATCACATCGAAGTCCGACAAGAACTCCATCAGTGTGCTGTGGATGACCCGTCCTTCATGTCGAGGATCATTACCAGTGAGGAAACGTGGGTGTCTGGGTACGACCCTGAGACGAAACAGTCTTCACAGTGGAAGAGCCCAACATCTTCATGACCGAAAAAGGCGAGGCAGGTCCTCAGCTTGACCGAGTGCAATGTTCATCGTCTTTTCCGACATGTGCATCGAGAATTCATCCCAAGGGGCCAGACCATCAATAGTGAATTCTACTCCCAGGTTTTAAGATGTCTGAGGGAGGACATATGGCAAAAAATAAAAATAAACAGAGCTTGTAGACAGAGCTAATCTCGAAACTTTTTGATACCACCTTGTATATTTATAGCATTTTTAAAAAGTGTTTGACAGGGCACTCTTTTGCCGACGGAAACCCAGAATTGTACACTTTCTGTGTACTTTAAAAGTTCATTGAATACCTGAGGGTTTTTAGCTTCATAAAACTTGGCCCACTTTATCATAATGAAATATAAAGTTGCATACACAGACACAAATATATATATATATATATATATATATATATATATATATATATGGGGTGTTATTTAATTGTTTATTTGATAATTAAGGCTTCTTAGCTTTTTCAAAGTGTTCTCCTTTGTGGTTTAGGAAACGTTCATGTTCTTCAAAGGTTTTTACGTGTTTTATAAGTAATTAATGGCTTGTTTGTGTGTGTGCTCGACTTGACACACCTTTTCAACGGGAAACATTCAGGTCCACACACTTAGAAAACAAAGGCTTAAAGGTCTTTTTTCCCCCAGGTTAACAGTCATGCATTTGAACTACAAGCCGCACTAAAACGCCGCCTTGGATTAACGGAGCGCTGGAGCAGCTGTCGCGGAAACCACGTCAAAACGATCTCCTCCTCCTCCACGGGCGATGCGGCTTCATCCCAAATTGCTTGCGATACCCTACATAGTGCGCTTAAATAAAGTACCTCATAATAGCTTTTACACCCGTCGGAGTGCACTAGATGTGCAACAGGGAAACGATTGTAACTCAGCCAGCGGACACGGTCGGATTCTAAAGAGCTCTTCACTTGCTGTATCTGTGCACTACAAAGGATACCGCGCCTGCGCTCTGGCTAGTGAAGGTGGTGCCTGGTGTGTGGATTTGGGACGCGCCCTGAGATTCAGGACCACGGTCAGCGCCCATAGATGCTTTTTTTTCTTCCATCGGTAAGTGACCAACGCCAAAGAGCAGCTGGAAGAAGAGGAGAGAGGGAGTGTGTGTGTGTGTGAGAGAGAGACAGACACACACACACACAGAGAGAGAGAGAGAGATCTGTTCATATAACACAAATAATAATAAAGAAATAATAATAATAATAAAAAAGCTTTACATCATTTGTAAGGTATAAAAGCAAATACGGAAGAAAAGAAAAGAAGCAACAGTTACTCGGAGCGACTCTACAGGCTGCCTGTTCAAGGTTTTTTTTTTTTTTTTTATAACAGGAAATTTCATAAAGAGAAGTTTGAAGCTTTGATGGCACATCAAGTCGTCGCACTTCTTTCCCGTCCGCGCCGGCGCGTCTCCGTCCCCGCGTAAAATCTCTCCCCTTCTTCTTTTTGTTCTTTTTTTGGGGGGTGACATTTAGGCGACCTGTGACTCCGAGCCAAGATGCTGGACCCGTCCTCGAGCGAGGAGGAAGACGAGGTGGTGGAGGAAGAGCGCAAAGCGGCGGCGGCGGTGGCGGCTCCAAAGGCCGCCGGGAGCGCGCGGGTCTCGGCACAGAGACCCGGGAGC
>JAQMYJ010000016.1:19396719-19410396 GCA_030014305.1 Clarias laeviceps | reverse complement strand
AGAGACCCGGGAGCGCGGGCGGCTTGCAGTCCGGCCGCGGGGGTCACGCGCGGCCCTCCAGCCCCGGACCCGCGGCCACCGGCGACAAGGACAAGGACGACGTGGAGAAGATGCACAGAGAGGAAGAGGAGAGAAAGAAAAGGCTGCAGCTCTATGTCTTCGTCATGCGCTGCATCGCGTATCCGTTCAACGCCAAGCAGCCCACGGACATGGCGAGGCGGCAGCAGAAGGTAAGAACCCTCGCCGAGTTAAAAAAACAAAAACAAAAAAACTAAACAAAACAAACAAACAAAAAAAGCCTCACAAAGCAACAGATTGTTGAGAAAAATCTAGAAGTAAAAAAAAAAAAGGTGACATAACTTCTGATTCTGATCACTTTTACCAAACATGTCTAAAAGTAAACTCCAACAAGTGGACAAGCATGATTTTTTTTTTCATGCTTTACAATGGACAAATCAGTGTATAAACATTTTATAAATGTTTCTATGCTGGGAGGAAATCATGTGCATATGTAGAAATGTTATAACTGCTTATATGTTTAGAGAAACATCCTGTAAACATTCCCAAGCCTTATGAATGGTTATGACAGGGGGAAATGAAATCCTGATGAATGCTTATAGTGGGTCGAGAAACATCCTGTAAACACACCTGACGCCTTGGGGACGCTTATAATGGGATTGGAGAAACATCATGTAACTGTGATGAAGCCTTGCGAATGCTTATAATAAAGGCAAAAGTAATACAGTATAGTCATAATTATGTTGAAGCTGTATATGAATATTTATATACATAGTGGGGGAAAAAGAGAAACAAAATGTAAAGGATACTGAAATCTTATGAACGCTTAGAAGGTGAAGAAACAACCTGTAATTACACCAAAACATTTAGAATGCTTATAATAAGGATGGAGAAATATCCTATAACGCCTTGATGAAGCCTTTTGATTGCTTATAATAAATGGAAAAGTAATAAAGAAGCTTTATGAATGTCTTTATACACGGGGAGAGAAACATAGCAAAGCTTCAAGAACGCTTCTAGAAGGTGGAGGAACAAAATCTATGCATACTGAAGTATTCTGAAGCAGCACGAATGCTTATTGAGTGTGGAAAACAACCCTATAACCATGCTAATGATTATACTAAGTGGAGAAACATCCTGGTGAAGCTCGGAGAAGCTCTGCGGAAGAAACCAGTTGCTTTTGCACCTCGTGTATCTAATGTCTGTCATTCTGTTGCTGAGAGAGATTTTGAGCCAGGAAAAAGATTTTAGCCCAAAATAAAAAAAATCCAGCCCCGTGTGGCTTCATCAGTCCTTTCAGTGTATCGATCTCATCAGGGATGGGCGCTGCAATCAGATAAAGCACGATTAAACCTTTCCACCCCGATGATTGTGGTTAGGGAAGCGCACGAAACGAGGACAAGATCAGATTCTGTTTTGATGTGATTAAATTTTTTTCATTGTAATATTCTGTTATATGTGACATTTCGAATAGATTTAGTGGAATTGGCATCCACTTGGCATTCTTGCCCCTATATTATCATCTCCCGCAGTGTATTATCATGCTGGTCACGAAGGTGTTGATTTTTTCACAAATATGTGATTGTTTCGATAATTACAAGTTACAAAAAGAAATTTGTAAAGCAATAACATAGTATCAAATGATGCAAATTTTTCTGTGAGGAAATGGTTGTTTAGCAGTTTTGAAAAAAAAAAAAAAACTCTCCAGTTAGAACGTCTTCAGAGTGGAAGGTTTCGGTTTCTTGGTAACATGACAACTTTTATTAACTTCAAGAAACAGCAACAAGACAGGCTGCTGAGGGAACGACAGCTGTGATAAAGCAAGTGATAACAGAAACTGACTTGTTTTACAGAAATCTAAGTAGAAAGTTGTCAGGGTTTGCAAACTGATATGGGATAAAGAAGTCTAACCGGAAATCCTTTTTCACTACAACGTTGTCTTGTCTGTAAAAAAAGTGGTACCAACTGGCACTTGCTTGAGCATACTTCTTTTTTCTCCAGTGAGATCTGGACTGTTTTTTTTCTTTTTTTCTGTTTCTCACCATTGTGTTCAAGAAACAGCACCAATGTGCTACTAGACGTTCTGGGAAGGCTTCAGTTGCAAAAATGCATGCAGTGAAGTGATGGGATCCCATCTGCTGAAAGCAATACTGGTCTGCTCCTTTAGAACAATGCTGATATCCGGTGAGACCGTACATAATGGAGTGCATAGAATGGGAAGGGCTAGGCTGGGACTATTGATTCGGCAGATGTTTAATGGGATTGCTTTCATAGCTTGAACGTGTACAATTGTAAAACAATAATAATGATTTTTCTTTTTTCAAAAACAAGAAATACCAGCATTATTTCCACATATAAATTGATCTAAAAAAGGATTCCCTTCTCTGACACGTCAGTCTGATTTAACTAATGGCCTGCATTTAGTCTAACAACATTAAAGGCTAATTCCCGGCGGTGAAAGAAACTCGAGGCAACGTGATACGTGAGTCGAGAACTCCATTTATAACAGGCAAAGGATGAAATGCACTAGATTCTGTGGCGATGAAAGCAACTGTAGCAGATCTAAATGGAGGAGCATTATCTTCCAGCAGGATCAAGTTGGTTAATTTATTTAGAGCTTATCGTGGAGGTAGTCATCATATGCACGTCCCCTATCCCGCCTGTTGATTATTATCCCAACAAATCGGTTCAAAAAGCCACACGCTTCGCTGCGACGCTGAACGTTTGTTAACTTGGAGAAAGCAAGGCTGTTATCTCAGACTCAGCGCTCACCTGGGATTCCTGCTGGCTTGTTTTCTTGACGGTTTTGTCTTGGGAAAATATTGAGAGTCCCTGTGGGAGTTGCTGAGTCTGGGGATTCGTTGGGGGGAGCCGTGCATGTCGGAGCAGCTGCGATGTAGCTTTAGTCATGCATGATTTATTTACGGGTAGTGTGGCAGATTTATTTAATTTTATTGATCTGGTCAGGCTTTATGGTCGGCTAGAAATCCAAGCGAAGGTTTGATAAGGTCCAGATACATAGTAATAAAATAATGGTGTTTCCACTTTTGATGAACATCGACTCTGACAGGGTCAGTGTAGAGGATAAACACATATGTATTTAACTAATTATATAATCTTTGATTGCATAGTTGACTTGACATGTTTTAGTTTAGCAGCCAATATCTGGTCATAAAAGTAAAACATTCCTGCTGTTTGCATCTCTATTTAAAATGCATCACATGTTGAACCTAAGTGTTGCTTTATTTTCAGTTATACTGCCACTTACTAGTCCTGTAGCAAGTCTATGGTTTTATGACCTGCCTTTAGCTAAATTATTAAAATAAATGCATAAGACCGAAAAAAACGAGGGAGCAACCTGTAGGATTAATTTTTTTTTTTTTTCTTCATACCCTTGTTGTATCTGTTATAGTACTTTTCAACCGATGACCTCTGGCATAAAGGTCATAAAGCTGGTGCTGGTTTAGTTCAAGAAGAGAAGTGAAATGGAAGAATAGAAACTAGATGAGAAAAAACAAACAAACAAGAAAAATAAAAATGAAAAGAAATTAAGACACGAAAAGAAACTAAAATGTGAGAAGAGAAAAGTAGAGAAGACGAATGGAAGGGAGCAATTAGAGAAGAGTAAAATACAAAGAAAAGTGAAGATGAAATGAGAGAAAAAAAATTAAGGAGAGAAGAGAAGAAAAAATTTTAGATGAACAGAAAAGAGAAGAGAAATGAGAAAAGAGGAGAGGATATAAAACATGAGACAATAAGGGAGCAGAAGCGATAAGTACAGAAGGTAAGAGAAAAGAAGGAAAGCAAAATGAAAAATGACCTGGCCATCACTTATCACTCCTACTGTATACTGTATGTGCTTGTTAAAGATCTCATTCTAGGTATAGCCGCCTCACTTTCTGGCAATAGTTTGGGGAAGAACTTCCTATGCTGTGGTGGTCAGGTGTCCACAAACATTTGGTTTCAATACCAGACTTTATTGTGCTGGTTACGTTAAAACTATATCCTGGTATTTGTATGTATTAGTGACATCCCTGGGTCTCCAACACAGAAACGAATGATAGGAACGGTTTGTTCACTAGACCATAAACTAATCTCCCTATCACCTTCGACTCAGCCGGATTTTCTCCTCTGTCTTGTTTCCATATGATTTAATCCACCACCATGATCCAAAGTGACCCTGAGACATGTTTGTTTCGACCTGTTTGTCCTTAATCACACAACGTGCTTTGTGCCTTTGTGTTTTATGGCACTCAATAATGCTAGTTTACGTTGAGTGAGTTCAGTTGCACGACAAAAGTACCAGTTTCTTGGCCACTTACGGTGCAATAAAACAGCCGGGGTGGAAGTCTGGAGCTTTTGACATTGCGGGTGTGGGATGATAAGAAAGCAAGCAGTTCAGCCTATCAGACTGACAATGGTGAAGAGAATATTAAGCTGGTGTGCAAAAAAAAAATAATTGTGTCATTATTATACCTCCAGTGTACAAACAAAAACAACTTTTTGTAAAGGAGCTAATTTGATTTTCCTATTGATGTGACATCATACAAGAACTGACTTGTTGCTCTGATCTGCTGTTCTCTGGCGGGGCGGGGCTCATCAGTAGCTCATTTACATAAACACTTGAACGGCGTACTAGAAGAATGAAACAGCTGGATTTTGAGATCATTTGATCTGATGGGCATTTCAGCTGTTATATTTTAAAGGCATTCCTATTGGAATGGGTTTCAAATTTAAAAGTGTCACTTTCCTATTAAAGTCCAAGGTCTTACAGAGGCTTTTTTTATTTTATTATTTTTTCTTTAAAGTTAATATTGAATTGTTCTTACTGCAAAATCAGAAAACCCTTCATCCTAAAGACGTGTGTCGGTAAACATAAAGCCATGGATTAATATCTAACCGCGACTGAAACGGTGACACTGGAGACTTCTTTCATAAACGCTAACTAAACATCTCCTTAGAGAAAACGGCAGCGTATCAACAAACACACACCTTCTTGAATCCATTTATGTGGAACGTGTACCGTACAGAACTTCGGGTGACTGTAGAAACGAGGACATGTTAGAACAAGCGCATTAGCTGTCCATCCTTGGACCAATCAGATTTGAGAATTTAGGAGATAAGCAGATTAATCAGTAGTACGGTGCTTTTAAATAACTAACATTTAAACTTTTTACATTTATAATTAATCATTTTGGACTCCCATTTTAGCAAGATTACTCTAGAGTTATATTTATACTAGTGCTGTTAATCGATTAAAATTTTTTAATCTAGTTAATCACAGTCATAGTCGCGATTAATCACAATTTTAAAATACTCAGATTCACTTGCACTGGCTGGGTAGTATGAGGTGTGGCAAACCTGGCCTGAACCCAGAACCCGGATCCTCAGATCCAAAAACCAACAACCTAGAACCTTAGCTGCCTGAGCCACCACACCGTCTTACATTTATTGTATCCTTGTAAAAATAGTTCCACTTGAAGGTAGCTCGAGCACACTTTGGTTTTATCCAAACCTCAGTCGTCTTATTATCCGTGTTAAACGTGCCATTATCACACAGCCGGGTAACAGCACTGCCAGTATGGGAAGCCATTAGGGTCAAACTTGGTCATATGATTAATTTCCGTAAAAAAATAGTAATTCGTTAACATTTTTTGAATAATCACATGCGTTAACGCATTAATAATGACAGCCCCAATATAAATTTAATTTAATTACATTTAAATGTCATAATTTTTAATTCAGATTTTAGCAAGATTACTCTAGAGTTATATTTGTACCACATTTAGACGTGTAAGGATTTTGAATGAACATTTAAGAAATGTTTCATCTTAGCGTTTAAATCAACAAAAGTAAGAGACGTAGTGTCGGAAATCGCGAACCTGTCGAGCTCGGACCATTCTGATCTTTCTTAGTTTCCTTCCCGTTTTAGAAAGTATAATGAAAACCGGAGCATCATTTTAGTGGGAATGAACCCAATGGATCGTTTCATATATTTTTTTTCCTGTCTACAATTAGAATCCACTATAACATACAAAACCGAGCCGCAGCCATTTATTATCTGTTTGATGAGATATGCTAATCAGGCAACTTCAAAGAGGACGAGCCGATCACGGAGACACGAAGCGCTAACAACGTTCTGGTGAAAGCGCCTAATAGAGAGCTGAAGGATCCGGACGCTCCGAGGGAAAGACAGGGTTCGTGTGTGAACGGAACTGTCGAGCTGGATGCAGGTGAGAAGGTCAAATATCTGTGTGCTGTTTCTCCAGGACAAATCCACTCCCTCCCCCGACACACAGACTCTCCTGTGAAGAGAGAGACAGAGAGAGACAGAGAGGGGGGGGGGGGAAGAGACTGGAAAGAATTACACTGTGATTTTGGTGATATAATGGCGGTGACGTCTGTTCACTTCAGTCTGTCAATCTTATTCGTTCTGTTTTATTGTTCAGCTGCAGAAATCACTTCCCTTATTTCCTCCTTCATTTTTCTTTTCTTCTTTACATTCCCTCCTCTTCTTTTCTGTAACTCTGCTTCTCTTCTCTTTTCTTCCATTTCCTTCTATTCACTTCTCTTATTTCTTTCTTCATTTTTCTTTTCCTATGTTGTCTTCTCTTCTCATTTTTTTCTTTTCATATCTTTTATTCTTCCTTAATCTTCTCGTGTTTAATTTCCTTTTCTCTTCTTTCTTTCAGTTCTTTCCTTTATTTTTTACTTCTTTCTCTTCTTTTATTCCCGCTGTAATTTTTTATTTTTCCCTTTCTTCTCCCTTATCTACTCATCTCTTCCCTTATCATCTCAACTAATATTTTTATTCTTCTCTTCTCTCATTTCTTTTTTCTCTGATTTCCTCTTTGCTTTTCCTTTAATCTTTTCCTTTTCTCTAATTCCTCTCTTCTGTTTTCCTTCTCCACTTTTCTGTTCTCCTATACTTTTTTTTCTTCTCTTGGTTTTTCTCATCTACCGTATTTTCTCTTCTTTTCGTTTCCTTTATTCCCTAATTTAATTTTTCATTTTTTTTCTTTTCTATTCTCTTCTTTCTTCTTGTCTCATCTTTTATTTTTGCTTTTCTCCTCTTCTCTCCTTTTTTCTTCTTTTGTATGAAATTCAATTACATTTATATAAACAAACAAAAACGCAGCAGTAAAACTCTATACAAAGCAAAAAAAACAGCTTCGGCTTTAAGCCACATTACTTTAACACACCTTCCCAGAACGAATAAGGAGACACTTGCCTCTTTAAAGCTATACAGCACGTGAGAGAAAACTAGCTTCGTCGAATGTTTACTGTGGAGATCAGAAGAAACAGAATTATGATAAGCAGCTTAATAAGTTAATAAGCCTCGTGCTCGGTGTTGGTCTCCGTACCCACCTTCACCGTGACCGGGATCAAGCGCTTAATGAAGATTGATGAAATCAGCTGTCTCTTCTGACTCCGTGTCGTCCTTGTCACGATGTCCACATGCATCATTGCGTTCGTTGCAAAATGTCAGTTTGATGAAAATGCTGAACGGAAATTTGGCAAAAATTGCGAACACATGGCTGGCATTAGGCTTGTACGGGCGAGGGGAACTGTTGAAAAGATGCACAGCTGGTCTGAGCATTCTTTGTGTGTGTGTGTGTGTGTGTCTGTGTGTGTACGCTTCATAAAAATCACACTTGCATTATTAGCCCACGGGCTCAGAGCAATAAAACTGCGGCAGTAAACAGTTGGGCATGTCGATGTCGTTTATGGGAAAGCCCACAGCAGTTCTTCTAACAGGAACAGAGTTATAGCGAGAAATGTGAGAAGCTTGACTTCTTGGAATTAAAAATTAACACAGTGTCTAAGCATATGGATTATTTACGTATACATAAATCATGTTCAAATCAAACCGGGACTTGGCCGTCTCATGAGCAGAAGAATGGCGTAAAACCGGTTGACATCCAGCGCAGGACGGTGCAGAGACTTTTAGCCAGGGGAAATAATTTGAACAGTGCAAACGTTGTAAACATTCAACGCCTGATCCTTGAAAATCAACAGTTAACTCGTCCCAGACTTGCACAAGACACACATCTGTCTGTGGGAACTGTGCACACAATCATTCACCAACACCACTCGCACGTTACAGGAACTCGGCTTGGAGTTATGGCCACATCCACCGCACAGTTCTTACCTCGCTCAGAGGCATTCCCACATGATTAAAGGAGTTCCTGGGAGGCCGGCGTTTCAGGCGTGAAGCAGGCAATCAGATCACGGCTCTGGCGGATTGTATAGCGAAATAAATAGAGTTTTTACTCTCATAACTGTGTTTTGTCATTCTGCACAATCAAAAGTCCCACTTTGACTTGAACGCCCCTCGTAGATATTTTTTAACCACAGAATTCTCCATTCTTGATTAACCTCCTGTCATATCAGCAGCCAGGTTGTTATATTCCTAATGGCAGATGCTCCACAAAAAAAGCATTTTCTAAATTGATAAAACATTAAAGCACATTTAACAAAAAAAACCTTAAACAATTTTCACTTAGTTAGGCACAGCTTTCAGATCTGCATCAGACTTTTTTTGCACCAATTTTAAACACATCTGGAAAACACACTTCATGCACACACACACACACACACACACACACACACGTGTTCAATCAGTGGTTGGGGTCGAGCTTAATTAGTAAACAGGAAATAAGCCAGTTCATCACTGCGAGGGGGGTTTATGGGTGGTGGACACCATCGGAGGGGGAGGGGTGACACCAAAACTGACTGTGTTCAGCTGGGTTCAGTCACATACTATAAAGAGGGCAAAATAATTGATGAACATGCCATTATAGAAGTGCCTGGCCTGTGTGGTGGCAGTCTGACCCCGTGTACAGCCATCAGCAGTTATCAGGTTCTCCATTGCTACGTTATATTAGGGCCATACGACAACATTTCTGGTTCATAATGTTGTCATTTGGGCCATTGTGAAATAAAAATAAAAAAAAGACTTCTATGAGTAGTTTTACTGCACCATACTTTTTACTATTACTTGAGTAGATTAGCGAAGAAGAAACGCTACTCTTACTCCGCTACACTCGGCTACACTCGACTCGTAACCATTTACTCTACACATTAGATATTTTTTGTTTTTGCCAGAAAAATGCAGTTGGTGGATCTACCACATGACTGTGTTTCACCAATCAGACGTAGCAACAATAATCGCATGACTCCGTTTGACCAATCAGCCGCAATAACAATAACCACATGTAGTCAAATGACCAAACAGAAATGCTGCATATAGCGGGTAAAAAAAAATCTTTAATCCGCGGTAGAAAGTGAAGGGGACACGTCGTGGTTAGTTTAGCTGTTTTATTTAATGTTGCAGTGTTAAAATATATATTAGCAAATAAGCTAGAGGCTAGAAAATATAAGTTTCTTACATTTGTTCTACTGGACACAGTTTTATGGTAAAGTGTACACATGTTCTAATTTTATTTTCTATCTGCTGAGTCTTGGAGGGCGACTGAATATACAGTTTATCTTACACTGGAAATAGTTTACACTGTTACATATGTTACCTACAGTAGGGATTTGTTTCAAGATTAGGAAGTTTGTGCTTCTTATTCTTTTATTTGCTATTTTGTAAAGATATTTAGTTTTATTCAATTATTTTATTAAATGTATTATTTGGAAATGTCAGAATTTGTGCATTATTTCATAATTTTGTCTGGCTGCTTACATAATTGCTAAAAAAAAAAAATCTGACATTACGATGAAACAGTTACTCAGTACTCGAGTATCTTTTCACCCAATACTTTTTTACTCTTACTTGAGTAATATTTTGGATGACTACGTTTTACTTCTACTTGAGTAATATTATTTTGAACTACAGCTACTCATACTTGAGTACAATTTTTGGCAACTCTACCCACCTCTGCACCATGGTCTAAAAGTATGTGAGTTGGTTTATCAATAATCGTCATTTAAAAAATATTAATCTTACAACATACCCTCAATCCTCCCTAAATCTGGTTGATTGATTTTCGTTTTTGAGCTTGGTGTTGAAAGTTCACAAACTCAATACTCAATAAAAGCACAGGTACTTGGTTAAAAATGTACTCCACAACAAGTTGTAATTCTAAGTACGTAAGCACAAGCTATCCTCCAAGAAATTGAATTTTATGGTCACCCATCCATCCCAGTTAGTGCTAAACAGCTTTTTAAACACAATTCAGGTTGATGACACAAATGTACAAGTCTAGTAGAAACTGATAGCGAAAAGATTTAACATTAATTAAATGAACGATGGGCTGCATTGTTAGCCTCGGCCATTACTTCACTAGCTTAGCTCGCTAGTTGCTCCCATTGCTACCCTGTATAATGCAGGTAGTCTATACGATTAAAAAATAGGCATACTGTATGCATACAGAATAACAATAAGGTTAAAGGACAAACCAAAACATTATAATAATAGACTTGTTAATAAACGACTTGGCGTGAAACACAATCCAAATGCATAAGAGTCCACAATTGTTTAGCTTGTTAGCGAGATCGCTTCGAATCTTAAATGGTCCCGAAAGAAGCTGCAGCCCAGAGACCAAGTGGACAAGATCCGCTGCCGTCTAATCACTATGTTGCGATAATTTATCATCTCTTTAAACTTGGACTGGTGGAATTGTTTTGTTCCTGTCCTTCCCACTTGGGGTGCAGCTCACTCGTGATATGGTGTGAGCAACGCCATAAACGCTTATGTTTAGATTAGGAAATCATTGCACTTTTTTTTTTGTGATCGGCAGCTGAAAAAGTGGCTGTTTAAAATGTATGAAGTAAAGGTACAGGATTTTTATCAAAACATGCAGAGAGTAGAAGTAAAAAGCATCAAGTACAGATACCCAGAAAAAAGATACAGAGAAGTTGTACTTACAGTATGTACTTGCCAACGCTGCTGAAACCCTTATACCCTGGAACATCTATTCCAGTAAATGGATGTGACATGTGATGACATTATTGTGGACTCTTTTTCAAGTTGGATTCGGCACACCAAAGAATTCCTTCCCAGCTGTCTAGCAAAGGAGAACATTGCTTTTGAAGTACTTGTAGATGAAGTCTTGTGGCCTGACTGTTTGGTGTTTGGATTTGAGAAGAGATAAAATAGTTTCAAGTCGATTGTTTGAGTTTGCAAGACAAGTCAAAACTTTCAATCCAAAAAAAAACTCAAAAACAAAACTTTGGGATCTTGACTCGTGGCGCACCACAGACACGCAGACACGAGGTCAGGTCTGGTGTAAAAATGCGTTTTTTGTAGTAATTAATGAAGGGAAGATTTAGAGGAAAGACATGGGGATTAGGGTAAGAAACAGTAAAAGGTTAGTGTAGAAAATAGAAATGTGCATGTGTGAGTCAGAAGCAGTGTCCAGCAGGCATGATGACACGAAGCTGGTGAGCAATGGCAGCGGCAGATAGACGAAACACAGAGGTGGCCCTCGCAGTAAAGGCTAGAAGGCTGCTCACAATACTGATAAACAGCACGCGACAGAGCCAGCGTGGCTATTACTGTACCGATCCGGTAGCAGCTGCAGCAAGCCGGAATCCAGGGCATAATAGCCGGTCCTTGGCAATGGCAGCGGCACGTCCGGTACCCAAAGCGAGTCTGGCACGTCTGTCTGGCTCTGGCATCAGTCCCAACTGGGGGCCTTAACGTCGAGGCAGCGGCTGGTTTCTTTGCAGTGGCTGAGGCCTGATGATGGTAGTGACCGGGGCAGCTAGTGCAGTCCCTTGATGCCTGACCCTTGGGAGGTTGCTGATCAGCGATGAATTAAAAGTCCACGAGGAACACAACATGGACCTCAAAGCACGCCAATTCTAGCTTAGCTCACCATTCGTTCCACTTGACTTCTCACTCTCTGGTCCCTACTTCTTACCTCTTACCTCTTGTTTATTAAAGAAGACAGAAAGTTCATCAGCTGTGTCATGCCAAGTGAGCTCGCTAGTTGTAGCAAACGAGGAGCGAAGAAAAGTAAAGTTTCAGCTCGGTTCGTGTCATTTTGGATCACAAACAAATTGATTTGATATTTTTTCTTCTAGTATCAGGCAGAAGAGAAAAATACACACACACACAAAAAAATGCTATGCAACTGCATTCTTCCAAACTGTGCTAAACACTTTAATGCTAACTTCTGACTCTCCAAAAATGCATCTATTGTGTTAAAGACCTCAACTTCCATTGTTTTTTATTATTATTATTTTTTAAATATTGAATTATATTCAAATTCAGATCTTGAATTAGATGTTCAGTGGCAGTATTTGTTTAGCTAGCGCTTAGCGCATCTGTTTGTGCCACGTGATCATTCACACTTTTACATTATTCACAATGACAAGCAGCACACACACACTATCACACACTCTCTCTCACACACACATGCGTGATAAAGGCCATGTGTCTCAGAACAGTGCCAGTCAGGAATCGCCTACCTCTAGCTTTCTATTTCTCCTCACACACACACACACACACACTCTCTCTCTCTCACACACACACACACACACACACACACACACACACACACACACACACACACACTTTGAGACTCTAATTAGTATAATTACAGCCACAGCTTTTCATCCCCCTCCCGCTTTCACTCTTACACACATGTAAAAAAATATCACACACACACACACACACAGCTCTGTACTAATGTACTGTATTTTTATCAGCTCATGTATTTAGTAGTTAAACAACATTATGCTATTCCAAATGCTACAAACACACAACATAGAAACACACACACACACACACACACACACACAATGTTTTGTTTTCTAAGCTTTTTAAATAAAATTTGCATTGATATTTTTAAGGATCCCACAATGAAATGAAACTAACACACACACACACTCACACACACACTAGGATCAGAAAAGTGTAATTACTATAATTGCTGCTGTAGTGTCTGCTTTCGCTTAGCAGAATTATTAATGATAATACTGTATTTAGATTAAGCAGGTTTCTGTGTTTCCCGTCACCCACCTGATTCACCTCGCCATATGATAATGAATTTATTACATTTCTAAATAAAAATATTAACCTAAATGGAGGAAATCAGTAACATAGAAAGCTGGAGAAGGACCCTATGTTTGAGTTTTTTTTTTTTTTTCTAATCCCCCTGGGCAACAAAACTGTAAACCAGGGCCTGTATTCACTCTCAAAGTTAATTTAGGACTGAAAATATTCCTAGCTCAGAGTAGGACTGCTTCTAGGACAGCATGAGATGTCACTGTTTATGACACTGAGAGCCGCAAAGTAGGCTTCACATTATAGTGTGTGTGTTGTAGCTTGGACATGTTTTTGTACAGTGGTACCACGCACCACCATTAAGCGTGTTTATAAATTAATAAAAAAAATTTTTGCATAATATTTAGTGAAGATATAACACCATGTGTCCTAAGAATGTTAGAAACGCCGCTAGCAAGAAGAAAAGGTAGCCACTTTCAGTTTTTTTTTAAAGCAGCCAGTGATTAAGGTTAATTGAGATGTTTATTTCATATTTTACTTCATTTAAATCTATTTTCTAAATGTTTTGATTGTTTTTATATGCAAAAATATGATTACATTGAAATATGAAAATGCTAAAGTTTATAATATTTTTGGATGTCTGGAAAGGTATATCTGCGTTTACATTATTTCCTATGAGGTAATAAGTTTCACAATAT
>JAQMYJ010000016.1:19389219-19391719 GCA_030014305.1 Clarias laeviceps | reverse complement strand
GGTGAACGAATGTCCTTTTGGGTCGAGATTTTCTTCAATGTAATGCTGGTATGAAGGATATGAAATAGAGCGAGAGAGGACAAAAATAAAAAAACAAAATAGGCAAAAGGAATTTCTCATCATGGATACTGATGAGGCCACAACCCACACATCCTACACACACACATACACACATAAAGTCTTCATTGCACATTCCACGCCTCCTTCTCCTGTGCATGAAAGCGTCGTATTTTTTATCTCGACCTGACCTCAGTTAATGAGTCGAATCCTCCATAGAGTGCGTTATTTCAATTTCATTATTTATAAACTAAAACTAAATATGCACAGCGCATAATAGAGCTCGTCTAGAGACTTTTTTTTTTTTAATTAGGCATTTTATCTTGAATGAATTTTTGCAGAGAGCAAACAGACTATTTATACAGTTGGAAAGTTATAAACTGGAGTGTTTGGAGTCAACAAGATGAGTTTGTAAAAAGAAAAATCAACAGGTGCAGTTAGAGACCGTCGACAGATTGCGTAGTCACCGTAGATCGAGTGTCACTTTTATCTGAGAATCATTCTGACCTCCATCGGTGCTTTTACCTCTTTTATTCTCTTTCTTATTTTCTCTTTCTATCATTCTCTCTCTCTTTCTCTCTCTGCGTGGGGAAGGAAAGAGAAAAAAATAATTCCCCAGACGTCTCGGCGCTCACCTGTCAAACAAAACCGAGTGTAATGCTTCACCGAGCGTGAAGATGTCCTAGGAGGGTACAGGAAAAGACACAGAACTTCACAGTGAGGATTAATTAAAAAAAGAATGTTGTCCGAAGAATAACACTGAGATAAGGATTTTTTTTTGTTTGTTTTGGATAAATTTAATTCTTTTAAATAAATATAACAAATCATGTTTTTATGCTGCATCTACATCTTTATACGGCTATTAGTTTTATCATAAAATCCTCTTCCTTAAGGTGAACTCATAATGAGCGACTGGGATTTTAGAGCAATGATGTATTCTGTAGAACTCCACTCAGTATGAAGGATGCACTTTTTTAACAGAAATAAATACTTCGTATGGAGGATTAGCGAGAGAGAGAGAGAGAGAGAGAGAGAGAGAGAGAGCGTGCAGTTCATAGAGGCAATACACCGGCAATAAGCACTTCGTTGAGAAACCATGCTAAGAGAAAGTGCACTTTGTAGGGAAGATAGACTGTATGAGGAAGAACATTTTCAGGGAGGATAAGATAAGCTACTTCTTAGGAAGGACACATTGTGAGAAAAGGCACTTTGTAGGGAGGATTCATTATGAGAAAGAGCTTTTTGTAGGGAGGATACATTGTGAGGCAAAGCACTTTGTAGGGAAGATACATTCTGGGTTAAAGCAAACTTTGCAGGGAGGACACTATGAGATATGCACTTTGCAGGGGTGATACATTCTGAGGTAAAGCACTTCATAGGGATCATACATTATAGGAAAGAGCACATTGTTCATTCAGAGGATGATCCATTTGTAGGGAGGGTACTTTGTGAGCAAGATCTCTTTGTAGGGAGGATAAATTATGTGTTAAAGCACTTTAAAGGGAGGATACATTATGAGGGAAATCAATAGGGAGAATACACTATGAGGTAAAGCAATTTTGAGGGAGGATACATTACAATTTAAAGAACTTTATTCGGAGGATACATAATGAGGAAGAGCACATTGTTGGAGGACACACTATGAGGTAAAGCACTTTGTAGGAAAGATACAGCACTTTGCAGGGACAATGAATTCAGTACTTTGTAGAGAGGATACATTATGAGGTAAAGCACTTTGCACAGAGGATACAGTACGAGGTAAAGCACTTCATAGGGGGATTCATTATGAGAAAGAGCACTTTGTAGGCAGGATACACTGCAAGGAAGATGTCTTTGTAGGGAGGATACATTTTGATTATGTACTTTGTAGGTAGGGATACATTATGAGGTAAAGCACTTTGCACAGAGGATACAGTACGAGGTAAAGCACTTCATAGGGGGATTCATTATGAGAAAGAGCACTTTGTAGGCAGGATACACTGCAAGGAAGATGTCTTTGTAGGGAGGATACATTTTGATTATGTACTTTGTAGGTAGGGATACATTATGAGGTAAAGCACTCTGTAGTGAGGATACGTTATGAGGTAAACCACTTTGTACACAGGACACATTCTGATTTAAAGCACTTTATACAGAGAATACATTATGAGGAAGAGGACATTATAGGAGGACGCATTATGAGGTAAAACACTTTGCAGGGACAAAGGAACTCAATACTTTGTAGGGAGGATACATTCTGAGGTAAAGCCTTTTGTAGGGAGGATACATTCTGAAGTAAAGCCTTTTGTAGGGAGGATACATTCTGAGGTAAAGCCTTTTGAAGGGAGGATACATTCTGAGGTAAAGCCTTTTGAAGGGAGGATACATTCTGAGGTAAAGCCTTTTGAAGGGAGGATACATTCTGAGGTAAAGCCTTTTGAAGGGAGGATACATTCTGAGGTAA
>JAQMYJ010000016.1:19375027-19389119 GCA_030014305.1 Clarias laeviceps | reverse complement strand
AAAGCCTTTTGAAGGGAGGATACATTCTGAGGTAAAGCCTTTTGAAGGGAGGATACATTCTGAGGTAAAGCCTTTTGTAGGGAGGACACATTCTGAGGTAAAGCCTTTTGTAGGGAGGATACGTTCTGAGGTAAAGCCTTTTGTAGGGAGGATACATTCTGAGGTAAAGCCTTTTGCAGGGAGGATATAGTATGAAGTAATGCACTTCATATGCATTATGAGGAAGAGCACATTGTAGGAGGATACATTATGTGGTAAATCACTTTGTTGGAAAGATTCATTACAAGTTAAAGGACTTTGCATGGACATTGAACCTGAATACATTCTAAGGTAAAGCGCTTTATAGGGAGAATACACTAAAAGGTAAAGCACTTCATTATGAGGAAGAGCACTTTGTAGGGAGGATACAGGGAGGAAACTCTACGAGGTTAAGCAGTTTTTAAGGAGGATACATTACGAGTTAAAGTACTTTGTAGGGAAGATACGTTTCAAGTTAATAAGTAAGTTTATAATTACAAGTAATTAATAATTACAAGTAACTTACAGGGAGGGCATGTTATGAGGTAAAGCACTTTGTAGGGAGGATACATTATGTGTTAAAGGACGTTGAAGGGAGAACACGTTATAAGGTAAAGCACCTTGCAGGGAGGATACATTATAAGTTAAAGCACCTTGCAGGGACGACATGTTATGAGGTAAAGCATTTTGTAGGGAGGATACATTATGAGATAAGTTGCTTTGTAGGCAGGATAGCGAATAAGAAGTGTCTTGGTGAAAATGCATATGAATAAATGCGCTCTGCAGTCAATGTACAGTACATTTATGCTACAGCAACAGCACTTTGCAGGCTTTATGTGGAGAAAAATCCAAAGGGCACTTAATCATGAGTAGCCTCTCTCTGTCTCTCACCAGCACTGTGCATGAAATTAAACTTTCATGAGAATAGAAATGGATCGTGTGACGAAAAATTGCTTGTGAATATGGAGATATTTATACCAGAGGAAAAAAAAAAAACAGCAGGAGGAACTAAATCACTCGCGTTTGCCCTGAAGCTCTCTTCAAGAATAGACTGGCCAGAAAAGGCACTAAAATAGCCACACACAAATGCGCGCACACACACACACACATACACACGTCCTCAGTTAGTGTGTTAGTCACCTTCCATCAATACAGCACAGTGTGAGGATAAGACCTAACGCAAGAGCCGTACAAAAATAATTACAAAGAATTTCAAATCCTTTCAGATTATAAAACGTAATTTAACTGCTGCCCACTTTGAACCTTTTTACACAACAGTGCTGTTGAGTTCTCGATTCAGATCAGAAGGTGTTGATCTGCAGTACGGTTGGTCTGACTGTACGGTTTATATTAACACACTCGTTTTAATACGTTCTTGTTTCTATAGTAACAGAAAATTCACTTGTATGTCAGGTATAAAAAGTATCGTTCTCCAGTGTCACGGTTTAATTAATAAAAATCAGAACTTTGTCACCCGTTAAACGTCACCCCTCAGCTTTGCTTTTACAACTGATATAGTAAAGAGCTTTTGACTGGTGTGTGAGATTTCCTCGCCCACTCTCTCCTCCAGCATTACTGAGGATTTAGTCGCTGGGTCTGATGTACCGACTTGGCTTTCGTCATGTGGTACGGTGGCCACTGTGTGTGTGAGTCTGTGTGTGTGTGTGTGTGTGTGATAGTAAATTACTATCCACGAGTTGTCTGTTTCTATAGTAACCGCAAGGCCAGGCAGGTGTGAGGTAGATCTCAGAGTGAATGAGCTTGTGTGTGCATGTGCATGTGTGTGTGTGTGTGTGTAGGTTGGGTGGGGAGGTCTTTACTATCAGCTGATGTGAAGCCTGGAAAGCAAAACTGATTCGACGCTCACTGTATTCTACTTAGCCATATTAAGAGGAAAACAGAAACAGTGCCGGGCTTAGATAGACAACATATAGAGAAAGAGAAAGAGAAAAAAAGAAAGAACAAATCATTACATTTATTTATTCCAGGCTGGGTAGGCAATAAAATTCACCGAGCTTCTTCCTAAGCCGCACATACTTAGCAGCGTGATGGAAAGGGCTTCGAAAAGAGACGAGGAACTGTTTAAGGATAATGTTGATGTTCCACATAGCTGTCCGTTCCATATTACAGGGATACTCTGATGTTCTTTAGTCTATCTACTGCATCTGTAGTGTGTGTGTGTGTGTGTGGTCAGAGCTGACAAAACATGTTGGTAGGTTTTCCTTTGCTGAGGTGGAAAAAAAATCTAGAACACCTGTCTGGTCAAATAATGGAAGCCTAAGGGAAGCCTGAGGCATTGATGATGAGAAAAGATTTAAGATTCAGATTGCATGATTTAAAGATTTATAGAACAGAGATTATCTTTTTGTATCCGTTTAAGTTTGAGAAAGTGAAATGACAGAATGATAGACTTATTCAGCTTTCATTTCTTTTCACGTTCCGGGTGGATTGAGGTCAGGGCCACTTTAATACCTCGACTTTATTGTCCTTAAGCCATTTGGCCACAACTTTGCTTGGGGTCATTGTCCATTTTAGAGAACCATTTGTGATCAAGCGTTAACTTTCTGCTTGATGTCTTAAGATGTGACTTCAATATATCCACATAATATTTCTTCTTCATGATGCCATCTACTGTATTTTGTGAAGTGCACCAGTTCATCCTGGAGCAAAGTGCCCCAACAACATGATGCTGCCATCCCCGTGCTTCACGGATGGGATGTTGTTCTTTGGCTTGCAAGTCACAAAGATGGTCATCATGGCCAAACAGTTCAATATTTATTTAATCAGACCAGAGGATATTTACTTATAAAGTAAGATCTTTGTTCCCATGTGTAGCTGCAAACTGCAGTCTGGCTTTTTTGGCAGTTTTCTTCCTTCCTGAGCAGCGTTAAAGGTTACGTCGATATTGGTCTGGTTTTACTGTGGATATACTGTAGATACTTGTGTACCTGTTTCCTCTAGTGACTTCACAAAGTTCTTTGCTGATGTTCTAAGATTGATTTGTACTTTATGTACCAAAGTTTGCGTCTCCTTCCTAAACAGTATGCCGGTTATGTGGTTCCATGTTGTTTATACTTGTGTAGTATTGTTGGTACAGATGAAAGTGGTATCTTTAAGCATTTGGAAAGTGTTCCAATTGTGTACTTGTGGAGGTCCACTTTTTTCTAAGGTGTTGTTTGGTTTCTTTTGATTTTCTCATGATATCAAACATAGAGGCACTGAGTTTGAAGGTAGGCCTTAGATACAGTACCTCTACAGGTACTGTACAACTTCATCTCAAATGATGTCAATTAAGCCAGAAAACCCATGGCTAAATCCATCATTTTATTGAATTTCTTAAGCTGTTTAAAGGTAAAATGTTGACCCAATGGAATCGTGATATAGTAAATTATTAAGTGAAATAATCTATCCATAAAAATTGTTAGAAGAATTATTTGTGTCATGCATAAAGTAGATGTCCTTACCGACTTGGCAAATCTATAGTTAGTTAGTTAATATGAAATGTCCTCCGAGTGAGTTAAGTCGTCCCCAATAGTGCGTGAGCGAGCAGTTTGAGAATATGCGGTCGGTTGGCGTCTCGTACTGTAACAGTCTTTGGCCCCTTCCTGACTGGTAGAGTAGTAGCCTTAATGTGGTAGGTCCTCTAATGACAGGTGGGAATTGGATATGACTAAATTAGGGAGAACATCGGGGAACCACCCCAATCGGGGAACTAACCAAAGAAAAAGTAAAAAACATAATCTAAGTGTAGTTAAACTTCTGACTTCAACAGTATGTCTGTAAATTTACTTAGCAAACTACATCAGCTAGCTATTTTGCAACAATGCAAAAGCATTCAACAAAAAAATTATAATAAGCTTGACTCGCAAGTAGTGATATTGTTACCATGTGACTATTAAGGCAAATGTCAGATTTAAAATGGTTAGTTTTACACTTCTTGCGTATGGGAACACAATCACATGTTCACTGCTAGTCATGTCTTGTTGATTCAGGTTGGCTTGTAGAGCGTAGATCTAATCTGAAAATTCCACAATCGCAGAAAGTCTTGTGCAACTACGTATTACTTGTACTGGAAGTTTTGCTCTTCTGATCTTCTATCATTTGTGTAAAACAGAGAGATCAAATTAGCAGCGTAGCCAAAACTCATTTAGGTTCATGAGAGCTAGCTGGTTACAGCCAAAGGAGGTGGAGCAATTATTTTCCCAGAACACAGTTGGTGGGGCAAGTGACATTAATCATGGTTTATATTAGTTACAGTGAAAATAAATCTAAATTGCAGGTTATACCACATGGATGCCACAAGAACACCAAAACAACTGCCCTTAGAATCCTGGATATTCATTACAATCAATTTTCATGCCAATGAGCTTTCTGTTTGTTTATCAGTACAAGGAATTTATATTGAATTTATTCTGAAAGTTATTGCACATATACTTTAGAAACTCAAAGTTCCAAAGAAAATAAGAAGAAACTCAAATGAATCTCAGAAGGATTTTTCAGTCTACTCTAGCTCTATTTAAAAAAAATCACCCATCTGATGTTGCTCCCTGTTGTGTTGATGGCGGATGATAGCCTGAAAGCCACCGCCCTGCTGGTCTTTAATGCACGGCACCGAGTCTTCCCGAAGAGCTCGCTATGACGGAAAGCTAGAGAGGGAGGAGATTTAATTGTCGCGGCCACCGCATTAGTGACTTATCTTTTTATAGTCGTTACGCAAGTCAGCATGAGAGTAATGGCCCTAATGCGACAGCCGGGCAACCATCTGAGGAGACGCAGCCCGGGGGGAAGATGATAGAAGAGACAGGGATAGATTTAGACTTTATTTTGTGTGTGTGTGTGTATTTGTGTGTTTGCAAGCAGAACAATCCATATGCATTGACACAGCTTTGTAAGAGACGACCAGATGGTAAGAGAGGTGGACGCGTCCGTACTTGTTAACGCATATCAAAGGCTTAGTGTTCATTGTCCCTGCGTTACAAAGGACTGTCGAGCTACTGTACAATGTCGTTTGTCATTGCACCAGGTGCTGAATTAAAACAGATGGATTCAGATAGGTTATGGATTCAGCTCCGTTGAGCATATAGTCTACCAAAGAACTCAAATACCTCATCAGGGAATGTTTACGGTGTCTGTGCTGTGCCACTGAAGGTTAATTTTTGGTGGCTTGAACCCCATTAACATTTTTCTCTTTGGTGTGTTTCTAACTTCCATCTTCCACCTACTAATTAAAACATTCAAAGAACCTGAAATTGCTATTAAATCAGCCATGATGCAACTCCTGCTTCATTAAAAAAAATATCTTTCAGATTTTATTTCAAAGTTGTCGGCTTCACGATAACATTTCATGATGATGAGTTAGAAACAGTATTATACAACATGGGGTGTTCAGGTCAAACTGGGACTTTTGATTGTGCAGAATAACAGAACACAGATACGAGAGTCCATATAATCACCTGCTACGCTAATGCACTTATTTCAGCGTTTTACTAGTGCTTGGACACCATTAAGGTAGAAAGTTTTCTCATTACATCAGAGCCATGATTGGACAGCACGTCTGAAACGCCGGCCTCCCAGGAACCCCCTGAATGTGGAAATGGCTTGGAGTGAGGTCAGGACTGTACAGGGGAATTGACAATAACTCACAGCCGAGTTCCTGTGACGTACAAGTGGTGTTGCTGAATGATTGTGTGTACAGTTCTCACAGACAGATGTGTCTCTTCCACACGTTGCCGACAAGTCATCTGTTGATTTTCAAGGATCAGGCGTTTCACTCGTAAAGGACTGCAGTGGGCTCCGACCCCCCTCCACCGGGATCGTTGTTCCCGGACTTACAAAAAAGGCTGTAAAACATCTGCACAGTTCAAGTGTCATCACCGTTTGGTTTTAAAGTCTCCTGTAAAAGTGAATCAGAAACGCCCCCTTTTATAAATGGTCGTAACAAGTGATATGCCTCTTTGTGTCAAGCTGCATCACACAACCTCTTTTTTTTTCTATCACAGCAGGCGCTGAAGTGTTTTATTCCTTACGTTTTAAGTGTGTGTGAATTAAGTATTCATTAAGTATTCGCTCCTGGCACCATGAGTCCGTCATTAAGAATTTTTATTTTTTTTCTTTATTCCTAAGAATTTTTCACTTAGAGAAACCCGCAGGGTTAGAATTACATCCATTCTGCTTTTGCTGCACAGTACAGTGCGCTACGTTTCCCAAAAGCTTTGCAGCATAATGACAACCATTATGCAGTAGACATTTTTCAGATTTAGACTTGCTCTACCATGTAACGATAACTGTTACTCTTTGAAGAGTGCGACCCAGAGCCCACACTGTGAGCGAGCGGCACCGCACGAGAGTGTGAGTCAGCAAGAGTGCGAGAGAGAGAGAGAGAAAGAGCGACTCTAGTCTGGCACGGTCTCTCGGAGTGGGACGCAAAGGTCAAAACATCATCCTGATTTGATTTTGGATTTGTTTACTTCATCTTAGGGCCTCTAGGGCCTGCGTGGAGCGTGTTTTTTTTTTTTTTTTTTCCCCGAAGCATCTCCTCACCTATTGACCCTTCAGTGCACTCTTAATTAATTCTAATCTAAAGTCTGGCACCCGTTCCACACACTGTTTTGACTCTGATTATTCATCGAGCTATCGAGAGAAAAGAAACTAGGTTGATCTAAAGTCAGTTTATCTGACGAACTACAGTACGAAATCTGTTTTTTTTGTTTGTTTTTTACGCCTAGGATATTTGTAGATGGTGAAAACTGACCCCAGAGAAGTGGGCGTCTCCTCACGCAGGGTGTCAGGATCTTAATCAGAAAAGCTCGTCTTCTTATTTTAAACTGTTATGACAAACAGAGCAAACGGTGCTTTAGGCGAATAGCAGAGGGCAGCGTGAAATCTGTAATTACTAATTTTCTCGACTCCATTATTAGGTGTTAGACAAGGTCAGCTCTCAGCATGTTAATAATTTGCGTGCTTCGGATGTTTAAAAAGCAGGAAGGTCCTTCTGCAGGTTTTCGTGCTTCTCTTGGCCTTGATTTGGCATGACAGAGAAAGAACAGAAGTGTTGCATTACAGTAATTACGGTCTTGGCTAAAGGAGGAGAAACATAAGTGTGTGAGAAGTATATTGGTTATAATTGAATTAAAAAATCTAAGTCACTATGAAGTCATTTATATTTGCCATTGCAAGTGTAATATATTCTTCTCTTCTCTTCTCTTCAGATCAGCAAACAGCAGCTTCAGACGGTAAAGGAACGCTTTCAGGCCTTCCTGAACGGAGAGACGCAGATCGTGGCGGACGAGGCATTCATCAACGCCGTCCAGAGCTACTACGAGGTGAGGAGTTTACTATCACATAATAGTAAAGCCGTGAGCAAAAGTTTTGAGAATGGAACAAATATTAATTTTCACAAAGTCTGCTGCTTCAGTGCTTTTAGGTCATTTTGTCAGATGTTGCTTTAGTATACTGAAGTATACCTTAATTACAAGCATTTCATAAGTGACAAAGGCTTTTATTGAGAATTACTTTAAGTTTAAGGAGTCAATACTTGCAGTGTTGACCCTTCTTTCTTTTTCAAGACCTCTGCATCTTGACTGATGGCAGCCTGTTTTTACATAATCAATGCTTGGAGTTTGTCAGAATTTGTGGGGTTTTGTTTGATCATCAGCCTCTTGAGGATTGACCACAAGTTCTCAATGGGATTAAGGTTTGGGGAGTTTCCTGGCCATAGACCTATAATTTCCATGTTTTGTTCCCCGAGCCACTTAGTTATCACTTTTACCTTATAGCAAGTTGCTCCATCATGCTGGAAAAGTGCCACCATTAGTCCTGTGTCATGCCAACAATAAAGCATCCTAAACCCATTCATGTGTGTTGTTGCTTCTCAGCCAAGAGAGTGTGATGTGTGATTTCACACACAATTTTGTCTAAGAACACAGCCATGAATAAAGAGGGGGTGTGGGGGGTGGGGTCTTGGTTCTTAAGATGCTGATCAGAATTAAAATTTAGATTTTTTTTATATATCACATACTGTACACAACCGTAAACAGTACAAAATACAGGGAAATGCTTACAAGTGACTTAAAATGGAGAGATAGAATAGAATAGAATGATTTCACTACAGTAGGAGAGAAAATTGCACTAGAAGAATAGCATTAAACAGGATAGAATTTCCAATCAAACATTTATTAGAATTTTTTGATTGAACAATTTGGGATGGAATATTAAATAAGTGTTAGTTAAAATGGAATTAAACTAGAAAGATATAAAACATACACAGAATGTGAAAAGTGTAATGGTAAACTGAGAAGTATATAAAAATATAACAATGTAGCAGGGTGAAGATATGGTGTGTGTGCGGGGATGACAGCAGACAGTATGATTGAAACGTGAAGTATGAAATGAAACGATGTGTCAGTCAGCAGTAGAAGGTCCCCAGTTCGAGCTGCACCCGAAACGAGCTGCCAGCATGGAGGAACGCTTCCACAAGATCTGTCATCCTCAACTGCTCAGCTACAACTGGGCATCGAGCTGGAGAAAAGATAGTAAGAAACTGCCAATGGAAACATCTCGCATTTATCTCCAGGGAGAGGAGACTTCTTCCACGGTGTGCCCTATGGCACGTGGGCAGACCCTTACTCTTATCCCCAATGTACAGTGCCATGCAATTACAACCACAAACGTTAATGTATTTTATTGGGATTTTATGTAAAACGGACTTTTTTTCAACAGTGACTTTCTTCTTGCCACTCTTCCATAAATGCACGCTATGCGTTTCAGATTTGTATTTGTAAAAAAATGTGAAAACCTTGTATCATTTTCCTTTGTCTTGTTCTGCCACATATAATCCCAATAGAATACATTTAGGTTTGTGGTTGTAACATGATAAAATAAGGAAAAGTTCAGGGGGTATGAATACTTTTGCAAGGCACTGTATATACAGTAGATCTGCTGTGTACACAGAGCTACTATTTATTTTACTACCTTGCACTCTTGTGCACTTCCTGTGATACTACTTGGGAGTTACAGCGAGGATCTGGACTTGCATTAGTTACAACTAGGCATAAATATCATACACACACACACACACACATCCTTATACATGCTGCATATTTGTATGTTTATATACAGCTCTGGAAAAAATAAGAAACCAATGCGAAATGATCATTTTCTCAGGTTTTGGTTTTATTTGGTAAGCTACTGACAACATTTCTCCCAAATTCTAAATGAAAATAACATTATTTAAAGTATTTACTTTAAGAAAATGACAACACGTTGTTGTCTTGAATAATGCAAAGAAAACCAGTTCATATTAATTTTAAACAATGTTCAGAAATCAGTATTTGCTGGGATATCCCTGATTTTCAATCACGTTTTCATATGTCTCGGCTTGGTTAACTCTATTCCAAAATTCAAGCTGTTCGGCTTTGCTTTATGGCTTGTGGACAGCTGTTTTTGGAGCGTCTTTTTGGTTTTTGGTTTATTTAAATATAAATCGAGTAAAAAAGCATGATTCTCATTAGGATCTCTTAGCGGATGGCACGGTGGTTACAGCTTAGCGCTTAGCACTGTCGCCTTGCACTTCCAGGGTCTGGGTTCGATTCCCGCCTCTGTGTGCATGGAGTTCGCATGTTCTCTCCCCGTGCTTGGTGGGTTTCCTCCGGGTAATCCGGTTTCCTCGCACAGCCCAAAGACATGCTAATTAGCGTTCCCGAATTGCCTGTAGTATGTGAATGAGTGTTTCAGTGTGTGTGTGTGTGGCCTCCAATGGACTGGCACCCATCCAGTTTGTACCCCGCCTCGTGATAGGCTCCAACCCAAGCGCGAACCTGTATACAGCATTAGGCGGTTTAGACGATGAGTGAGAGTCTCTTAGCAAAGCCTATATAAGGTTAGTTATACTTCCCATCATCTTTTCCCGACAAATCCAGCCGTCTGTGTAATCATCCGTAATCAGAATTCAGACTCATCTCTGATTGGCTAGAGCTTAAAAGGGAGTGAAATGCGATCCGATCCTAGAGTACGAGGTTGGGATGTGTTTCTAGCGCTGTTGAACTAACAACGTGATTTCAAATCAATTAAAAATTGTTAACAGGGAGGATCATTTTCTTAACCTAACTATTTGTCTATCAGTTGATGAATGACCCGGGATTATACCACCCACTTGTTTTTTTTGTTTTTTTTTGCAAGAACTTGCAATAATTTTTTTTTTCTGCAATGTGCCTTTAGGGGCTCTGTGGTAAAGTGACATCATAATCGCTATGGTGTGTTTAAACGTTTTCACTCTCTATACATGCACTTTTTACTTTTCTCTTTTACATTATTATGTAAGGAACACGACTGCAGTAATTCAGTAATTATTACTTAAGCACTGTAATTAGACATTAGATGATAGACCTACAGCATGTCTTTACCACACATCTGAGTACATGAGGGACTTAGGAACAAAGGAAGCAAGAGAGAGCAACAGGATGAATAAGAGATGAATGTCAAACCCAGAGGTGCAGAATAAAGAACATCTATTCATCTTTGTCTGTTTTAACACTGAGGTTAGGTCTCCTGCTATGTGTTTTGGTGAGTAGCACAACAAGCCGAGAGCAGCTTTCAGCTGATGTGAAGCCAGTGCCCAGGTGGGCACATCATTAACCTGTAATGTCCATGCTGAGAAACTGCCTCGCTCTGAGCTAGACGTGGAAAAAAAAAAAAAAAGAGGTTTCACATTGATGGGAAACACTGCAATCAGCAGCAAAGTGATTGAAGTGAATTTCAAAAGAGGAAAACCTACTGCAATAAAGACGCAGCAACAATTCCCATAGCTGTTCTCTCTGAGAACCTTTTTTTTTCTTCCCCTCCTTTCAGAATTGTTTGCTTCCTGTGTATTGTGAACTATGGGTATAATAAATTCGAGTTGGGAATTGAGATGGAAGGGGGAAAAAGAAAAAAATCAATGTTTCAGAAAGCAGAAACACCTTAGCATTTCAAACGAAAATAAAAATGCCAAACCATGTGCAAGCACCCAAATCGATTACGCATAGTCTGTAGACTTTAATACAAAACTGACTGTAACACAAAACTTTTTTTTTTTCCCGATATTCTAGGTGTTTCTGAAGAGTGACCGCGTTTCTCGCATGGTCCAGAGCGGCGGCTGCTCGGCCAACGACTCGCGTGAGGTCTTTAAGAAGCACATCGAGAAACGCGTGCGCAGCTTGCCCGAGATCGACGGCCTGAGCAAGGAGACAGTGCTTAGCTCCTGGTTGGCCAAGTTCGACACCATCTACCGTGGTGAGGAGGATCCCCGCAAGCACCAGCAGCGGATTACAGCCAGCGCTGCCTCCGAACTCATTCTCAGCAAGGACCAGCTGTATGAAATGTTCCAGGGGATCCTCGGCATCAAGAAGTTTGAGCATCAGCTGCTCTACAATGCCTGCCAGGTAAGACGGATGAAACCCACCTGCTACAGTCTGGATGGGTTTGGGTGTTTGAAAAAAATATATACCAGGTATACTTTATTTCTTTGTACGGTTTAGTACAAGAAGTACTAATTACATCCAGCCGCGGCTCAAGTTTCTCACCAAAGGAATCAAGAGAGTAATCCATGTTTTATAGGTTTATTAAGCGTCAATCCAACACAAAGAAGAAAAGCCAAGTTCATGATGAGGGTAATGGACAAGTACGGATACACTCTGAAAAATCAAAGAACATGTCAATGGTCAAAACACAAGAGCTTGCGATGATTGTTAGTTTGAGTTCAACTTCATACATGGAAGTGCATGAAGCAAATATTGCAGTTCATCCCTAGGGATCGTGGAGGCCAATGGAGATTACCATTGTATTTATTCCCTTTTTACGACTGTGGTAGGACCTCTGGTCAACATTCACACAATACGCCCAATTGGGACCGCCAGTTAGCCTTATCCGCATGTCTTTGGACTTTGGGAGAAAACCGGAGGAGGAAACCCACCTAGCACGGGGAAAACATGCACACTCCATGCACGAAGCCACCGAAATATGCACTTGGACCTCTGCTGGAGGGAAGGTGTAAGGTTCCAGGTTAACGTGATGTCTAGCAGTAATGTTTTCACACCCAGAACCCTTTGCAAGATTGAGACCAGGATGGAGATCATATCCTTTTCGAGGCGAAGCCTTTACGTACTTCAACTTTGTTGGCATCAATTTTGCATCGTGCCAAGGCTTATGCTTTATGATGAGTGAAGAGTGGAAGTGGTGAAAAAATTTGTGCTGATTGAGAAAGAATATCCAGTACGAGCATCATTTAGAAAATATCAATTAAGACAGAGAACATTTTTAGCAAGAATAATGCCCAAAACCAGTCCAGGTACCAATACTGAAAAATACCAGTCAAAAAAAGTCCAAGTCAATACAGAATATCTATTGGGTTCAAACTCATACGGCGATCGTATCAGGTTACACTCAAGGTAGGAGAATCATCAAACGATGATATGTAAACAAGGTCTCCAACTCATAGCTATTAGATTTAGATTATGGATGCATGTTCTAGCATTAACGTTTTAATCCTTTGCCCGACACCTTTATCCAAAAAACTGACAACTGAACAGTCATAGCTTGGAATTTGAACTGCGATCAGAATCCAAGAATCTCAACCATCTAGCAGCTATTGCTCTGTGTTTATAAAAATAGTCACTCTCAAGGTCTTACTTCATCCACAAGTTCAGAATTTCATTTATTGCGCACGTTTGGCGAGTACCTGTGAATTACTTCCGTACCCAGGTTTGTGGAACTACCAGTTAGACCAGTAGTGCAGCTGAAGCCCTGATACTTAACACTGCGTATGGAATAAGTGACAGTGAAAGTGACATTCACTGGAAGTTATTGAGTCATTTCCAGTAAATTGATAACAAAGCTCGGTGTTTATGAACTTCTTTCTGGGGAATTTGTACACTACAAGCTATAGTAGGTTTTAGGCAAAGCTTTGTGTCACGATGAAATGGAACATCAATAATCCAGACACACTGTAGTAAAGGCTACCGAAAATGCAAACTGCGTTTTTTTTTTAGAACAGTATGTGGTGCTAAGAGATGTAGGCACCTGCATGCTGGTTTAAATCAGTGAATGCTGGCAGCGAGACGAGTTGAGCAGATGATAGGAGTGGGTAGTGAGCACCAGACATACAGTAATAATACTAGGATAAATTACAGGAGAGAGTTTGAGATTTATAGAAGGGAATTTTTAGCACGCCTATCAATAGACGACAGACAATACGATACGATACAATGCAATGCAATAAACTCATAGTGTTCTGGTTTCTTTATGTCTGTGAGTGTGCCGTGGTGCTCTTTTTTTTCATCTTGTTGCTTCCATTTACGGAATTGCAGCCGATGGAAAAGCAGATTGGGATGCGTTTATTTCAGAAATTGGAAATATAGCAATAGAGAGAGTGAAAGAAGTAAGTTACTAAATACATAATCGAAGTGAAAAACTTTTTCATTAGAAACAAAAAATATATACAGTATACAGTAGTTGCAAGCAACGATGAGCGGGCCCAAGCACCTGTGCCATCGCCACCTGGGTGCACCTCACAACCTGTGTGGCTTCTGAGCACCCTAAGACCTCTAAAAAGCCCCAGACGCTGATGACACTGAATACGGCATATGTTTAAGGCATCGTCACGGCTGGAAGTGTCTTTCTGGTGCGTCCAGTGGCGATGGCGCAGGTGCTTGGGCCAATCATCATTGCTTGCAGCGTTGAGAGGGCCCTCACACATTTATGACATCAGCACTATTAAAAGAGCATGATTAGAGCAATGTCGATAGCGTCATAGTCATGGTGTCATCGTGCTGATGTCATAGTCCTGTCCTCGGCTGATGCAGACAGCTGTTCTCTGAGGACTTGTGACTTCAGTCGCTCGATAGTTCAGGACTGGGGTTTCCTACAGTCTAACTGAGCCTCCAAAAATGAACTGGACCTCATATTAACTTAAAAACATCTCCTGTTATACTGAACTTCCAGCCTTCTAACACACAGCATGATGAAGATCAATCCCTGCTATCCGTTATCACCCAAATGAGGATGGGTTCCCTGTTGAGTCTGGTTCCTCTCAAGGTTTCTT
>JAQMYJ010000016.1:19327216-19341910 GCA_030014305.1 Clarias laeviceps | reverse complement strand
AAAATTATACTGACTGTCATTTGCATTGACTAATTATGAAAATCAGAGAACGATATCATTTGCGTAATAATTTGGAACGTAGTGTATATATATATATATATATATATATATGGGATGAATGTTGGCTTCATGGAAACTGTATCAGGTCACTATATATTTTGATATGGGCGTGGTTTAATATTCTAACGAGATTGATGTGTCCAAGATTCCCAGTTTACATCAACCAGCAAAATGAAACTATAAAATAGTTTGATTGCAGACTTGATTAAGAAAGCAGGTACTTGAGGTCATGATTCCTGTTCTCCAGCGCTTCGAGTCAACATCATTACTTTCCTTCATTGATTTTTCGAAGCTTACATTTCCCGATGTTGAGAACATACACATTTAGTGGCTCTTTTTGTTTCTGCCACATGTCAGCCCCAGGCCCTTTTTATTAAATGTGAAAATCTAAAAGTCGTGCGTATCTCCGCTCCGTACACCGAGGTCTCGGCGGGAAGCTTGAGCGAGGTTCTGTTATCTAGTGTCGCAGCTTAGTAGGGGAACAAATGAAAGGAAAAAGATTTATAAAGTTCAGATGCTGTAGGGAGAGCGAGAGCTACTCTGACTAGGAGAAGATCAAAAGACTTGTCATATAACACACACATACACACACAGAGAGAAAGAGCTTCAGATCTGGCAGCAGACTGTGGAGATGGAAGTGTAGAGGGACACTCATTAGTCACACACACACACACACACACACACACATGCACGCACACACGCACGCACAGAGTCCAAATTAAGCCTAATTAGCAGCAAAGCTATAAACAGGCACTCCAATAATCATTCTCTCCCTTTTTCTCTCTGTCTGTCTGTCTGTCTGTAGTTGGGGAACTCAAGGAGACTTCACCACCACACACCCGCTCCCTGCTGTCAAGGTGAAACTGTTCACTGAGAGTACCGGAGTGTTGGCACTGGAAGATAAAGAGCTGGGACGGGTAAAAAAATAAAAAAAAAGAGAAGAGAATTAATAAATAAATAAAAAAAATCCAAAAACGCACACATATTTGTCTTACGGTCCTCATGAGGACATTTCATTTACATGCAAGGTAATAATACAGTAATGCTGCGTCTACACCAAAGTCTAACCCACATCTTAACCTGGGTGCGCAAAAAGAAACTCGATCTTTTATTTGTTGGTTGAAACTAATCAAAACTGTCTGGACAATAAGGTCCTATCCACTCTATAAGAGTACAGTGTTTATGTGATGAGGATTTCCGTGAGGAAACATTTATATAATATTTAAGGAAGGAGTCTCCAATGTTAGCATTGTGTAATTTCTTATTTTTTTTTTTTTACCTCTGATGTTGCTTCGTGCTAATTTTCAGGTGATTTCAGGTGCAAATCTGCTCACCCTGGATGAGCGCGATCTCATTCTGAATCTCTGAATCTGAGCAGACTGTTCTCCCTACTGTACAGTAGTGCACATTACAAGGCTACAACGGTTTAGTTCTCAGGAGCCCCGTTTCCACCAAAGTGAACCAGGTGCTAGAACATAGTCCCGGTTCAGAGCCGGTTAAATGGAGAAATAAATAACTGTTTTCATGGGCTAGAGGGTCACATTCTTTATGTCACTGTATACGTTTGTGTAAGTCTCCACTTTGCCAGCAATGTTAGCAGCATTGCTAGCGGCAATGCTAGTGGCAAAAAATGCTACGATGAAGCACAACAACAACAGTGAATTTTAATGTGGCTTTTCGATCAGTTCTCCTGGTTTTATCATTACTAGAAAGCATTTGAGCTACCACTTGCACATTAAGTACATTTTTTTTTTTTAAATGTCCGTCAGAAACTTTTGGTTAAATACCAACCTACCCCTCTGGCCCCTGACATAAGCGGCTCTTTGTTCTAGCCCAGCATAATTGTTGCCGCAATGGAACCTGTTTTTCTGTCTGAGTGCTGGTGGTGCTTTGGCTCTCTGAAAACACTCACTCATCTTCTATACCGTTTATCCTGTATTCAGGGTTGCGGGAACCTGGAGCCTATCACAGTAGGCTTAGGACACAAGGCAGGGTGCCAATCCATCGCAGGGCACACAGACATACATACTTACACTATGGGCAATTATCCTAACCAGCATATCTTTGGACTGTGGGAGGTAACCGGAGTACCCAGAGAAAACCCACCAAGCACGGGGAGAACATGCAAACTCCATGCACACAGAAACGGGAATTGAGCCTGGCCAGGAATCGAACCCGGACCCTAGAGGTGCAAGGCCACAGTGCTAACCACTACACCACTGTGCCACTCTCTGAAAGCAAAGAACTGCAAATTCTGCTCTGGCTCCGAGCAGTGGGGAAAGGGGTAATGGTGTAAGGGACAGTAGATGGAAGAGCTTTTAATGTAAAGTAAAATAGTCATAAATATTTTAGATCAGACCGTTCACCGTCTCACAATATTTAACACACGTCTTCTCTGCACCCAGGTTGTTTTACATCCAACTCCTAACAGTCCCAAGCAGTGCGAGTTACACAAGATGACGGTGTCTAAAGGCTGCGCGGACAGCGACCTGAAAATTAAACTTGCCGTCCGCATGGACAAACCTCAGAACATGAAACACTGTGGGTAAGTAAAAAGTAAAAACTGGACATTTATAAGAAAGAATTTTTCTAAACAAATATTTTACAACTTATTCAACAAATTTACTCTTAATTAAAATAAAAAGGGTGTCTTTAAACCCCTTACATTTTAACTACAGAACGTTTGATTTGACTATTTATTGTCTTTTGTCGCCATCTAGTGGACAATGTTATACCATCTACCATAGATTTTATACAAGAGGAGATTTATATATTTAATGAATATGATATATTCTACTGTATAAATAAATATAAGGCTTATTATTTACATGTGTACAGTAATGTTTTGGCTATTCTATAAAACTATGTTGTTTATTTTTTTTATTGCAGTACTTTCCACCAAGAGAAAATATAGGGTTTACTGAAGGTTGGATTAAACTTATTGAGTTTAAGTGATCAGTCAAAACGGTTAGTTATGATATAATGAAAGAAAAAAAAATCTCTCCTCAAAACATGGCCAAGCCACCTCAATCCTAGCCTCTCTGACTTTATCTCCAAAACATCTAACATGAGTATTAAGTAACCAAGGTAGCAAACAAGAAGGGGCTCAGAGCCGATCCTTGATGCAAATCCACCTCCACCTTGAACACTTCTGTCACACCTACAGCACATCTCTGTCTTACACTGTCTTACAGCTCTCATACATGTCCTGCACCACTCTAACATATGCCTCTGCCACTCCAGACTTCCTCATACAACACCACAGCTCCTCTCTCGGGCACCCTGTCATACGCCTTTTCAAAGACACAATGCAATCCCTTTTTACCTTCTCTGTATTACCTTCTCCATCAGCATCCTTAAAGCAAATACTGAATCTAAAGTGGTCTCTTTCTAGGCATATAGTCATACTGCTGATCACAAATTCTCACCTCTGCCCTTAACCTAACTTCCACTACTCTTTCCACAAAGCTTCACTGTATGGCTCATCAGCTTTATTCCTCTGTAGTTGCCACAGTTCCTCTGGGATCCTTTCCAGATCTTGTCAGACTAGTCAGAAATTCTACTGCCACCTCTTCTAAGCACTTTCATACCTCCACAGTGGTATATATAGTGTAAAAAACACATGGATATACTTAAGAGAAAGCACTTGAATAGTCTCTAAAGTCTCTAAAGTTTGGAGTAAATGTATTCAATTTAAGGGATCAGTCAAAAGAGTTATTTATGATATGATAAAAACAAAAAAAAATCAATATATTAATCTTTATAATTTAAGCCATTTTAATATAAAAAAATATGAATCCTCTTAGAAGTCTCTGCTCCAAATTTACTTTTTCCTTTGACTATTTATTGGTTTTTGGCGCCATCTACTGGACAATGTTATACTGTAAAACATGTGAACCTTCAAATCTAAAGTGATTTCTGAACATAGGTGAAGTAACATTTATTTATTTATGTGGCACATTTAAAAACAAAGTGTTGTACAATAAGTAATTGCAAGTCAATTACTAATAAAGTTATATTAATCCATGACATAAGAATCCAGGTTGTGTGACGTGGCCCAGCATGAAGCAGACTTACTGTTACTACGGTGAAGTAAATTGTTTTCTTAAGGAAGCATGTGTATTTAAAATCCAAAGTATTTTATTCATCTTTTGCCACAGCGAATTTGCCACTGATTATAATTTTTCATTTATTAATGAACAAAACATCAAATTTAATGTTTTTTATGGTTACATTTAATGTCATGGAGTGTTCAGAAACAATGTACTTCCTGCTCATTAGTTCATTCCCTCACCAGCCTCTTTTTATTTATTTCTTGCTTTTAAAGTTAATATATTTAATAAACAAACAAACTAACTAATGACCTAACTAACGAACAAACACACTGTGTCATGTTACCTTATGACATGAACCAGTAAGAAACAGGTACAAATGATGAACAGATGATCAGGCTGGTGATTAATATACTGGTGATGCTGAATGTTGAGTGTTTGGAACAGATGAGAGGGGAAGTGAGTTTACATCATCAACTTTTATATACCACTGCCCTGCACATTTTAGTGCTTTTTCAGCTCCCAACACACCTAATTTAACAAATTAATTAATTACCAGCCTTTTTTTCTAATTGACTTGGATGTAGTAGAGCAGGGAAAACACTAAAATATCCAGGAATAAGGTTGAGAACCATATGCAACATCATACAATAGCATTTTATATAGATGTGCTACAAGTATTTGTCCAGCAGAGGGCAGCACACACATTCTCGCAAACAAAACTCCTTACACAAACCACAAACTGGTTTTGTTGTGCCAATAACTAGCAAGCTTTTGCAACAAATACAACAATCACATCTGTTATAACACACATAAGAGCTGTATTTAACAAACGAGTCCAAACTGAGAGCTGTTAATATCCAAAATTCAGTTTCTTCGCGTTGTTTGCCCAGGAGGAGTGTGTGAGGAATGTGTGAGGAGTGTGTGTAATGAGTGTGTGAGGTGTGTGCTGCATGGCGTACAGTGCAAGCTTACACCTGTCTTTACACCTGTGCTGTGATCATGTGCAGATACCTTTGGGCCATCGGAAAGAACGTGTGGAAGAGGTGGAAGAAGAGGTTCTTTGTCTTGGTGCAGGTATGTTCTGGCCTTTAGGTTTGTACTTGTTTTTGTCACTTGTGTTTCTGAGGATGGAGCGCGAGCTCGTCTTCTGCTGCGTTTCACTGTCTCAGGTTCACCTGAGCACCGTGTCACAGGCGAGCAGAGCTGATCTGTACAGAATGAGGCTGAACACTCAAGTGGGGGCGTATACCTGCAGACTAACTGTCTGTCTGTCTGTCTGTCTGTCTGACTGTCTGTCTGTCTGACTGTCTGTCTATTTGTTTGAATTTAAGTTAAATTTCTTACTACATACTGCCGAAGGTCGCTTTACAAAATAATTATAATAATATGTTAACTTAATAATAACTATTTAATAATTAATTGATTTATTTATCATTTTTCCCTTTAAACATCCAGCTTCTTTACAAAAATGTATTGCAAAGTAATGTAATAATACTAATAATAATATGTTGATAATTTGGTGCTTTATCATATGTTGATAAACTAGTTTATTTATTTATTTTATTTATTTATTTACTATTTAAATATTACTCATTTATTTATTTGTTTATTTATAATTTTTGTTTTTTAAACATCCAAAGTTTATTTACAAATTGTATCACATTCTCCATCTAATAATAATCTAATAATAATAATAATAATAATTTGCTGATAAATAGTTTATTTATTTATTTATTTATTTACTATATGAATATTACTTATTTATGTATTTACTTATTTAAATGTTATTTTAGCTTTTTAAGCATCCAAGGTTGCTTTATAAAAATGTAACTCAAATTTAAGAAAATAATAAATAATAATTAGTTGATGAATGATTCTAAGCTTTTTTACATTTTAAATAAACATATATGTATAGTTGTTTTTTTTAAAGAATAATAAAATATATAATATATAATTAAATGGTAAAATATATAATCTTGTGCTTACTAGCTGACAATCTCACATACATGATCTCAGCTCTCACAAACTCCTGTCCACTGACTACAGTTGACCTGTGTGTGTGTGTGTGTGTGTGTGTGTGGGCATGCAAGTGAAAAATTCCAGTCCAGCATGTTTTGGTCATCTATGTTCCTGAGCATCCTTGTGTGTGTGTGTGTGTGTGTGTGTGTGTGTGTGTGTGACTGTTTTGTTTTCTGCTCGACATGGTCCTGTATATTTCTGTTTATTTTCTGTTTCACACCTCCCTTTCTCTCCCTCTCTCCCTCCTTCTCTCTCTCTTTCTGTTTTTTTGACAGTGTCTTTTGGTTTTTGTCCTGATGGGTCTGGGTGGAAGCAGTCTGTTGAACGTGTGTTACTCCATCTGTCACTTAAATGTAGGGTTTAAATGCTGTAGAGATCAGACAGAGATGAAGTGACGTAGATTTAGTGTTCCTCCCTGCCTTGTGCATGTCTCGTACAGAGATTATTACACTCCATCAGGTAATTTAAGCTTCTTTTTGTAGTCAGCGATACCTGGAGCTGTGATGTTGTGTACCATAAAGAGCTCTGACAGAACAGGGAAAGGAAATAAATATATATTACGACTTACTATATGGAACTCTTCTTGAGTGAAATATACATATAAATCAGCAAGTAGTGAAGTACACAGTGATTTAGAGCTGTTCTGATGTGATACTATGTGATGTAGTGTAAAGCCACGCCTCCTTTAACAAGCCCAGATGCCACACCTCTTTCACTATGACTGATGGACATGAAGGATACACCTTCTTTCATGTGACTAAAAAACAGGGAAGCTGTGCTCTGGTGAATGAGATCAGAGACCTGGAGATTACATGAATCCCACACTTTCTTTACTGTGTTAAAGCCACAGTTTATTCCTATTTTATTGCACATAGGCCACACCCACTTACCACACAGAGGTCATACCCACTTATTACACACTTATCCACACCCATTTTATTACACAATGACCACACTTACTTGATTAAATACACCCGCTTTACTGCACAAAGACCACGCCCACTTTATTTATCCACTTTATCACACAAAGTCCACACCTACTTTATTATACACAGGCCATGCCTTCATTACACAGAGACCACACCCACTTTAATAAAAGCGGCCATGCCTCCTCTGTTAATCAGAGACCACACCCATTTTATTACACAGAGGCCAGACCTTTTTATTACACACAGGCCACACCCACTTTGTTACACATAGGCCACACCTGCTTTATCAACCACAGGCCACACCCACTTTATTAAAAGCGGCCATGTCTCCATTGTTAAACAGAGAGGCCACACCCATTTTATTACACAGAGGCCACACCTGCTTTATTAACCACAGGCCACGCCCAATTTATTAAAAATGGCTATTCCTCCTTTATTGAAGAGACCACACCCATTTTATTACACAGAGGCCAGGCCTCTTTCATTACACACAGACCACACCCGATTCATGAAACCAAGACCACACCCACTTTATTACACAGAGGTCACACCTCTTCTTTACACATAGACCACACCCACTTTATTACACATAACCAATGTATTCTTTATTTTGCATGAAGCATGCCCACTTTACCACACAGAGACCACACCTCTTTCATTACAGACACCAGATACTTTATTAACCACAGGCCACGCCCACTTTATTACACAGAGGCCACTTTCTCACTCTTTGGTGTTTATTTCAGGTTAGAGACGCTCATTACTAATCAGTTATTCAGAAGTGTTTAATTAAAGGCTGTGTAGATCTGAGGAGCATTGGCCGGCGAGGTCAAGTGTGAGGAACTGTACACTCTCAGGATAGTATGATCAGAGATTCACTTCTTCGACAGTTTCTTCTGTTTCATTTCACCACCATTATCATTACTTTCTTCTACTACTTATCTTTGTTGCTTTCTTCATCTTTTTCTTCTCTCTAGTGATGACTTTGCCTTGTGTTTTTCTTCCTCTTCCTTGTTTTCTTCTTCTTCTTCTTCTTCTTTTCCTAATTCTTCTTCTTCGTCTTCTTCTTCTTCTCAGCACTCTGTGCTTCTGTTCCTGTGTGGCTTTGAGCTCCCAGTGGCATTGGCTAAACCGAAGGCGCAAGGCAAATATTTATGATGCAAAGTGAAGTCTAATTATTCTGCAGTCTGGAGGCGACGCTGCAGAACAGCTGGCTGTCTAACCCCCATGACACACACACACACACACTCCCCTCTTTCTTCTGTCTCTTCATCTCTTCGTAACACAGTGGCTTGCTCACTCAGTCTCGAGCCTGTGAATATGTTAATGCCTGTCAGTGACCAGGGGCGTCTCTTCTCAGCCAGTAATATCTCATTGATTGCAGCTCGCCAACACTCACTTTTCTCTCTTTCTTTCTCTCTCTCTCTCCCACGCACAATGCAATTTATAGAACAACAACAACAATGACGAGGTCTTTTAAAAGGCCGAGGCATACCAGGCTAATCAGGGAGCCAGAGTCATTTAAAATCCTTTAACTGTCGGTTTGACAGCGGGTCAGCCGAAACACGGGAAGCCTCGAACTTTAGTGCCCCTGTGTGACGGGGGGAGGGAGGCTTGGCGGGAAGGACGAGGGGTGCGTGGCGGGTCCCCGAGGCACCTGCTCGCTGTAGAGACGGCGAGCCCTGCCGTCACACACATGACATTAAATTGACGGTGTCACTCTGGGCGCAGGGTGAGAGGAAGACGCCACTTACAGGGCGAGTCAGATTGATACGCCTGGTCCTGATATGACAGAGGAAGGGTTGATGGGAGAGGGTCGCCTGGCTCATGTTCACATTCGCTCATCCATCACTCACATTTGATTGGCAGGATTTAAGCCAAGCTCCTGATCAGCGCCCACGGTGGCTGAGACAACTTGTCTCCAAATTCACATTGCTGAAACATGTAACCAAAAACAAATATGCTACCTAGATTGGACAGATAACTCCTGGCATTGTTTTTCTATTGGCATATGCACTGTATATTGCTACTGTATAAAGAATCAATACCAGTGTGAAAGTGTTAGCTTTATACTGTAGTCTACATGCGTCCAAAATAGGTTAACTGTTACAGACATCGCACCTCTCCCGGAAGTTTTGTGAGCCTCCCGCATAGTGATAGCAAATAGATATTTTAAGTGTACATGCATACTGATTCGTCCTTGGTTATTGGTGTCTACAGTGAACTTCCTGGAATTAGTTTTTGTAGGATGACTTGTCTGCTAACATTACGTCATACAAACACCAACAGAAAGTGTCAGCCTTTCGGGCGTCTATATTATTAAAAAAGAAACAAGCCATCAACTCAATGCCGGCAAATTCTTTCGAGAAAGCTAGCTAAATAATTATGATTACATGCTCCGAACCAAGCCTCAACATTTAGCTAGCTGCCTGCCAAAGTGATATCGGGCGAGTGTTATATTACGTCAAAGGTTATTAAACAGTCCCTTTGTCATCTGTATTTATAATGCAGCAGTATTATGTCCTCTTTTCCTATTTTTCTGGGTTTCTCAATCTTTTCTGGCTGTCAAAAGCATGCACATGCTAGCGAGATGGAGCTGTCTTTAAAGGGTTTCCTCGTGTAGCGTAGCACATTTTGCGGAGAAACTATATTTTAAAGATTGGCATGAATAACTCTTTTATAGATCTCTTACAGTCATAAATAACTCTCTCATAGATCACTCTTTTATAGTTCACGCTCATATAATTCACTCTCCGGAAAAACATTTGTATAAATAACTCTTATAATTAGCTCTCAATCAGTTCATCTCTAATAGATCACTCTCGTATAAATCACTTTGTTGATCACTCTCTTATAACTACATTTTGTAAAGCACTCTTTTATAAATCACTCTTATATATCATTTTTTTTATAGATCACTTTCTTACAAACCACTCTCTTATAGACTATCTTTATTTTAAGAATTGCCATTATCATTGACTTAATGTTGGCCTTGAACAAGATATAGATACAGATTGTGAGTATTATGTGAAACCACTTCTACCAAGGGAGCATGGACAGAACTCCAGCATCGTTGTCTATAGCAAAAGTCTTTTTTAAGTATCAAATTGTTAATACAGGTTTTTATTGAAAAACCTTTTGCATTTGTATTGTTATTTCCTGTACTTCGTATTTGTTACTCGAGGTCTTTCAACATTCAGCGCTGTTTGTCATCAATCTTCTGTACCTGTACACCATAATGATATATAATATAATCACTCATTATCATCTAGGAGAGCACGAGTTCGCTTTTGAGGCCTGGTTCCTCTATAGCTTCCTCTAAGGGTTTGGTCCTCAGGTGTCCTCCTCATGTGCTCATGTCAGAGTTTTTCCTCAACACTGGCTCATAAATCTAACTCTGTGCATTTCTTTAACGTTCTCATCTCCAGGTGAGTCAGTACACCTTCGCCATGTGCAGCTACAGAGAGAAGAAAGCCGAACCAGTGGAGCTTCTCCAGCTGGATGGTTACACTGTGGACTACACCGACCCTCAGCCAGGTAACTCCAATCCAATCCCATCTCAGCACTTTTCTGATTTGTACACACCACAATTTCCCAATACAAAAAAAAGAAAAATCTAAAAAGCACAAAGCTACTATAGAAGGTCAGTCACTCTCAGGGTGGAAATTTTGATTTGTTCAGTTTATGGGAGCGAGCAGAAGGTTTATAAATCCAAAAAACTAATTGTACATTTAAAAAGTATGCATTAAATATTTACACGATGTTTTATGTAGGTACAGTTCCTCATGTTTGTGAGTATTTGTTGTTTGATGTGAAAAACTGTCCGGGGCGTGACTGAACGGAAGTGAACCCAATTGCAGACAAACAGCTTTATTAAAGGAAAGGCACAACGGTGTTTCACCTTGCAGGCGCGGCAGGATCAGAGAGGAAAGAGGCTGCGCGTGTGAGTGAGTAAGATGAATGGGGGAATCCCCTGTGACGAGAGAGGAGGCGGGTCGATGACGTGGGGGGAACTCCACAACCCTGGAAGCAGAGCGTGAAAGGGGATCTCCAAAAGAGCGTGAATCTCTGACTAAGGCAGAGTGTGCGCGATCGTGGCGCTAGACTCTGCAAGGATTGATGATTTTGGAGATGGTGAAGGGCCCAATGAACCTGGGAGATATATTGTGGGAAGTTGTTTTAATGGGGACATTACGGGTGGAGAGCATGACTCTCTGCCCAACGCGGTAGGTTGGGGCAGTTGAACGGCGGCAATCTGCTTGGCTCTTAAATAAGGTTATTGCATGGCGAAGCCTAGCTCTTGCACGTTGCCAGGTCCTTTTATAGCAACGTATGAAGGCTTGGGCCGAGGGAACCGCCACCTCCTCCTCTTGGGATGGAAACAGAGGAGGTTGGTAGCCGAGACAACTCTGGAACGGTGAGAGGCCCGTGGAAGACGTTGGAAGTATCTGGCTCCAGATGTGTGGGTCTTGGGAGGTCATACATCGAATGGCTATTGGTCTGAGGGTGATTACCAGAGGAGAGGCTGGGGGTAGCACTGACGAGTTTACAAAATGCTGTCCAGAATTGGGCAGAAAATTGGGGTCTGCGGTCAGAAACAATGTCTACGGGAATACCGTGAAGGCGAAATACATGTAGGATGAGTAACTCCGCCGTTTCCTTGGCCGAGGGGAGTTTAGACAGGGGAATAAAGTGAACCGCTCTGGAGAAACAATTGACGATGGTTAAGATACATGTCTAGCCATTCGAGTCAGGGAGTCCAGTAATGAAGTCTAGTGCTATGTGAGACCATGGTCTGTGGGGAATTGGGAGTGGTCTCAGGAGGCTGCTGGTGTTTTATTGCTGGCTTTATTGCGAGCACAGACATTGCAGGCAGATACAAACTGTCGAGTATCTTGTCTGATAGAGGGCCACCAGAAGGGCTTTTGGACTAGTTCGAGAGTACGGGCTCCTCCGGGGTGACAGGACAATCTTGAACTGTGTCCCCATTCTAGGACTCGTGGATGTGCTAGTGGTGGCACGAAGAGCCTGCCAGGTGGTGTTTCTGGTGGGCCGGTTTCCCGGTCTAACGCTTGCTTGACCAGAGCCTCGACATCTAATAAGGTCGCTCCTATGAGACTTTGTGGTGGCAGAATAGTTGGTGGAGGCGAATCATCTGTGACCGAAATGAACTGGCGAGAGAGGGCATCGGGTTTGGTGTTCTTGTTCCCTGGTTGATAAGATAGGGAGAAGTTAAAACAAGAGAAGAACAATGACCATCTGGATTGGCGAGAGTTTAGGCGTTTAGCTGACCTGAGGTATTCAAGGTTTTTTGATCAGTCCAGATGAGAAACAGTACCTCTGTGCCCTCAAGCCAGTGTCTCCATTACTCGAACGCCAGTTTTACCGCGAGCAGCTACTGGTCACCTATACCATAGTTCTTCTCGGGAGTAGAAAGGCGGTGAAAGAAGAAGCAGCAAGGATGCAATTTACCATCGGCTGGAGACCTCTGAGAAAATACGGCCCCCACACCGGAGTCTGATGCACCTACTTCCACTATGAACTAGAGTGCGGAATCCGGCTCCATGAGGATGGGTGCTGAGGTGAACCGGTCCTTTAATTTGGCAAATGACTTCTCTGGCTGATTAGACCATTGAAAAGGAACCTTAGTGGAAGTGAGTGCGATAAGTGGGGCTGCCACTGAGCTGTAGTTCCTAATAAATCGGCGGTAGAAGTTAGCAAACCCAAGAAAACGCTGGAGGTCTTTCCGGGTAGACGATCTTGGCGGTCGGTTACCGCTTTCAGTTTGGCTGGATCCATTTAGATGAAATTCATATTTCTCTGCCTTTATGTATAGTTGGTTCTTAAGGAGCCTCGGAAGAACTTGGCGAACGTGCAGCTTGTGATCATCTAGTGAACGGGAGAAAATCAAAATGTGATCCAAGTAAACAAATACGAAGATATTCAAGAAGTCCCTAGGAACGTCATTCACCAAGGATTGGAAGACGGCTGGTGCATTGGCTAGTCCAAATGGCACTACAAGATATTCGTAGTGTCCCGATGGGGTGTTAAAAGCTTTCTTCCACTCATCCCCCTTCCTGATCCTGACAAGGTGATAGGCGTTACGCAGGTCGAGTTTAGTGAAGAAGGAGGTCGAAGGCTGTGGACATCACGGAAGACGGTAGCGATTCTTAACGGTGATCTCATTAAGACCTCTGTAATCGATGCATGGTCGTAAAGTCTTGTCCTTCTTAGCCACGAAGAAGAATCCTACTCCAGCGGGGGATGAAGAAGGGCGGATGATGCCAGCAGCAAGAGATTCAGAAATGTACTGTACTTGTCCATGGCATCCCTCTCATTTGACAAAAACGACGTAGGCTTGGTTCACTTGGTTTCTGGTTTCTGTGGAAAAAGTAAAATTTTAAATAGTAAATAAAGCATCAGAGAAATATGCCGTATATGGATTAGGTTTTTAATTTCAAATATTTAATTTAAAAAGTAACATTAAAAACAAACAAAAATAAATTATAAATTTTTTTATTTTTTTTTTATTTATAATAAAAATATTCTTTAGTTGTTGGTAGATTTTTTTTATTTTATATAAAATCTACAAGAACAAGTCTACGTATATAATATGTACTTTATCAAACTATGTATGGTAAAATAAAGTACATATAAAATTAGCTATGTCTATGTAGATGTGTGTGTATATGTTCAAAATGTTCAACATTGTCTTCTTTAGCCCAATAGACCCATGACAAAACTTAAATTGCTGTACATGTGTTTTCTTTTGTTAATAACGAATTTTCTGGTATTTTGTGCTAAATGTTAGCATTTTAGCTGATGCAGGAAGTTTAATATACACAATTTAATTCTGTGAAATCGTATAAACCTTAAAATAAGCTGTTGTGTTGGAGTTGTGTAAAGAAATCCTACCATGAACATGAATATGTGTAAACATTTTGCGTTTTTTTTTTTTTTTTTACTATGTAGTCATCATGTTTGTCATAGTAACATATGTAGACTTGTAACACGGTGTTAATTGTGCTATTATCATAAATAATGCCTGAGATTATTATCTCAGTTAAATAAGAAAACACTCAGGATTTTCATAATGAGGATTTATTTGATCAGAATGTTGACTGTTTTGTGGATTCATGCTTAGAAATGATTTATTAGTCTTAATTAAACTCAGTGGCTCTTCACACATTACAAATGAAGCTTCTTGTTTGTTAATTAGATTTGCCAAGGTGTATCATTCAGATTTTGTCTTATAAAAATCTGATGAAATTCTTGTTATATTTATGTAATGTAAATTTATTTTATTTTATATTGATATGATTAATATATTTTGTAAAATTTTGTTCCTATCATTTCTATTCATATAAACAAGCAACAAAAAGGTATCATCTAAAACTATTATACATAATAAATGTGTGAAAAATGTGTGTAATATATTTTTAATTAAATTAAATTTGAATTAAACAATAAATAAATTGTTAAAATACAATGTAAAAAAAGTAATATACAATTTATAAAAAATTGTAAAGGAATGCTGAAGGCGTCCAAAAAATGAATTAATCTCCTTTGAACAGTTGATATTGAGATGTTTCTGCTACTTCTGCTCTGTAAAGACTTCATAACGCCTCTAA
>JAQMYJ010000016.1:19312852-19325140 GCA_030014305.1 Clarias laeviceps | reverse complement strand
CTCTTATAGATCACTCTCTCATAAATAACTCTCTTATAGATCACTCTCTCATAAATAACTCTCTTATAGATCACTCTTGAATATATCACTCTCTTATAGACCATGCTGTCCTATAGATCACTCTAATATAATTTAACCTCTCATAGTTTACTCTCTTATAAACCACTCTCTTAAAGATCAACTTCTTGCAAATTACTTTCTTATTGATCACCCTTTTAAAGATCACTCTTATAGTTTCTTTCTTTCTTTTCTTCCTTTCTTTCTTCCTTTTTTTGTTTCTAGCTTCTTTTGTTTCTTTTTTCCTTCCTTTCTTCCTTTTTGTCTTTCTTTCTTCTTTGTATGTACAGTGTGTTTATCAATACTATATATGTATAATGTACATCATGGAGTTAGAAAGTGACTCCAAACTTGTGAACGGTAGTGTATGTACAGTTTCTCTCACCCTCTCTTTATATTTGTGCGTGTGTGTGTCTGTCTGTGTGTGTGTGTGTCTTCCTGGTCTCTGGTTTCTGTCCCTCTTCACTCACTTGTAGTTGGATGCATTTGTCTCTTCTTTCTCCTCTTCTTCTGTCTCTTTGTTCCATCACAGCAGTCTTTGGGAATGTGCTTTAAATTCTTTTCTTAGATCTGAAATCTCTGCATACTTGCCAGTCTCATGCTCTCTCTATACACCAACACATACACACATACAGTACACATACACGTACAAAATGAAATCAAGATGAATGTTCTTATCCAACATGCTGCTCCACAATCAGACTTTTTTTTTTCATACAAACGGAGACGATGCGGCATTGATGGAAATGTTGATGACTTAATTACGGAGCTTTTTCTCCAACTGCAGCAGTTGTGGATTTATTGCTCTAAATGAATTCATTGAAACTACTGGCTTGGCTGAAGCGTCGGCGCGCTCAGCACCTCTCAGCAGCTGGTAATTACCGTGTTAAAAGTGACACCCCATGAATTAAACAGTGTGTTTACAACCTGATTATTTCTGGAAGCTATCAGTGGAATGTTACCAAATAACGACTTGCTGTTTCACACCGTCTTTCCCTTCTCAGCAGCCCATGTTACTTAGAAAAGACAAAACAAAAAGATGAAAGAGGACACTTTCCTAAATGCACCTGAACATTCATCTGTGGACTTTTAAAAAAACCCTAGATAAAACCTACACGTACATTTTCCCAATAAGTTTTACACAAACTGCCAAATATGTACCTTGCTGTAATGATTGTTGGTCATTAATGAATAATATCACGTCAAATTAATACTCGACCTCTTGAGCTCGTTCTAAAACACACAAAAAAGAATGTTTCATTTATTTATAGAATTAATTAATTTAAATTAATTCATTACTGTGAGGAAGGAAAACTTGTGGCGACCTGTGGCACTAGAGATTTTTTTTTTCTTAAAGTCAAATAAAATAATTAATTAATTATAATTAAATAATAAAAATAATCATCATAATAATAATAATGAAAATGTATTCTATTTATAATAATAACATAATAATAAATTATTCAAATTAGAAAAAATTCTAATGAAGTCAGTTAAAGAAAAAATAGCTATTTTTATTTAACTAAACTAATAATTTAGGAAAAAATAAATATACAATAATAGTACAAACATTTTATTAAATCTATAATTCACAAATGAGTTAAATGAAAATGAATTACTTTTATTAGAGCTAATTGAAATTTAATTATATATTTATTTTGCTTGTTTTGATTTGTTTTGTTGTTTGCTTTAGAAGTATGGTCAATTAAATTTTTTTATTTTTTTGTAGTTTTCCAGAAACTTTTTAAGAGTTACGTCCTGGAAGGCCAACGTTCAGCCTTGCATTAAAACATTAAAATTTGCAAATAAAGATTTTTTTTCATGTTTGAACATAGATAAAAATTAAGTAAAAAAAGATAAAGCAAAAATAAAACTGTATGTAAAACTGAAATCAGGTTAATTCGTTGAAAAATGCTTATGATGTGATTTACATATTTTCCTGGATTCTCTTGTGGGAATACACGAGAAAACATTCATGAATCTGCTTTAAGTTACAATAAAACTGCAATACAAAAGGACATAATAGTTTATATGAGAAATAAATAGGCAGTAATAGTAATGCTATATAAATCACGCCACTAAGACTGGAGACTCTTTACATACATGTTCTTCACCACATACATCACATACATCAATGACTATACTGTACCTTAAGATGTTTATTATTGTTCTTAGATATAAATAATAACTTATATATGCCAGTCATTTATGCTACTGCTAGAACTACCGCCTGAAATTGGAAAACACGATTTAAAACGCACATTTCTAGATATCGCAAAATTATCCCAAGAACCTCAAACACGAAAAACAAACAGTGACTCTGTCAATCCAAAGTGTCCCTGTCAATCAAAACGTCTTTTAAAGAGACAGAAATAGCAGAAATCAGCGCTGACAGAACTCGCCGGTGTTTCTGTAGGCCGATGAGGGCGGCCATATTGAAGGAGGGGATTAATTTAGAAACGCTGTGATTAAACAGGGCCCTGCGCTGTCACTCTTCTTCTCTTCCATTCTTTTTACCACAAAGCAGCTCCAGAGCTGTCACTCAGTGCCGGTGGGCCTAATCTTAGACCGTGTCATCTTCAGTGTGTGTGTGTGTGGATATACATGTATGAGAGGGTCAGGGCATCCAAAACGAGAAGCACTAAATAGCCTCAAATGTTGTAGTGTAGACGCTTCTAGAGAGCGGATCTATAAATGAAGAGCATCCCATCAATCAGTGTCAGTTCAGCTCTGGCCTGCTTGTCCGGAGCCGACTAGTGTCATGGTGAGTTACTGTCCAGAGCCGCGTGTACCCTCCGCTAACGTCAAACCGACATGACAAGCTCATATTCCGACACATTAGAGGGACACAATGTCACCTTTTTGACTTAGGGGTTCACGCAGATGCCTTTGTTTCAGTTTGGGTTTGGTTTAATTCCAAATGTTTGAAGATAAACATCATCAGGTTTCAGAGTCTGACAACAAATAATGCTTTAAACATTACAATCATAAAGTGGTTTGATGATTATTAATAGACTTAATATCTATGAAAAAATATTTGGGATTTTCTAAATAAAGAATTTTTTTTAAAATAATAGATTCTCCTCACTTGTCAAAATTTTTTTTGAGTTTAGAATGTTTGAATGGCTATTTTAGAATCTGTAAAACTATAACCAGTTATTTTAAAAGATGTCTCCTTACTTCTAGCACGAAGAAAAAACAGTGTAAACTTATAAATAAAAAATATATTTATATACTATAAATATATAATTGAAATATTAAAAAATTCACATTTAAATCAAAGTGGCTTAAAGTACGTGCAGATTTCAAAATATGTAGTTTTCCTCTATGCTGGACTTAAATAAGTATTTATAAGTACATATTAATTTATTTGCTTGGAAAAAAAAAATACGTTTAATGTTGTCAGTAATTTTCTATTAATAAAATTTAACCTGGTTAAATCAAGAATGCTTGAAATGCTTGGAAATAAAATCTCTTTAACAGTTTGGTGTGTGAACTCGTAACAAAATGATGAATTTTTATAGCTGGGACAGCCATCTGATGTGCTGAAGAAGAAGTTTGTGCACTCAAGAAATAAATAAACGGTATGTGGCAGGCGGGTAACCCTTAAACACAGGTGAGGGTTAAGCCTTGTTCCTGCATTCAGATGCAAAGCGCAGACACTCGGTAGGCTGCTGATGGTGAATGGGCACCGGCCTGCAGTATAGGCTTTAAGCTCTGTCTGAAATGGTGCATTAGAATGAGAAAAGCCCCCCGAGCGGACTGGATTAAGCCACCGGGCTCTGCTTGTTTGCCCAGGCCCTGATGTAATACCTAAGCCCACTAACCAGGGAGGAAAGTGAAAATGTGTTGTTGGATTTATGTAGTCTCCTTAATGGACAATAGCTGCATGGACAGGGGGATAAGGAGAGTGTGTGTGTGTGTGTGTGTGTGTGTGGTAAGAGAGGCGTATTGGGCTGGTCCTCTCCCTATAACAGGTTAGTGGCACGGGGTTGCTTTAATTAGACCGACCCCGGGGGGGTCCAGGGCCTGTGGGCGATCTGCTGAATGGAGATGGACGACACTGTGTGGACGAGGAGCGCTCAGTAAAAGCCCTTTCAGGGGGTTGAGGATTATTTGGAGCAGCCAGATTGAGAAATTAGTTGACTAACGACATCTCTGTATAAGAGCAGGATTATAGAGAGAATCTCGGGAACTTTATCAAGTCTGCTGTATGAGTATCGTCTCCACTATTACGCAGCTCTGACGTACCAAATCTACACACCTTAATGGACACGACCACTGCATGTCACATGACTCGAGTAGTATGATTCAAGATTAAAGTCGAACAGAGCAGTATTTAATATGTGTGTCAGTTTTATATATCATGAAGAGTGTAAGTAAAGGTTAGGTTGTTATATCCGCTAGCTAGCTAAACAACTAACAGGTCAATTAAGATTTATCATAATTTTGTATTTTGAATTAAATGACCGTAACAAATAATATAGAAATATGTTTAAAAAAAAATAAATGAAGTAAGAAAATTTTACTGGTTTAGTATTTTAAAAGGTGGTTTAATTTTAATAACCTTTTTTAAAAAAATATTTTATAAAGAAGATCACTATAGACATAATATAATATTTTTAATAGAATAATTATTGTCTTTTAAATGATCAGAAATGATTAAGAATTGTTTTGAAAATGATTCATTTGATTCAGAAGAAAAAATTAATATTAGTAGTCTTGTGAATATAATTATGTTAATGATAGGATAAAATACTTTAAGATTTAAATTAAATTTTTTATTTAAATGAGAAAAGCCTACTGAGATAAATTCATCTCAGGTTTGATTTTAGCGAATTAAATTATTACAACTTTTTTTTTTCTATTTAAAAGAGAAACATTAAATTATGTATCGTTTTAAGACGGAATTTTGAAGCATGTTTCAAAAGAGTTCATTAATTAAATAATTTTATTTAAAAAGTACTGTACGTTGTCCAAGACTAAGTGTGTGTTCTGTAATCCTGATTGTTTGTCCACACACACAGACGCAGACCGTGCGCAGAAACACGGGATGGACGAGTTCATCTCAGCGAATCCTTGTAACTTCGATCATTCCTCACTGTTCGAGATGGTGCAACGCCTCACCCTGGACCACAGACTAAACGACTCCTACTCCTGCCTGGTGCGTGGATCCGATTCAAACGCAACATGAATCCTTTCTACATGATTCACTGATTTATTTTTAAAAATTGTTACATTTTTCATTTCTTGTATTTAAACCTCACATCAGGAAGTGATTGAGATGTCTGACTTGTCCACTCTGTCCTTCTCTGCAGGGTTGGTTTAGTCCTGGTCAGGTGTTTGTCCTGGACGAGTACTGCGCCAGAAATGGCGTACGGGGTTGCCATAGACACCTGTGCTACCTGAGCGACTTGTTAGAGAGAGCTGAGAACGGAGCGATGATCGACCCCACGCTGCTTCACTACAGCTTCGCGTTTTGTGCGTCACACGTGCACGGCAACAGGTACTGTAGGTCCCCCTTGTTTATCACACGTTCGTCTCTTTCTCTTCTTCGTTATCGTCTCATTTCTCACGCTAAACTATTTCTTTGCTCATTTAAATTTTTTCATTCATCAGAACCTATTTAATTTTGGCTATATGTGGATAAATCACTGAATAAAAGTGAGCGTCAAACGGACAGATGCAGAATAACATACAGTATAGATGCGGAAACATACAGCAAATTCAAAGTCTTTATTCTTCTCCAGGATAAATTATGAATCAATCTAGAAGGTGTTTTGAACTCTCCAGTCTTAAATGAAATCCCTTCTCACCAACTCCCAATAATCAACCTTTGGCTGGATGTTCAACCTTGAAAAATGCACCGATGCTGCTCCATCAATTTTTTTTTATCAAGCTTCAGAGTCATTGTAAAGTTCGAAATTGTACAAAGGACGTCTGAATTATCCTCTGTTCCTCAGACGTCCTCAAGGCCCTCGAGCTGAGACCACTGAGCCCCTGGTACCTGTGAGATCATAATCATCACCTTGAAACACACATTCACACATCCACTAGAGCGGACAGTGAGCAGTCACACATCAAGTCAAATTAAGGCTGTTAAGGGTAGCGCTGTGTGAACCTCTGGCTCTGTGGGAATGTGCTTGCTTCTCACCCCTGAGGTTCCTGGTTCACTTTTTATACATTAGAGCGTTCTAATTACAAGTTATTCAGTTTTTTCTGTTTCAGGTATTACAACACTATATACTGAACAGTACTGTGCATACTTATGTACAAAATCATTCAGTATTTCCAAATATAACTTAAAAATTCATAAATAAATAAATAACATTACAGGAGAATATATGCATGGCTGTAAAGAAAAAATATATAATACAAGACAGACCAGTTTTCAGATGGAAACAAAAAAGCTAATGTTACGCTCCTGGGATTTGCATAAAAATATAAAGGAGCGAATGTGACAAAGTTACCAGAAGAACTCAGATTCTCCAGCAAGCTCAGTAAAACCTAACAGCTGCTTTACTTATAGTACTGTGAAAAAGTTTTGGGCGCATACAAAAATATGGCAGAAGCAAAAGATGCTTTTGAAAACATTTCTCCATAAAAGAAACTTCAATAAAGAGTAATAAAATAAACAGTCAATATTTTGAGTGAAAACTTGTTGCTTAAAATCAGGAGTTTTAGACGCAGATTTGTGCAGTTTTATAAGAAAACAGCTGTTATAGTGTATATATTTCAACCTCGAATCTTGAACAGCATTATTACCTCAGTTTCTGTTCACCGGTTATTAATTTTTTTAAACCCGTTGTGGCCATGGCACTTCTGATATTATTAATAGAAGTTGCTAACAAGCGGAACGAGCGATCCCGTTCACTTTCGGCCCACACAGGCAATTTCACCAAGGATGGCGTATCTAAATGGAGAGCTCTCAGGCTTTCAAAAGCGCCACTTTATGAAAACAGATGAAGATGGAAATTGATATGTTGTCTTCACCGCACCGCTTTTTGATGTGTGTGAAGAGAGCCTCGGCTTGCCCCGCCCCCCTCCCTCTCCGAAAGCTATTGATATGTGAGAAGAGTTTTGAGCACGAGTGTAATTTGCGCACACACTTAACGATGTAAATTGAAGTCAGGATGTACTCCATATTTTTGTTAAATCAAATATTGAGCGCTCTGAGTGATGTTTTCCTTAAAAATAAATAAATAAAAAGTCATGTTTGTCTTTCAGGAGCTTGTGGTGATTGACGTTAATACCTTGAAATACAGATAAATACGGACTGGCCTTTTGTGTTTACCCTGCTATTTGCAGTGGTTCTGTGTGACTGTATGTACTTTTTAAATATAAGTGTCCTCTATATCTCCTTGAATTAGCTAAAAGTGACGAAGAACAGCTCTCCTGCGGCGGCATCGACATCCTCCAGGTGTTGTGTTTCAGACCCGACTCTACCCCTTCTTGTGAATGAGAGATTCTGTAGGCTATATTTGGATTCCAACATGGGCCACATTTACATATTCACCAATTTGCAGTATGTTTATAGAAAAACGAAGGCAGATCTTTTTAAATTAACATGTATTACATGCAGTTTAAGCAATATAATAAAGATACAGCAGCTGTGTTTGAAACGGTGTTAAACAGGAGTGTGTGGGATTGATCAGGCTTTTGTAAGAAGTGTTCAGGCTCGGTTAGACGTTTTAAAGGTGTGCAGGATTCGTCAGATATTCACAGGAGTGTGTGGGATTGATCAGACTTTCCGCAGGAGTGTGAGGGGTTGATCAGACTTTCCGCAGGAGTGTGAGGGGTTGATCAGACTTTCCGCAGGAGTGTGAGGGGTTGATCGGACTTTGTGCAGGAGTGTGAGGGATTGATCGGACTTTGTGCAGGAGTGTGAGGGATTGATCGGACTTTGTGCAGGAGTGTGAGGGATTGATCAGACTTTGTGCAGGAGTGTGTGGGATTGATCGGACTTTATGCAGGAGTGTGTGGGATTGATCGGACTTTATGCAGGAGTGTGGGGGATTGATCGGACTTTGTGCAGGAGTGTGGGGGATTGATCAGACTTTATGCAGGAGTGTGTGGGATTGATCGGACTTTGTGCAGGAGTGTGGGGGGTTGATCAGACATACTGCAGGAGTGTGAGGGATTGATCAGACTTTGTGCAGGAGTGTGTGAGATTGATTGGACTTTCCGCAGGAGTGTGTGGGATTGATCAGACTTTTCACAGGAGTGTGTGGAATTGATCAGAAATACTGCAGGAGTGTGAGGGGTTGATCAGACTTACTCCAGGAGTGTGTGGAAATGGGTGGAGCCACCAGATGTTCCTGAGCTGTACATTAAGAATGCGACTTGGTCCAAAAATAGTCCAATTTTAAACTGAGTCCAAATTTAAACTGATTTTAAAATAGTTTTTTTACGATTACTGATTTAGACACAGTATTACGCTAAAACAGTAAACAGCGTACAGTATATACTGCAGTACATTGTGCACCATTTGAGAGAATCCTTATTGTCAGCTTGTTTAAAAAAATTACCTTCCATTACTTCCATTGCAGCTCATTACATAAACACACAAAAGCCCTCCAATTCCCTCAGGGATTCCCTCAGGGATTTCTATACACACACACCACTTTACACATTACACTCCGCACAGGAGACGTTCTCAGATCAGAACAATAACGTGTAACTATTCCTCCTACACATGTTACGCAAGTCTTTTTGTTCTAAGGTTCTTTTAAGAATAATGAGGTTGTTTTACAGCGTGTAAATTTTTATTGAACGTAAGCGAAGAGTATTTATAGTCTCTTCTGCAAACAGATCATCTCCGAAGTTTTATCCGTCTTCATGCGGATGCGGTTTCTCACCCCTGTTTAGTAACAGATGCGAGTAATCAGAAAAGTCGATCCGTTAACATCAGCCTCTGACGTCTTGATGATATTCCAAGTGCTGTAAAGGACACGGTGGAGTCGCAGCGTCACAGCCCTTCAGTCGGTCTGGTTAATAGAGTACATCGTGACGTGTTGAAGTAGTTAACAGTGTGAGGAAAAGTTTACAAAGCTTCACTCAGGCGAAACTCAGGTTTCGACTCGTCCAGACCCCGCACTCTGACATCCGTTCTCCTTTCCGATGCTAAAATCCCAGAGTCGTCGAGACTCCTGTCTAGTTTTGACAGGAACATTTTTCTTCGATTAGGCCACTAATTACACAGCGCCGGGTGCGCTGGTGAGACGCAGAGAAGCTGAGGTTGGAATTCATAATAATAACGCTCCTCGTGATAGAGGCAATAGAGAGAAGGATAGGCAGCGCGATAGAGGGAGGAGAGGGTGTGAGCAAGAGGAATAAAGATAGAAAGGGGAACTAAAAAGAGACTGGATGTGGATGTGGAACGGAGATGTGCTGTAATGTAAAAACAGCGACGGGCTTGACTGGGAATGCTAATGTGAGTGTGAACTTTTCTCTCTCTCTTTTTTTTTTTCCTATTTTTTTTTTTGTTGATATTCTACCCTTCTGCATCTCCTCGTCTGCACTTGTGTCATGATGCACAACAGAGAGACACATTCTCGCCTGGCTCCTTCCTTTACCAGGTCATCACTATACATATGTAAATGTGACTCTTTGTACTAATAAAATTAAGTATTAAATATGAGCATTTTTACACCACAGTGCTGTTAGGTTCTTGATTCTACGAGTGGCGTTCAAGCCAAACTGGGCTTTTGATTGTGTAGAATAACTGAATAACAGTTATGAGAGTAAAAACTATTTTTATTTCTCTATATAATCCCCTGCCACACTAACGCACTTATCCCAGTGTTTCACTAGTGCTCGGATACCATCAAGGTAGAAAGGTTTTCTCAGTACGCTGGAGCCATCATCGACCCTGGCCTCCCAGGAACTCCTCTAATGGCGAAAGCACATGTGGAAATGGCTTGGAGAGAGGTCAGATGTGTCTCTTCCCCAAAGTGGCGACAAGTTATCTGTCGATCAGGTCTTTTACTCACTCAGTGTTCTTTTAAACTAGTTTGTACCGTTCAAATGTTTTGCTGTTTCTAAGCATCTCATCACCATACTGTGCTTCAAGTTTTCTGTAAATGTCAATCAGTTTTATATTACTCCATTTACAAGCAATTTCATCACAAATCTCGGTTTGACTTGAACACTCCCCATAATTAGTCAGGTCGTGTTGATTAATTTTCTATTAAAACAGCCTTATTATTAATTGGAAGTTTATAATGAATTAAAACCTTAGTGTTTTTATAATAAGAACTGTCCCAGGGTGGTTACGCTTGATGCTATACTCTAGTTTTACGTTTTATAAGGAGATAAAATGCACAATGTTTTGCATTTCAGTTAACAATATATATATATATATATAGATATATATAGATATATATTATGTTATAAGAGGAATAAAACTGCACAGTGGGAAGAGTAACAGTGCTTCATGACATCGCACATCTCACCATCACTACATGGACCCTTTTTTTTCAAAAGCACACCGCTAATGTCTTTTATTCCTTACTTAAACCCAGCCGTAACCATGACAACAGGATAATCATTTCCATTTTGTCCCCAATTATTCCATCTATCCGATGTTTTTTTTTTCCCCCTCTCCAAAAAAGAAAGGGACTCTGCTTTTCTCGGCATCTTGATTTGTGGTTGAATAAAACAGGGCTTTTTGTCTGGAAAAAGTTTACCTTTTCCCCACTTTTTTTCCCTGTCTTTATTTTCTCACATTATTTAGCTATTAGCTTTTCAGTAAAAAGCCTGTTCTACCTTAAAGCTTCTAAGAGCTAAAGAGTCAGCCACCATTTCTTCCTCTCCTCAGTTAAGCTTTACTAGTTCCTGGAAAGGGTCTGCACACACATGCACGCATATCACCGCATCGTTGAGCGCATCGTACTCGGAGGAGCTTCTGTGAGTTGAGTCATGTCAGCTGGACTTCTTTCTTGTTCCAAGTAGCTCCTTGGAACGTTTCTACCTAACAAGAAATAAGTCCAGTTGACATGACTCAACTCCCAGAAGACCTCACGTGGACGAATGAGAATCCTCGCAGACGTACAGGAGGATGTTGTTTCTCTATACACGCCGTCCCAAAGTTAAATATATCTGACTTTGTGTACTGCACTTAAGAACAGATTTCCATCATAAAGTTCTCAAGTGTTCAGTTAAATGCACTATTTCATACTAACAAATGCACAAAGAACAAATTTTGTGACACGCACAAAGGAGAACGCCATTCGCTATGCAAGTCCGCCAGTGCCGGTGATGCAGCAAAGAATAAGGAAATTGAAAAGAAAATGGAAATAATAAAGCAATTAGCAAGAGGTGAAGGTCTTATAGTATTACCGCGATGTACTGTACTGTAGTGTTATGTTTAAGATGCTTTCGAATATTTGGTGTGTTTACATATTCTAAGAGAAAATATTTGACTTAAGCTAAATAAGTACTCCTTCCTGCTCACCAAGAAATTCAACTAAAAGAAGATGAGACAGAGAGAGACAGAGTATGAGCACACGGGCCTATAGGCAGCAGCAGCATTTCTCAAATTAACCACGTTAGGCCACACAAGCAAGTCTCCGCAGTGTTGTCAGGAGCCGCATCATCGTGACACTCGTCTCAGAGAAGTAATGAGCAACCAGATGGGAAAAGGGAAAAGGAGAGCAAGAGAGAGAGAGAGAGAGAGAGAGAGAGCCTGAGAAAGTAGTGCAGCTAGGTTGCAGAAAGTGCACCAGTGTAATTTACTTATCTGCTTGACTGAGTCAAACTTCACTGTTTATTCTGCAGGTTTTTCACTTGTCCCTCCTTTTCCTCCTTCTTCTGTCACTCTCTCTCTCTCTCTCTCTCTCTCTCTCTCTCTCTGTCTCTCTCTGTCGTATGCGTGACTGTAAAGGGCAGCGATGTAGGATTGGAAATAAAGACTAGCTGATATATTTGGAATGTAAATATTCCACCTCCCTGCAGATACCGTTAGAGCTTAGCACAGACAGACCACGTCTGGGTTCATACGCAGGTGAATGAGAGAGAGAGAGAGAGAGAGAGAGAGAGAGAATAAGTTACTAAGCATAAGATACTGTAAAGAAATATTTTCATCCAAAGTATGCTTTCTAATCTTTGTGCATGTGGTAGTTTTCCTAATTCGCATCATTTGTGGATTATCAATGAATTCTTTGTCAGTGCTTTTAATAAAAAACTAAACTTTTTTTTTTTTTTTTAATTGTGTATATATCTTTTTTTATT
>JAQMYJ010000016.1:19283148-19306626 GCA_030014305.1 Clarias laeviceps | reverse complement strand
CGGCGTCAAAACAAGAAGCGCATGCGTGATACATGATACTCGGTGCTCGTAAACCAAGACTTGCTCGTTTTTCAAGTCAAAATTCATAAAAAAAAATCTTTGCTCGTCTTGCGGAACACTCGCAAACCGCGTTACTCGCAATCCGAGGTTTCACTGTATGCAGCATTAGTATAAATTTAAATGTCTTTAACTCTAATGTTTTTAACTTTACTGCTCTACTTTTATTGGCAGATCATTTTGCTTCTTTCTAGAAATGCTATTACAAGTAGAAATATTATAAATACAGTCAACTTTTTTTTTTGTATGGTAAAATTAAAATAAACCATCAATATAAAATTATTCAACCTCGTTTAGGACATTTTTATGAATTGCAAGATTGAAATAATCTTGTATTAATAATTGTAGTATGAGGGCTGTACCAGAAGTAACTGGGCAAAACTTTTTTTTTATTAACTGACATAGAACGTTTGCAGGTTATTAGATTAACTCTTCCTCTCGACAAAGGTAGTCTCCATCACAAGCACTCAGCCATGTATACAGATGATTAAAGATGTTTGAAGGAGGGGAAAACCAGCACCGAAGACAAACCACACAGTGGGAGATCATCAAACATGACAAAGGGGATTTTTAAACAGGATTCAAGAGTTGGGTTCAGCGATGGTGCAAATGCTTGGCTTGTGAGAAGTTTACTTTACCAACCTGTGCAAAAACCTGTACTTTTGGTACAGCCCTCATACTACAATTATTATTACAAGATTATTTCAAGCTTGCGATTCATAAAAATGTACAAAAATAAGTTAAATCATTTTATATTGATGATTTATTTTAATCTTACAACTAGAAACCAGGAAAAACTAGAAAAAGTTGACAGAATTTAAGATATTTTTCCTTATTAATGTGTTTTATAGCTTTTTGAGGAAATTTAGGATTTCTTATGCATTTTCTATTATTATTATTATTATTATTATTATTACTACTGTATTTACATTTTTCAAACAATAATCTTTGTCACACTCTCTTATTCCTGGACTTTTCAACTTTTACCGAAATGTACGTTTATTGAGGTGTAGACAAACATTTTGGTGTTGGAAGCCATTTGAGTACCGACATGGATAAGAAAGAATCCAGCAGAAAGGATTCAGTGGAAAGGATTCAGTGGAAAGGTTTCAGTGGAAAGGTTTCCAGGGTGTCTTGATGTTAAAACTGTGCTAAGTGATTCTTTCTCACTCTGCACCTGTTGTGATGCTTAAATTATATCCAAGTTGTACTGTAAGTAAAAATGCATTCAATCTCTTCCTCTCTGAAATCCTCCTCGCTGTCTTCTGTCGGGCTTTTCACCTCTTTCCTCTACCAACTTCTAGGTATCGAAAAAAATGTCTATATTAAAAACAAAACAAAACTGTTGTTGTTTTCCTCCTCTAGCTAACACCTGCTTATGATCCCTGCTTCTTAACCTGAGTTTCCAGAGTTCCTCTATCTATCTCCATCTCCCCCATCTCCCTTAATTATTCCCTTCCCTTTGAGTTTCCCTCTGGCTTTGCTGCTGGTTTTAGACTCTTTCTTTACAAAAATCTCAATATATCTTGAGTGCTCCTTGTCAGGTTTTCTTTCATAGACCTACCAACCTACTATAGTATTGCCTAAACTACCTTATGTACCTTATTCTAGGTAAATTGCTCATGCTTAATAAGCATACAGTACACCTTACCCAGCTACTTAGCAATAGTGTTCTCAAATGTAGGACGTTAGGATGTCAAAACTACAAATCCATCTCTACCATTGAACACACCAAAAGTTTTGCTTGCTGTGAGAGGAAATCTATACATTTAAACATTGGTTCCTCAAGGGTTCCTAGGAAGGATTCTTAAAGAGGATCCACGAATGTAGAAACTTTTGTCAAAGACCACTGAAGCTGAAGAACCCTGGATGCTCTCGCATTGGGATGTGGTATGAATCATACATCCCATGGGTTTTGAGTTGAAGCACGTTTTTCTTATGATCACCATGCTCAGACGATTGTTCTGATTTCCACATGCACTTAGGGATGGTTTGTTCACCTTTTGGTTCAAAACAAACCAAACCAAACACCAAACGAATAAAAAATTTCAAATTTCACTCCCTTTGATTTTATCATCATTATAATCAGCTACAAATTCCCAAAGATCTTGAAGACAGGACATCATGTCAAAACTACATGATTGCTATTGGTGGGAATTTTACATTTGAAGGCATCTACAGTTCTAAACATTGGTTCCTCAAGGGTTCCTAGTAAGGATTCTTAAAGAGGATCTACTTATGTAGGACCTTTGGTAAAGAAATACTGAAGCTGAAGGACCTTGGATGCTCTTAGATCCCTTAGATTTTATCCTCATAATAATCAGCTTCAAATTCCCAAAGCAGTTCCATCAACTATGAATTAAACTCAAGTAAGCATGACTGTTGTTGCAAAACACCTGCTGCTACCTTCTGGCTAGTATTTAGCATTCTATGGAAGTTAAAGTGTTCCTCTAAACCAGCATCAAATTAAAAGATCCCAGTTTTTACCCAGACGAATCCTCAGCACTCAGACCTTCCCCCAGAAAAAAAATCCCCAGAACCTCAAGCACACATGCATGGAAAATTCCTCTCTTTCTGTCTTTCTCTTTCTCTATGTCTGTCTCTCTCTCTCTCTCTCTCTGTCTCTCTGTCTGTCTTTCCTCTGACCCCTGCTCTTGCATGCCCGGTCCTCTTTTGTAGGGAAAAAGAGAGAAATGTATGAGCATCCTGTCTACTGCTTGGCGTCACAAGTGATGGATTTAACCATTCGTGAGTACCTGCCCTCATCCTCCACCAGTCCGTGCCTTTCCTCCCGCCTTTCCTCATCACTGTCAGCACCTCACCTGGCTTTTCCACACTCTAACCTTCTGACCAATAACATCCTGTCACTCTTTTTGCTTGCCTTTTTTTTCTCGAAAAAAACAACAACAACAAAACAAAAGTCTGCTTGTCTGGCTGAGTCGAGCATCAAACATTCAGCCAGTCAGTCTGTCCAGCTTCATCAGCCTTCCATGTTTGTTTGGATCTTCTGGCGCTATATCTGTTGGCTTTTCTTTCCGTTTCTTTTTTCTTTTTTTGGTTCTTCTTGCTGACTCGTGCGTTTCCTGTCTGTTGCGATTTGAATGCATTTTTACTTTTGCTTCTGTTTGACTTCCTTCTTTCGCACCTCAGCCATGTCACAAGCTTTTCGACAGAGGCCAGGTACTGTACGAAACCTGCATACTGGTTCACTCAGGGAACTGAACTAGGAGAACTAGGGGGTTTTATATAAATTTAATGACTGTACGTTGGGTCTGTCTGTCTGTTTGTCTGTTCAAACCATGACTACGGTTGCGTTTATTCTTTATGTGTTCACTGTCTACCGTTTGATATCACTGTCTGTCTCACATCGATACACTAATGTCGCTGGGTGTCACAATGTCTTTTTTGTATTTTCACCTCTGAAAAGCACCACGGGTCAAGTTTTGTCTGCAGGCGATTTGCTGCTCTTTCTCTGTCATTCGGTCTGTCCTCTTTCTCGCTGTCTGTCTTTCTTATCTTCCGACTTAAGCCTCAGAACATGTATACGGCAGCTGACTTTTCTTCCTTTTCTTCTCCTTTTCCTACCCTTTTTCTCCCCTCTTTCTCTCTTTGTTCTCTAGTTGAGAAATCTCAGAAGGATCAGCTGAAGGATCCAGGTTAACCCTTTTGTTTACCTAATTAATACAAAAATAAATAAAAAAGAGCATTCCCTGTCCGGACATAACCACCTCACAGCGTTGCTCGAGCGCTGCCTGAAAAAGCCACAGCAATGCTGCGACGGCGTTATGCTAACCTCCGCTAGTTCGCCATCTTTACATGTTTCCAGCTAGAGTGAAATCATATCTGCAGAGAGGGAATGACTTGAGCCATGATTACTACTGCTTCATCGTTTTAACTTGAACATGTACTTAACAGCCCTGCCATGAAAACATATCTTAGATTGTAAAAGAAAAAAAAAGTATTGCTCCGCCCACTTGATGGGGGGTGAATACTTGATTCACAGCACTGTATTATATGCTAAATATCCCCAGGCTGTAACAAATGAATTCTACATCAAACATATAGAACTAAATCATATCTCCTGTGCATTCCTTACAAAGAAAAAAGGAAGATGCCTTTGCGTGATCTGCAAATCGGGTCATTTTATTTATCGTTCATATTTACGTCACTTTACGCAAGAAGTAGATCTGCAAGAAATCTGCTTCTTCATCACCCCCTCTATGTTGTGTGTGAAATACCTGATTTGGTACAGCAAGGCATTTCCTCTGCCCTACAGGTCCGAAGGTGTTTTTGTACTACGGATCTCGCTTCTTTCGTTTTAACCCTTTAGACCAGAACCGGTTCAGTCTAGAATCTGACTGAGTGTTATTTACAAAGTCGGAAGGATGGTTAAAGGGTTAACTGGAAAGTCGGCAGTTTGTGGAGTGTATCCTGTGATGAAGACTCATTGGCTGAGAAGAGAGAGGATGTATCAGTTATATCATTGTTCTGAGCCAAAGCGGAGCTTTTGCAAACCAGAAGCTTCTGTTAATTCCATTTAATTCCAGCACAACTGGATCACAAAACACAATCCCTAAGATGTGTGATGCATAAATGTGTAAATTCACCAGCCAGTTGAATAGGAACACTTAGCATAATCCAGCAGTGTGATCCATAACATTATGCAGATACAGGTCAAGACAATCGAATAGTGTCAGTAATCAGAAAGGAGGACAATGTGATATCGGTGACTTTTTGACTGTTCCAGAAATCTTTAAAACACACTTTAAACACTCTCTAGACACTGCAAACACTGGTTCAAGCAGACAAGGAGGCTCTTGCGACTCAAATAACAACTCTTTACACCCATGTTAAGCTGAAAAGCATCTCAGCACTTGAATTCTTAAGGCAGATGAGCTTCAACCTCAGAAGACCACACTGGGTTCCACTTCTGCCAATCAAGAACAGGACTCTGCACAGATCAAGATTGGAAAAAGACCAGATGATGTTTTTTCCCTAAACTCTACAGCTAAAAAAATCTACTAATCATCAGAATGATATCAGACATCAGAAATGACCCGAAATAATTTTTTTCATCAGCTCAAACTCTCAACCTGTAACTGCACGAGTCTATGCGTCGTGCTGCCGACACATGACCGGCTGATCGGATAATTTCACGAACGAGCATGTGTATAGGTGTTCCTTTTAAACTGGCCGGTAAGGGTATACCCAATTAGGTTTCTGTAATCACTCTTCTCAGTCAATGCTTCTCAGTCTGATTATCATGTTAACTGTCATTAACCTCAGTGTTCATTAATGTCGGTTTATTTCGCAACACCATCTCCATGACGTTGGATCTCATTCGATGGAACGTTCCCATGATCTTCTGTGTCTTATGTGTAATCATTCTGCTAAAAAAGATTCATCAGGGGGACATTAATGTTAACCTTAAAATTCCCCCAAACATATTTCATGTCAACAATGAGAATAAGATGAAAACCTAAGGTCTTTAGAGAGCATTCTTAGAGAGAAACAGAGAGTCACGAGATTAGCGAGTACGGCTTCCTGCACGTGCTGAGCATTCTGCATGATAACTGTAACATACTTTCTTATTTTTCTTTGCTTTAATTTGATTCATTGCACTTGCATTCTTCTTACTGGAAATAATCTGATAAAAGAGCAAAGTATAAAGTGCTATGATAAAAGATAATTAGTTTAGATTTTCAGCTTTTTTAAATTACCCCAAGAGTCTAGTTGATAAAATTAACCCTTTTCTGCATTTTTATACATCAAACTTAATATTGCATGTGATATTTAGGAAAATTTCATCTTTAATGCTAAATAATAAATGCATGGAAAATTTTACAGTTTGTAAAAAATATTAAATATACTGAAATTTTGTAAAAAAAAATAAAATAAAAAAAAACCCCACTAAGATAATTATACTATATTTGGCATAAAATATGTTTTGAATAATTTTTTGTGTAGAAAATTTGGACAAGTTTAACAATGTCATATACCTAAGACCGGAAACTGTGCATGAAAGGGTTAATGCATTTTGCAATTTTAAACAGTAAATCGCTCACTGCTTGTCTTTCAGAAAATCGTCAGGATTTTAAAGAAATATTACCTGTGAAAAGTCTATTGTTTTCCTTATTTAATGTTATCAGCGTTATTAAGTAGCCAGAAAGAAGGTTTTATGCCCGTGTGTGTGTGCATGTGTGTGTTGTCTGTGTCCATTTAAAAGTTAACAGTTTTGCCCTTGTGCCTCAGAGAATGTAGGCCGTTTAGTTACGCCTGCCAAAAAACTGGAGGACACTCTCCGACTGGCCGAGCTGGTCATCGAGGTGCTGCAGCAGAATGAGGAGCATCACGCAGAGGTGAGTTTCACACAAAACATGTGCAGTGTCTCACGTGCATTCACACACACTATAGCATTACATTATTTAGAGTCATAGGAGTGCACAAACTTATGCACACACACAGGATGTCACTCGATACAGCACAGTACTGGTGTAGAATGAAAGGTAATTCTTTAAAGGTGGGTTTCTGGAATTTTCTGAAGTTTCTGGAAAACTTTCCTGAATGATAATTCTTGAAGGACTTCTTAAAGTCATGACACATTTTGTCAGACACATTTTTGCTATCAAGCTAAAGGAAAATATTATATTTGTTTAACTGTAAAATTAGCAAATTGTAATTTTTGACTTGGCCTTATAAAAAAAAGCACAAGACTGAGACTGGCTTACAAATGATCAGTTAACTAAGGACAAACTGAAAGAGATTGTTTAAACAAATTAGCGAGAAGCTAGCACCTGTGTTTGCACAGAAGGTGTCTTTTTTTTACTCAATAAACTTATTTATTTAAACAAATACTCTAGTAAATCTTTCAATTTTTAATATTTGAAACTCTTAAGTTTACATTAAGTAAAATTTAACGCTTAAATTTACACATAGGCTAAGAAATTAGCTAAGCATTAGCCACGACTAACAAACAGCTCTATTCCTAATCTCTGATGTTAGCTAGCATTACACTGTATGTAATAACTCTGAGCACACAAACTAGCTTTTTTATAATTTTTTTTAAATATAAAGATTACAAAGCAATGTTCACAAATTTAAATCCTTGAAGTTGTTTGATGCTAAAATATGAAAGGTAGTAATCTTTAATAAATGTCCTGAGGAGAAATTTTTGTTTTCTAATGTAATAAGTGGATGTACTGTATAAGCTGGACCTAAAGATGTATTTGGCTTATATTTAACCTCAAAGAATAACAATACATGATACGATGATTAAATATTTATAAAGTTTAAACAAGTTTAGTGCATGTTATAGCTTGTCAAAATAAATGCGTTTAAATATATGAAAGTAAAAGAAAACCCCAGAAGTTTTTTTTTTTTAATATGCAAAGATTTCCCTGACATTTCCGAATGCTTCAGACGTTCATCTGTGTGAAAAAGTATCTAAAAAAGTTTATTTGGTTAATACTACTACTAAGACTAGTACTGTACTATTAATGCTGAGCTAAATTTGTACTTGATTTGGTTTTTTACTTTTTTATCATGATTTTAACACACTTTCAATTAGCATAAATTAATCTTCGGGAATGCTTACGGTTTCATGCGAACACCACAAGTCATGCACAAAGCTGTAACTTTTTTTAAATATTTTGAAAATGCATTGATTTAGTATCCTTACAGTCCAGTCCAGTTATCCAAACTGTACTCGGTTACTTTTCTACTACAAGAACAAGAAAAGAACATTTTTCAGAACATTTTTTGTTGTTGCCATTAATCGTGTTGTTGCCAACACATACTGTACATGTAATAAATTCTCTCGATGCAACGTGTTTTTATCCGCAACGTGGCCAACTAATGAACTTCAGCATAGAAAATCCGACATCAGTATTCTGTATGGCTTTTGAAAAAATTTTAAAAGACTTCTTTTCTAGAAATATTTCTTTGGTTTCCTGAGTTCCTGAAAAGGTTTCTCGATCCTAGAAAGCCAATGCACAATGAACATTTAAATTTATAGTCTTTACACTGATTTTCTGAATTGATTGCTTAATTTTTATCAAATGCAAACTGATTTCCCAAACAGATGCTAAATTTGTGTATGTCTGGTAAGTTTTTTTAGCGCTCAATATCATAACACACAGCCCCACAGCTGCATGCTTACTTTAAGAGAACATTGAAACCTGTGATTAGAAAGTGTTAGAAATCAATCCTGTAAAACTAGTTAAACTGCAGTGAGACCAAAGTCCTGAAGGTCTATCGCACTTTTAGCACTTTCAAAATTTTTGTCATTTAATTATATGAAATTGAAAGATACAGTAACAGCCAGAACGGCAGCTGAGCTGTGTCATGGACCTTCAGGAGCATTCACAGTCTGGATGATTCCCCCTTAATGTACAACAGATTCAACAATTTAAGCCATCATATTATTATTTCTAATTTTTTTTTTTCTTTTTTTTTCTTTTTTTTTTATCAAAAATGGATCTGGAGTGAGAATGTATGCTTACTGAAATATTAATAAGCAATCATCATCATCATCACCACTTTTTGGGAAAGACTGCAGGTCTGATATGATGCTCCAGAAAGAAACGCATGTTCTCCTAACATATTTTAGTTTGGGGTGCATGAAAAATATTTAATGAGATACTTTTGGTGGAATCAAACAACAGAAGAATCATTTATTTACACTTTTCCACTCATGAAAAGATTTGTGCTCCCATTTTTTGCTTTTAGGGGTGAGATGGTATGTCGATTTAGTAGTATACTGTATATGCTTAGACAAAATAGCCGAAATAATAATAATAATAATAATAATAATAATAATAATAATAATAATAAAAGAAGCATAAGCACAGATAACAAAGTGCGGAAATGTATTCATTTATTTATTTATTTATTTATTTTATTTAAAGTGTACCATGCTAAGTTGTTCAGGTTACGGCTGTAGAAGTGCAAATAATGACATTTTTGTTTGCTTTAATTTACTTTTTTTGCTTTAATTTGATTCGATTTGTTTAAATTTATATATTTTTTATTGTACTTGTTTTATTTATTAGAATATTTTTTGTTTGTATTTTAGTTTTTCTTTTGATTGGCTTATTTCCTTATTTTATTTCTGATTTAATTAGATTGTATTTGTTCTTTAAAAACTAGATTTCAATTAATTTGTTTGTTCACATTTGTTCTTAGCAAATTTTTTAAAACTATTTATTTATTTTGCTGTTAACATACCATAAATTATAATGGTATGTTACAGAGTTCCAAACTACTATGCGAGGCAAAACATCATGTTATTTAACCGTTATTTTAATAATAATAATAAAAAAATAGTAATAATAAATTTACCTCATTACTCCAACGGCTGAACACTACTTAATGCTAAAAGTCGAATGGCTAACGATGGGCTTTCATACTGTTTCACCCCTAATAGCTTTAATCCTCATTATTTTTGGGAACTGCCTTTAGTGGGAGAAGATAAAGAAGCACTTCAATCCCGAACATGATTGCTAGTTTGTGATGAATTACCGAGCTGATCAGTAACCTTCACTGTGTTCTCTCGCTGTTTGTCGGGGTTGCCTGGACACGTACGAAAGGGTAAAGAGGTATGTTAAAAGGTCTGAGAAGAGCCCCCAAACCTTCTCTCCTTAACCCATCTCCTCCTCTGCATGCCCAGTACTATACTTGCCTAGGCTTGGACGAAGGGTTGTATACTCACCCTCCTCTCCTTTACCCCTCTTCCTCCCGACACCATCCTCTTCTTTATAAAAGTTATTCTTTTATATTGTATTCTGGGGCATTAACCAAACTGCTTGTGTGGGCTCGAGTGCCAGACGGATGGCTGCTTCTGCTGCGCGGAAGCGGCTCCCGACGAGCCCTGAAAATGAAACCGAGCTCATTTTCATTGACGTCGTCTTGCACAAGCCTTTCAATGCCCTACCCTTAGACAGTAAAATTGTTAGTGTTGAATTCTCATCCTGTAATCAATCCTAGTGCCACAGAAACGTTTAAAAATATTATTCTACAGGAGGGAAATCAACACTGCAGATTTTACCGTGATCTTCTGCTCCAACCTGGTGCAGCCCACCACCAAGATGTGCCATGTCCCAGTACTAACTCTCGATCGATCTTATTTATTGACTCCCATGCACCAGGTGATCAGCAGACCACACTCTTGTTGGTGTTGAATTTTTTTTTTTCTTCTTGCAAAGCCTCTAGAAGTAACACACAACCCTATTATTTCTCCGACATGTTATTATTATTTTTGCAAGACATGTCGTGACAGCAGAGCGTTCTTATCAGCAGCAGAACGATCTCAGGTCATGCCTTCTGACCAGAACAACATGCAATTAGATTCAGATGTGTTCGTTTTTAAAATGAGATACAATTCTGATTATTGGAGCTGGAGACGGAATCTGCTGCATGATGGGAACCTTCATGTCAAAGTCAAAGGGCACTTCTCGGGGTGCATGCACGTACTGTACACATTGACATCAGCAAAGTGTGTATAGAAGTGTCTCAGCATTTCACTGTTGTCTCCTTTACTCTGGGAGAAGCATGTACGGTGTGTTTAAACCGTTGACACTTTTAATTCGAAAGGAGACTACGCATCCCTCACTCTTCTGAGATCTCACTCTCGGTCTCTTCTAACAGAAGACATGTCTGTGTGTGTGTGTGTGTGTGTATTAATGCCTGAAGCTGTGACTGCCTGTGTTATATCTGTGTCAAAGCTGTCATAGGTCTACAGGGATTAATAAAATATGGCACAACAAAGTGAGACATCGAGGCTGTTTATAGATCTTTGGAGACTGATGGCATGTAACAATCCCTTTTTTAAAATAGTTTTAAGCATGCTGTTATAAGAAAATTATATTTACAGGATTATTATCTTATAACAGAATATCGCCAAGTGCTTTATTCCTTACTAAACGCCTGCTAATCATACATACACCATCATACGTCATACCCTTCGCAGGCGTTCGCATGGTGGTCTGACCTCATGGTGGAGCACGCAGAGACGTTTCTGTCCCTCTACGCGGTGGACATGGATGCAGCGCTGGAAGTCCAACCTCCAGACAGCTGGGACAGTTTTCCTCTCTTCCAGCTGATCAATGATTACCTGCGGCTCGACTGTAAGAACTCTAAATATTCCGGTCAGTTTGAAACTATTCTTTTTTTATCTATTTGGGGTGGAATGAATGGTACAAAGACAAAGTTGTGGAAAAGTCTCAATCACGATTTACTTGTTACCTTATTTGGCTAATGCTTTTGTCTAAAGTGATGTACATGTGAGACAGGGTACATCTGAGCAGTTGAGGATTAAGAGTTTTGCTCAAGCTTGTGATTGGGATTGAACTCCTTGTCCTTCTATCCAATAGCCGTTGGATTATAATGGATTTAATGTCATGGTTTAATGTGGGATGTTTAAAGTTTTTGTAACTTAATGCTTTATATGCTTTATATTATAATTGAATAGCTCCTTGGTCTTGTTGTTTAGGTATATTCTCGAACAAACTCTAGAACCTTCCAGGAATTCCAGCTGTATTTATATTAAAATCTCACAGCGTCAAAGTGGACAAGATCTCAATACATCTAAATCTAACTAATAATGTGAATTCTGAAGGAACTGCTCACACCACAACCAACATTTCAACGTTATAGAGCTTGATATGAAGGGGCGTGAATACTTACACATTCACAAATTTTACATTTATTCTTTGTAAATAATTCAACTATAGTAAAGTGCGAAAGTCTTGATATACCCACATTTATTCATATTAAATGATGTAGATTAAATTAAATAAATGTGAACCAGCGTTTAACTGTGAGAGGCTGCAAAGTGCCTGAAGATACAACTTGAAAATTGGTTGTTTGTGTAACAACTTCAGCAGCGACCTCATTTCCCCTCTCGTCTGTTCCAAACACTCAACATTCAGCATCAGCAGTATAATAATCACCAGCCTGATCATCTGTCATCATCTGCACCTGTTTCATGCATAAAGTTAGATGTTTTTTTTAAATGATTGATTAATTCATAGGTCACTGTGTGGCTTAACAAACAAACAAACAAAAAAACATTCCTCAGGTATGGTCAGGTCAGGTACAGGGAACTTGCCAAAAATTAAAGTTAAAAAGTCCTTCAGGAAGCCTTGAGAACTATTCCAAAAAACTACCGTAAAATACAAGAAAGTCTTTATTTTCATAAGCAAAACATGAAGAAATGAGAGCTGGCTAAAGACTGGTTGCACAGTACTGTAACATTAAAATACAGACACTTGTTTTTTCTAATTAAGTCTACTACAGTTCCATACTATCTAAAAGGGAAAGCTCAAGGGGGTGAATACTTATAAAGTCTCCATTTGTTATTTTTAAGCAATTTAAGTAAACCACCTTTATTTTTCCACTCTCTGGACTCTTTTTTTACATTCATGCCATAAAATCCCAATTACATCTGTTTCATTTCCACACTACAAAATGGAAACCTTCATGGGGGGGAATACTTATGCAACGCACGAGAGCCAGTGGTAAACTATCGAATTAAAAATGAAATGCCAAATGGACTGGTTAACTCTGTCATGTGGGGTGTTAATAATAGCTTCTACGTTAATGGCGGACGTGGCGTAGGAGAGCACGGACGCCTGGAGGCCATCTTACATCACTAATGAACTGGAGCAAACAGGGAGCTGTCCGTGGTGCTGAGCGCGGCCGCTTCATCCACTCTAGTGCGCTAATTATAACGGCAGCATTTTTGCACAGCTTGACAGGTTGTTGTCTGGTAACGTGTTCTCAATAAGAAAACAGTGCGACGAGAAAACAAGAGGGGGAAGGATTTGTTTCTTTTCCGAGTTCGTTTTTACGAAACTCAGTTGTGCAAACAAGTAAGTAAGCTGGGGTCGAGCAGCGATCGGATGGGAAAGAAGGAAAAAAAAAAACTAAATGGATATGTAGGATTAAAAAAAACAACAAATTCCAATTTACACAACACCTACTGTATATGGGGCTTTACCTCAAAAACTGGGTTAATGTACAGAAAAAATAAGTTAACCACTGCAAAATAATCAGTTTCTTATGTTTTTTTTTTACATTTTTTACAGGTGCATGTGTTGGTCAGATGAACAGTTTTGTTAAATTTTTTTTGCAAACTGCTGACAATATTTATCTTAAATTTAAAATATAACGATTGTTATTTAGAGTGTATATTTAAAGGAAATTACATCATCACAACACATCAAAATAACCCATGATCATGCAGTATTTGCAGAGCTTTAATAACTCAAATAAAACAAAATGTGAATAAATTGTGTTAATGCTTTGGCTAAATAACATTAATAAATCAGTATTTGGTGGAATAATAACCTGGATTTGTAATTACAGCTTTCATGCGTTTTTGCTTGATTTTCATCAGTTTTTCACATTGCTGTTGGGTAACTTTATACCACTCTTTTTGCAAAAAAGCAAACAGCTCAGCTTTACTTGATGGTTTGTGACTTTCCATCTTCCTTTTGATGACTTTCTAGTGTAACTTCCAGTGGGCTCTTATATTGTTCCAGTGCTGTACATTATAAAACATCAGGAGAAGTGTGTATGTCACTATTGATTAAGGCAGATCAACTGAGGCTTAGGTCACTTATAATAAAAATGTACTGCTTGTGTTCTGTAAGTGTTACGACATGACATAAAGTATTATTTAGGTAGTGTTATGAGGGGGAAACAAAAATGATCTGCACTCCGGTTATATTAAAACCACTGCCTAATCAGCTCTTGTCTCCCCAGTCACTGCTGTGCAGGTGTGAACATGTTACATCAGTTCATTTGTTACTTGTGATTTGCACGAAAGAAGTGCAGTGTGCCGTGATTATAATTTTTTTTTGGTGGTCCGAGTGCTTACCTGGTGCTGAAACAACTCACGGAAGAGAAGCGTTTGGATATATGCAAACAAAATTTGGTGAAAGTTTCTTAAAGAGAATCGTTACTGGTGACAAGACATGGATTTATCGTATGGCACAATGGAACAAAAGTCGTATGAAACAAAAAGGAAAAAAAGAGAGGAAGGAAAAAATGTTGTCTCAATTCAGTACATTCAGACATTCTCAAATTAAGGATTTGTTAGATCACTGCGCTTAGCCTGTAGCAATTTTGGCTTAGTTTGTGTGCTACAAGGCAGGCATTAAAGCAAGCTGCTAATGAGGACTAAAACAGAGCATCCTGGCTGTACGCTGGCGGACACACGGCCAAGTGGACAACCGCTGCAACTGAAGTGGCTAATTGGAAAAGAGCATTCAGGGGAAGGAAACAAACATAGCACCTACTGTGCATGATCGACCTTGAGTTAAAGAAGAGACGCACAGTGTGTGTGTGTGTGTGTGTGTGTGTGTGTGAGAGAGAAAGAGCAAGAGGGTTAGCACTTGTTTTCTGTTGTTTATTAAAAGGGTGATCACTACTTCTTTCTAGATAACCTGTGTAACGGGAAATTCCACAAGCACCTTCAGGATCTCTACGCACCTCTAGTGGTGAGATACGTGGACCTGATGGAGTCCTCCATCGCCCAGTCTATACACAGAGGCTTCGAGCGTGAGTCATGGGAACCTGTAAAGTAAGAAGCCCGCTTCTGTTTATACTCTATTTCTTTCGTTTTTTTTCGTCTTACTCTAGGTCGTGATAAACAATAAAACCGATGGATTGAATTAATATCTCACACTCCATACTTTAGTAACATGTTTGTTCAGATGTCGCGCTCTTTCTCAGTTATCACATTCTCACGCTTGCTTGAAACGTGTTTAAAGTCTACTTTCTGCTTGTTTTTTTTTTTCTTCATATCAGTCTTAACGTGCTCTCTTACTGTCCTTGTCATTTCCTGTCAATTGTTTGATCTGTTGTTTTTTTTGTAAAGTCACACTGTGCGATTTCATCTCACTTCACGCTGCCTCTTTATTATTTTTTTCTCCCCTTTCTGCTCATCCACAACATTCTTTCTTGTCTGTCTTGTCTTTTGTCACAGGAGTTTAACAAGTAATCTGCCCATTGTCAACCTTCCAATTGGGAACCTCCAAATGCCCAAAGTTCCAAATCTGCCGGTGTCAGTTAATCTGCCACCGGTGCAAATACCTCTCTTTTCCACCCCCAGCTGGATGACGGCCATATCGGACGCAGAGTGTGTAACGAGGGTTTTTTTATTCGTGCAAACGGGGCCTTGGGATAAAATCAATGTTCAAATGTTCAAAAGGACAAGAATCATTCAATTCAGATTATATCCTAAATAAATGTATATACTGCATTAATTCATGGCTTGAATACAATTTTATATCAATGTTTATTCCAAGGCCACAGCATGGGAACTTTAGTACTACAGAGATGGTCAAATGTTTATCTTTATTTCCTGCTCCAAGCATGCTTAAAAAAAAAAACAATGTTATAATACAGTACACAAAAAGGTTGTTTTTTACTCCAGATGCATCCTTTTTCTTTCCTCCTTTAAGCTTTTATACACAGTGTATATTTATTCCGTGTTTGTTTCTTGGATGTTGGGTTTCACTATATACTGTACATTCAAAAGGTGTTCTTCAGGGTTCAATTAGCGGTCCACTCTTTTTTTTATGTTTTTCAGTACAAGTTATATTTCCAATGTTCGGAAAACTGATTATGGATAAAGAATGCGTTATTCTGCTTATAAACAGTGGTTCACTGATGATTAGAATCTTTAATTATTTTTTTATGTGTTGCAGTTAGATCTGAAGTTTAGCATCATTACGGCCATGACATGCAACCACTCGTTCACTCATCTCTCTCTCTCTCTCTCTCTCTCTCTCTCTCTCTCTCTGCCATACTGTACATTTGACTGTGAATGAGCTTTTACTATAGAAACGAGAACATATCAGAAACAACAATTTAATCAGACTCAGGCTATATCACACAACAGGAATCGTTTATAAAGCTAGGGAAGTCCCTAAAAGGGAAGTGCCTTGATTTCTGAAAATCATTCAAACCTTACGTATTCTCCTGTGTGTGTCTAAAATTACAAATAAAAGGACTAACACATGTAAACCTCGAAATGATCGATTCAGTCTCGTCTGCGCTGCCTTGTGAGTCGAGTTTGATCACTTTATCTTTCACATATTTAAAACTAATAGGATAAGTAGGTGACATCGCTGAACAGATGACAGATAGAGATGGAATGTACTGCATCTTTAAGCTCAACATGCATGAACACTCCTTCCTTCAGTGCAAAGTTATCAGCCTGCTTGGTCTGGGGACAAAACAATGGTGTCTCTGGGTGTTTTTTTTCTTTCTGGAAGGTCAAGGATTTGGGAATGGTGTTACATGGGCTTTATTTGTAACTAGTGTATATTAATATAGTGTATCGTAATAGCTGTGTGTGTGTGTGTGTGTGGTATCCTGGAAAAACCTTTGTTAGAGGCATCGTTAGTCAGACTGGATGTTAATTCCCCCCATTCTATTATTTTCATAAAATATTTTTTAATTTCCTAAAACTGAGCTGTCACAAATGCTGTAACTGTAAAAAACAAAAGAAACAAACAAAAACATTTTTCATCTCTTTTGTCTGACAAGCTTTTTCCCAGACAACCACACATTTACCTTCGTATGCCTTCACTATCCTTCTGGTGGTGCTCTGCTCTCACTGTGTGTGTGTGTGTGTGTCGGGTTGTGTAGTAATGGTTCAGGGACGTCTGAGGACCTGTTCTGGAAGCTGGACGCTCTGCAGACGTTCATCAGAGACCTGCACTGGCCCGAGGAGGAGTTCGCGAAACACCTGGAGACGAGACTTAAACTCATGTCCAGCGACATGATCGAGTCGTGTGTGAAAAGGTCAGAAGTGCGGCGACTCTGTAGGCTGCTGTTGGCTTAGAGTCGAACTCACACACTCTCTCTATTTCTCTTTATTTCTCTCTGACTGCCTATCTGTGTCTGTCTGTCTGTCTCTCTCTCAGGACGAGGGTGGCGTTTGAAGTGAAGCTGCAGAAGAGCAGTCGGACCACAGACTTCCGCGTCCCTCAGTCCATCTGCACAATGTTTAATGTCATGGTGGACGCCAGAGCCCAGGCTGCCAAACTGTGTGCCATGGAGGTCGGCCAGGAGGTAGAACACACACACACACACACACACACACAGACACACGTTTCCATTTAAGTATTTCTTCCTCCTATTTATCTTCATGCTCTTCTTCCTTTATTTCATCTTTATTTCCTTCTTTCCTGTTTTCTTTTCCCCTTTTTTCCTACTTTCCTTCCTTGCTTCCGTTTTTTACTTAATTTTCCTTCATTTGTTTCTATTAATCCATCTTTTCTTGCTTCTTTCTGCCCTTTTTCCTTCTTACATCTATTTGTTCATTCCTGTCTTCCTTCCTTCATGCATCAAACTTTTCTCCAGTCTTTATTTTAATGATTTCTTTTACTTTATTATATTCTCCGGTCCTTTTCCAACTTAGTTCATTTTCAAATTGTTCTTTTTTGATGCTTTCCTTATTTTTCCTTCTTTCTATTTCCGTCCCCCTGTTCTGTCTTTCCTTACGACAAGGACTCTCCTAGTTGTGCACAAAGTGAGACATTTCCTTTTATCATCACTCTTTTTAAAAAAGTACGAGTTGATGGTTTTTAATCTTCTTCCAGTTGCGTAGTTTTATTTAGTTACGGATGATTTCATTCATGTTCAAATGTTTTTTTTATTTATTTTTTTTTTTTAATGAAAATTCTGTACTTAGTATCACTTTCAGTTTAATCAAAGTTCTCACTTCCTGGTTTTCTTTGACTTTTCACCGTGACATGTGTCTCCTCCGTCTTTCCTTTCTTGTGAAAGTTTGTTAGAGAACGGGTAAGTGTGGCTAACAATTCAATTGAATTCTCACTCCCGGCTCCCAAATGTATAATTAGCGATGGTAGCAGTTTTCCCCGTTCCTCTGACACTCTGACGATTGTTTTGATTCCATTACCATATGTGATAGCTGCTTCTGAATATACATGTGTTAGAGCTGAGAGCCCTCGCATCGCCGCCACATCTCCAGACAGGTAATAATTATCTGAACTGAATTAATTACCCAGAAGCCCTCTTCACAGCGAGTGAGGAGACAAAGAGATATAGTTTACACGTTTCGTCCCGGGGTGGAAACCCTCCCGTAAGGCCCATCAGCGTTTAAGGGCAGCGAGAGAGCGAGGGGACGGCACGATCCTACGTCTCACCGTGTAGCGCATGGTGCAGTGGCATTAGCGTCCTTATCATGAATAATAATGGTGATGTCTCTCTGCAGCGACAGTATCACTCGCAAATCGACCACCTCATCGAGGAGACGGTGAAGGAGATGATTACTTTACTGGTGGCGAAGGTACAAAACAAACTCCATCTGTAAACTTCAGTTGTCTTACACACATTACACCTTATCGCCATAATTTAGAGGGTGAAAGACAGAAAGACAGCTCGACTGATAGGTAAACAGACAATATAGATAACTACGGATAAATGGATGTATATAGACAGACAGAAGCATGAATGGATAGATAGATGGATAGTTAAAAAGACAGACAGACAAACAGATGCATACAAAAAGATGGATAGATAGAAAGAGGGATGGATGTTGGATGGATAAATAGACGGAAATACATGCAGATGAATCGATAGATAGATAGATAGATAGATAAGATAGATAGATAGATAGATAGATAGATAGATAGATAGATAGATGAAGTAACTCAGTGGATGATGAATGGATATGAATGAAAATACAGACAAACTGATGCATAAATAGATAAGATAGATAGATGCATATATAGAATGATATATAAATAGATGATGGATGGACAAACATGCAATTTGATGTATGCAATAAATAGATAGATACAATAAGTCCCCTACTTACGAACATTCAAGTTACGAATTTCTGTAGATATGAATGGATCACATTCATAGATGCGAACAAATCTCGGAAGTAGCTCACGTGTATTGTAAATAAAATAGACACTACAGTGCACCAGATACTAATTTTTACAATTATATACAATATTTACAGTGTGTAAATGAATGTAAAAAATGTCTGGTATATTGTATGTGTGTGTGTGCGGGAGAAATGAGTCACCGGTTTCAATGAATCAGTCCGGGAGCACGATGATAGAAAATGTCTGTCCTGTAAAGCTGTGCTGATGGTGAATAATCCTACTTTTGGAAAATCGTCGACGTTCACAACTCTGAGACAAAATGGCGTCTGTTCAAGCACGCTGTAAACACCATCTAGCGTTATCCTCCCTCTGATGTCCTCCCGGGGCTGTCTTTAAACGAGGTCAGTTGACCACGCTGCTTCACCAGGATTCCCCTCGCAATTTGGGGGCGCAGTATCGCGAGAGTATAACGCAGAAACAAAACACCAAACTGTTGTGTTTAGTTTTTTATGCTTTACGTTGTATATTTGTGTCGAAGGTGTATAACACCCCTGTTTCCCCTACGCGGTTTCTGACTTGCGGTGAGACGCGGTGTTAGGCCTCGCGAGTGACTGCCCAACATTCCGCAACCTTCTGCGAGGACCGGCAAAAAAAATTTACTCGTTAAATCTAACTTTTTTAATTTTTCGCGTGGAAAGATTCGAAACGTAATCACTACACCAAAACTGCAAAAACTCACAGTAAACCGTCCTTATGGCCACCATGCGAAGCCGAGCTGACTTTGCGTAGGTGACATAGAGGTGCGGACTTACGAATGAATCCGACTTACGAATGAATCCGACTTACGAACGTACTCCCGGAATAGAACTGACAGTTAGACAGATACATTGATGGATAGACAGATGGATATCTAGATAAATGGAAAAAATGGATTGATAGGTTGATGGAGAGGTATCTAGATAGATAGATAGACAGAAACATACAGTACATAGAAAAATAGACAGCTAGATATATACATACAAACAGCTGGACAGACAGAAGCATGGAAAGACAGACAGACAGACAGATATATACAGATAGATAGAATCATTACTGACAGTTTATATGGAGAATGGAGTGTGTTCTATTTGAAGTCCATGTGATCACTTGTGATTCCTGTGTGTTCCTCGTTTTGTCCTTTCTGCAGTTTGTGGTGATATTGGAGAGCGTTCTGGCCAAACTGTCACGCTACGATGAGGGCACGCTCTTCTCCTCCTTCCTCTCGTTTACTGTAAGAACATTCGCTGTGCATTTCTCTCACATTTCACACAATTTATAAGAAAAAAATTATCAAGTAAAGACATGATTCTGACCCGTGCGTGAACTTATTGCACAGGTTAAGTCTTTTATTCATTTGTTTATTCATTAATTTCTTCCTTCTTCCATCCTTTATTTATTTATCTAATTTTTATACAGGTTAAGCTTTTATTTTCCCTGCTTGTTCCTTGCATTTCATATTTACTTATTTGCTCGTTTGTTTGTTTTTCATCGGGTGACTAATTGAATATCTATCTATCAATCTATCTATCTATCTATCTATCTATTCACATTTATTTGTTTTTTGTTAGTTTGTTTAATTTTTTCATTCCGTTCAATTCCATTTAATTCATTGTTTGTTTTATTCATCTGCATGTTTGTTAATGTACAGGATGCATTTCGTTTAATTCGTTCCTTCATCCTTCTACTTATTTATTGCTTCCTTCCATGGCATATTTAAGCAATTGATTTTTATCATTTCATTATATTTTAATATTTTTATTATTATGTATTAATTCGTTTACACACTTACTGTTTTTAAGCAGGCTTCTAATATATAGATAAAAATTAGAGACATAAAGTTGTATGGATTTCACAGTAAGGGCACATAAGGAACATAGGAGCAGATCCAGGATCAGCTCAGTTGCTACATGTTCATATACCTATTTGAGCGGCTTAGGATCAGTCCATCATAACCGTCCTCTCATTTCTCTCTCTCTCTTTCTCTCTCCGTTGCAGGTCAAAGCCGCCTCGAAATACGTGGACGTACCTGTGAGTGAGCTTTTCTCATCCCACACGAATGCTTTCCAAATACGGCCATTAACTGTCATCACATCAGTACAGATTATCGCTCCAGTGTGCATTAAGCTCATCCCTATTAACGCTCGTGTTTGCTTTCCTGACTGATTACGGGCTCGTTATTATGAGCTGACAGTCTGTTGGCAGCAGCGAGGTCTACAGATGGCCGTCTCTTACCTCCAAATGGCCATTCATATGCATGTGAGGAGAGCGGCGTGGCCGGCTATGTGGCCCTCTTTCTCTCTCTTCATCACTCTTTATCTCTCTCTCTCTCTCTCTATCTATCTCTCTCTCTCTCTTGCACGCTAACAGACAGTGCCATGTGTGTGTTGTGCAACAAAAGCGTGTGCCGTGGGGTCCGACTCGTTACATCCTGCATTCAGTATCGCATCACGCTGCTTCCTTTAACTGCCAACACGTTCAGGGCACAAAACAATTCCCGTCAATGCAGTCACTCTCTCTCTCTCTCTCTCTCTCTCTCTGTCTCTCTGTCTCTCTCTCTCTCTCTCTCTCTCTTTGTGCCCTCGAGGTGAAAGAGCTTTGTGTTTCCATGGTAATTGTTTGCTTAATGCAGAAAATAAAATTACATATGAAAAAAACACACACACACACACACACACACACACACACAGAGTGCTCATTTGCACCCTCGAAAGTATCTTCCGAGGTGTGAAGTAAGTTCAATTTGCAGCGACTGTCAATTACCAATTCTGATGACCTTCTGATGCCCGCTGGCAGAACGAAGACTTTTCATTTAGCAAACAAAAGAGTTCACCATCTTGCGTTATCCTCGGTTCTCTTAGCACTCCGACAGTCATATTTTCTCCATAATTGCTAATACTACTTTGTTCATTTTTTTTCACAGATCATGACAGCTCATTTAACTGAACCCAAACACCTGTTATAATTACTATTATTCTTATTATTATATTAAATCTGTTTATTTATATCCCTTTCTGTGTGTGTGTGTGTTTTGCAGAAACCCGGCATGGATGTAGCCGACGCCTACGTGACGTTCGTCCGCCACTCTCAGGACATGTTGCGGGATAAGGTCAATGAGGAGATGTACATAGAAAGATTATTTGATGTAAGTAAATGCTGCTTCGTCTCCTCCTCAGGAAAACAAACAAAAAAACAAATAGCAAAAACAAGGAGGAGGTCCTGTAAAATGTGACATGACAACCAGCTAGGAGGGATAGGTCACGTTTTGAGACCTACGTCTTCCTCTCCTTCTTCTTCCTCTTTACCCCCTTGTTCTTTAAAGCTGCCTTTTTAAGTGTCTCTTTGCCCTTTGACTAAGTCTGCACCTTTTTTCCCCCCCCCCTCTCTATCGCTCTGTGTGCTCTTACGGCTCTGTTCGCTCTTTGACCCTTTTCTCTCTGGTGTGCTGCTCTTTGGAAAGAAAAAAAAAAAGCAAGCTGCTGTAATTTTGCTCTTTACTCCTTTCTGCATTCGCCTTTCAGAGTGACGTGTTTTTGGGGGAAATTGGGAAAAAAAGCAAATACTTATAGTGTAAAGTCTTTAATAGGATTACGCTTATGATGTAACTTTTAGATGAATTATTCTTAATAATATGATTCAGAGCAAGAATTTCTCTACACACTCACAACAGATGTAGTTGTTCAGCCTGATGGATGACGTTCGCTTCTTTAGCTTTGTACTGGAGCTCTGGAGTTCAAGAAATTATCAAAATAGGAATGGTCTGGAAACCATTCCTATTTTCTCACAAATTCCCAGCCATCAGCCAGACGTACGCTTCTGCCGAGCAGCAAAGAAAAGTGCCATCAGCCCTCTTCCACATACACCAGCTCACAGCAGGCTAACGATCAAAACTAATCTCGCTTCGATTGACAGGCTTGAAAGAGAGAGAATGCTATCCGGTTTTTTTTTTCTCTTTTGGATCCTGGCCACATATGGAAATATCAGTAAATCCAAAAATCTATGGCCTAGTCATAACGTTTATGATTTTTTACGTCCTACACAGACACTGGAGACTCTAAAAAGCTATGCATTGTTGCTTTTCACAGATGAAGCATATGTCTCAAACTAAAATTAAAGGCTGTTTAAGTTAAGTTCTGCCTTTATTCATCACATATACATTACTGGACAGTGAAATTCTGTATTCTTCACAAATCCCATCTTCTTGTTAGTAGGTTAAGGGCCTTGCTCAAAGGCCCAACAGTGGCAACCTGGCCAAAACACAAGTGATGGGTCGTTCATGAACGATTAATTGTTCTTTTTGAAAGAGTCTTTAACATAATTCAGAAAAAAACGAGTAGTCTCGGAAACTGATTCGTTCGTTTTCTACTGGGCGCGCATGCGCAAAGCATCGCAAAACCTCCGTAGGTTATGTACAGGAAACCTTTGAGTCTTTTGGTCTGAGTCGTTCGTTCTTTTGTCATATGACTCCCATAGACGATATGCAGTGCAATAGATTCAAAAGAACGAACGACTC